>ML220129.1:164404-324129 GCA_004786065.1 Ascodesmis nigricans
TCTCCCCTCCCTTTCCGCTCCTTTCCTGTTCATCTCCATCATTCCATCATTTATTCTTCGTCATCTATCCTCCATCCGTCCCCCCATTGCTCTTTCTTCGCTGCATCCTCCTCCTGCCCACCCCGCTGCTCTGTCGATCTCGTCAAGCGCTTGATAAATACCACCCCCCGCCCCGGAGAGCCGACCCCCGGATATCCGCCAGAGAGTCAGAGCAGCGCTGTTTCTACAAGGCACGCGACAAACACGATTGATTCATCCAAAAGTCTCCAAGCGCGCCCGTTGGAAACCCTCAGAACGAGACAGCAGCAGGCGGAGTAGACGAGACGAGACCCAGGAAACCCGCACACCTTCGGATCGGCCGCCGCTCTCGCGAGCAAACCCTCCGCCGCCATGTGGAAGCCCTCGAAGCAGTTGATGGACACCATCACACACTACAGTACTTTTCCGGCCACTGGAGTGAGCCTACGGCAGATGGTACAATTCGGCCAAAACCCGTCGCAAGGTCATAATTCCACTTCCATTTCCCGCACACGTTCTTCCTCTTATTCTTCTTATTCTTCATCCCCGTTTGTTTCTTGGTTCAAAAGAAAACTCGGGTTCGGAACTCCAGACGCTGAGACTTTCTGTGATCCAGGCACGCTATTCCGTGCTGCTCAGTTTCTCAGCGAAGAGCTGCCTATACGTTTGGCGCATCGTGTGAGGGAACTGAACCAGCTGCCGGACGGGCTCAATGAAATGCCGTCAATACAGAAAGTGGCGAATTGGTATGCACAGTCGTTTGAGGTATGACTTTTGCAAGCCCCGCAGTGCGGAAGCTGTTGCAGTTGGCTCACGCGCAGTCTTGTAGGAAATCACGCAACTTCCGCGGCCAAACCTATCGAGAGAAATCCGGGATCGGCTGATGAGGTCGAATCACGGCGTGGCTAAAGAGCTGTCGCACACAATACCGAATCCCGACGTTCAGCCAGGAACATACCGGAGTTCGCCATGGGAAACGACAAACGGTAACGGGGTTGCGAAGAAGGGAGGACGAAGATACTACGTGACGGTGGACGACGGCGGACACTGGCCGCCGGAGATTATCGATTACAATACGCGCTTCACAAAGTTGCTACAAACAATCAAGCACCGCCACGACCCAGTTGTCACCACGATGGGTACGTGAAGTCCGGGAATCCACCATTCCCTCTCACCCCGTGGTCGCAACCCTGTTCGCTGACCGGCCTTAGCCCTCGGCATCAACGAGTACAAGCGCAAGAAGCAGCGGATGCAAATCGACAACTCGATACAGGCGTTCCTTGACCGGTTTTACATGTCTCGCATTGGTATTCGGATGCTCATCGGCCAGCACGTCGCTCTTAACACGGCGCCCGAACACGATGATTACGTGGGAATCATCTGCACCAAGACGAACGTCAATGATCTTGCGCAGGAGGCAATTGAGAATGCCCGGTTCGTGTGCGAGGATTACTACGGCCTGTTCGACGCGCCCAAGGTCCAGCTCGTGTGCAATCCGGATCTCAACTTCATGTATGTTCCGGGGCATCTGAGTCACATGCTGTTTGAGACTTTGAAGAACTCGCTGCGCGCTGTGGTGGAGACGCACGGAAGCGATTCCGAGGATTTCCCGCCCGTGAAGGTTATTGTGGCAGATGGCAAGGAGGTGAGTTTTCTAGCTCTGGGTTCCGGGACACCCGAAATTGACGACGGCGCAGGACATCACCATCAAGGTCTCTGACGAAGGCGGCGGAATCCCCCGGAGCGCCATCCCTTTGGTCTGGACATATATGTACACCACTGTTGAGTCAACGCCGTCTTTGGAACCGGATTTCAACAAAAGCGATTTCAAGGCGCCAATGGCTGGCTTTGGTTACGGTCTCCCGATTTCACGATTGTATGCACGGTACTTTGGTGGTGACTTGAAGTTAATATCTATGGAGGGGTGAGTCTGGATGCATTGATTGGGGATTCGGCAGGTTGCTGACAGACGTGATAGTTATGGAACGGACGTCTACCTGCATCTCAACCGGCTCAGCAGCTCATCGGAACCGTTGCAGTAATCTCCTTCGCCTTTTTCGTCTTTGGCCAACCCGATCTTTTGCCTCGTCTCGTGTTATAGAAAGTCAGCTCTGTATGATGTTTATGAAATAGCAAACGTTTTTTTTTTTTTTTTTTGGAGCAGTCGGATTCGGGATGGATGGATGGTGGGTCGGTGGTCGTTGCCTGTTTTTGTCAACTAAGTGACGGTGTTGTACACACACATTGTTCATGATATATCATGGTGAGAGGTGTCTAGGAGGTTGGGGTTCTTGGTTGGGGTGTTTTTTTTCTCTATCTCTCTCCTTTCTTTTTTCTTAGTTTTGATTTGGTTGTTTTTCTTGAGGATAATGTTTGGTGCGTGTTGTTTAAATGAGTTTCCTTTGTTTTGTTTTGTAGGCTGGGGATGATCGGATGCGGATTTGGAGTTATACCGTGTATTATCTAGCATGGAGATTTCCGGGAGGAGGGTGGTAGTGGGATGAGGTGTGGGCACGAGATGAGATGAGACGCAGGTGAGATCGTCGGGTGAATATACCAGGATTTAGGATTGATGTTGATGAGGTTTAGACTTTTGTTGTTCGTGTTTGTGTGTTCATCATTGACCGGTGAGAGCCTTCCTGTTTTAGACATTGTATTGAGGGAAAAGGTAGGAATGATGATGTCAAACCGTGGTATTACTATTACTATTGCTATTAAAAACTATTAGTAGCTTATTTGTATATAGAAGTATATGATGATGATGCTGATGATGATGATGATGAATACCCAATCCCAATGCAGCAGCAGCAGAAACATTGGCAAAACCAGTAAAAGAAATAAGGAAAGGAAAAAGGAAATAAAGAAAAAGCAATAACTCCTATTCCACACCTGTACGATCAATAGGGAGGTGGTTGCGGTTTTAGGTAGAGGTCGATACTGTGTCTGGAAGGGATGATGAAACGCGGAATCAACGCCCCCTACAGGTACACCGACAGCTACAGGGAATCCCTACAGCCCTAAGTTGGCTGCATCCCGAATTTCCTTAGATTGATGTCGGTGGGGTTGGTATCGACGTCGGTCTTATCAGTCGAAACGTTGACCTCTCATTCCTCCTCCATTCTCCCATCCCCACCCCCTTCTCTCTCTCCTCACTCTCACCAAACCATCACCGACCCCACCCTCCCCTCCCCCTCCCCCTCCTCCCCGATACCCCACTTCCACCGCCAGGCGACGACACACCCGACGAACTCCCTGGCGACCTGCCTCCTGCCATTCCTCCCCATGCCCCCCCTCCCCCTCCAGCTCCCGGGTTCGTCGTCGTAGGTGGGAGTGTGTTTGCTGTTGAGGATGTTGCAGCCGAGGTTGATGTTGTTGAGGAAACTGGTGGTAAACCGGCGAGGGTCTTGAGCATTTGCAGGCGCACGCGGGGGATTGACTGTGGTGGTGGGTGGTGTCAGCACAGCTCCTTCTCTCTGTCTGTATAGATATCCTCTCTGCGTCTTGTTGGGGCTGGGGATCGGAGAAGGGATAGAGTAATAGGGATGAGAAGGGATAGAGTAATAGGGATTAGGGATATGAGGGGCGAGACAAACTTGATCAGCCGCAATCGAATGCATCGCCAGCAGCTCCCAGTTCTCGAGCTTGACGGCCGTGTGGTGCCGCCGGGATATGGTTTCAAAGTCGGTGGAGGGGGAGGGCATTGCGCTGTCGTCGTCGTGGAAGTTCAGGGTGCCGGGGCCAGAAGGAGTGGAGAGGCTGGCGGCGGGGAGGCTGGCGGGGGGGTGGATGTTTCTCGTTTATCGTTTCTCGTCGTGGTGGAGGAGGTGAGGATGGGGATGGCGGTGATGACGACGAATGCTTCGGCGCGCTTCTCTTCTCAACTGCGGCGCTCGTGAGTATGGATATGGCTTGCTTGTGGTATCGCGGTATCGTGGGATCGGTATCGAGGTATCGGGTTGCAGAGGTGACTGATGGATTGAGGTTGTCGTTAGCTGCTGGAGTGCATCTTCCAGGGTCTGGATCGGGATCGTGGTGGAGGGCATCCACAGATGTGTGCGCTTAGTGGGTTGGCGTGGCGCTTGTAGCGCTTGTTGGTTGGGGTGAGTGATGAGATGGGATGAAGAGACTGAATGATGAATGCTAGATGACAGGAACTAGTTGGTGATGATGGTGGTGATGATGGTGGTGATGATGATGATGTAGAGTAGTGCCCCTAGTTCCTCAACCTCAACCTCATCAACACACGGCGGTGACCGGTGATGGTGAGTTCCTCTCTCCCTCAATCTCAACCTCAACATTTCCCTCTCTCCCATTTCCATCCCTCACCTTCCGACTCCGCACTCCCGTCAAATTCCCCAACCTAGCATCTCTCCCCGGCCAACCCCTCGAGACTCCCCACGACCCGACCCCATTGGCGGCCACCAAGCAAGCATGCGCATCGCGTTGCACCACCCCGCACGACGTCACCACCTCCTCCTATCCCCTCCCTCCATCCTCCCCGTTCTCTCGCTTCAAGCTTCACGTCACTTCCTCACTCTCAGCACTCCACGATCCAGCAGCACCACCCCATTCATCACCTCATCTACATCTACCTCCCATCTCGCCCGTCAACTCCCCCATCAGCAATCCTGCTCAATGTCGTCCTCCTCCGATGACGCCTACGCCGCCTTCCTCTCGCGCGCGAACCGCGACTACTCCGCTCCCCAAGGACAGCAACAAGCACCCACCCTCTCCACCGCTGAGATCGGGGAGGAACATACCCCGCACCCCGCCATCCGTGCGCTCGGGGAGCGGTACTATGTTAGCGACGCGGATGAGCCGTTTGTGGGTGTTGAACTGTCTGCGGAGGGATTGATTGGAGGTGGTATGTTTTTATCCTCTTCCTTTTTTCCATTCTCCAGCTTTTATCCAGCTTTTATCTAGCTCGTGCGCAGATTGGAGTTAGGCCAAACGGCCGGGGATATGGCGATGGAGTCATAAACTAGGATACGGGCTAATGGTACCATAACTAGCCGAATTTGCGAAGTTGCTAAAAGTAGAAGAGGATACGGTTGAAGTCCTGAAACCACAAGACTGGGACGTGAGAAGCGAGTACAAAGATGTAGTGGATGCGGTGCGGGAGTCCTGTGGAGGTGCGGAGGTGCGGGTATATAGAGTTCAGGAGGCGGGGAGTAGGGCGTTGTATTATGTGTTAGGGTTTGAGCGGGGAAGGCTAAGGGGAGTTAGGGTTAAGGCTGTGGAGAGCTGAGGGAGTTGGGGGTAACTATCGAGAGGTGGGTTAGATTGGGTTGAGGGGTCGTTGTAGAATGGGGGACAGAGGGTGAATACTATTAATGGGCGTTAGAATGGGAGTGAGAGGGGAGTTGGTTGGCGTTGCGGTGGTAGGAATCCATCATCATCATCACTACTCACTCCTCACTCCAACACAACACACTCAACCCGGAATCATGGTTCATGAACGCATCTCATTTCATATCGTTTCATTTTTCTTCATCACACCCTCTCATCCTCTCCTCGCCCCCTCTCATCCTCTCCTCCCCTTTTCTCCATTCTCATCCCCTCCATCTCTAGACCCACAAAAAAAAGAACATCGCAAAAAACGACAACAGCGACAAAGGAAAATCGTCACGGCGCCACCAACAACAGCAACAACAGGTCTAATTTATGCCCAAAAAACAGCGTGCTACAAAGAAATAAACAAGAATAATGTGGTCAAGAAAAAAAGGGAAACAGGAAAAAAACGGAACCTCCAAAAAAAAAAAAAACCGAAAAAAAAAAAAGATAAGAAAAACAGGAAAATATGCAAAAGGGGAAATAAGATCGATCGACAACCACCGGTATAGTCGCAGTCTGACGAAATATGAGATGGTATCAGGATAGCTGTAGTTGTGGGATGGCGTTGGATGGCAGGAGAGGATGGTGCTGATGTCGTGAACCCCAAACCTGGGGAGGTGTAATGAGCGCCGAGCGGGCCGGGAAAGTATACGGACGCCGATATGAAGCTCCATATGGACCCGTGGTCGATATGTCGTATTACGCTGGTCCATCAAGCATCATCCCCAATCCTGCTCTCCATTCACCACCTCCCTACATCTCCACCACCTCAATGCGCACTCGCGACATATCCCTGCTCCCCAGCATGCGCAGCAACCTTTCTCTGCAGCCAATACTTATTGAACTCCTTCTCACAGCTCCTACCCTTCTTCTCGCAGCGATGCAAGCGCACCAAAAACTCACCATCCTGATACGCGTGGTCTTTTGAGGACGGTGGGGGGGCAGGGTACGAGTTCATAATTTTCTGGGGGATGAGGGCGAGTTTAGTAAGGATTGTCGGGTGCCATTGGACGATATGTTCCAGCGCATGTACCTCCGCCTTCTGGAAGTTGTAGAAGCGGTAGATAGGGTCGTACCATGCGTCGAGGAGGTATTTCGCCCACTCGCTGTTCCGTATAATCATGCTCCCGGGCTGAAGTCCCTCGTGGTCTTGGGTTAGGATGAAATTGATTCGCTCCGCGGGGACGTGCTTGTAGGTCTTGATGACTGAGTCCGGGGGGACAACGGGCACGTCGCGTCTCATGAGCTCGCTAAGCCGCGTCGGGTTCGTGATGTGGTCTTTGAGCGAGAGCGCGGGGTTCATAATGATGGCGTTCTGATCCAGGTACCAAAAGTAGTCTGAATGTGGGTATTCCGTCATTGCATGACGAATGGCTGGAAGGGACGCCCAACCGTCAGGCACAGGGCCGATGGGGTAGTCGGAAACATCCTTCATGAAGACGGCGTAGCCTGGGAAAAGAGAATCAGTTTTATGCCCAGCCTTAGGAAATCATGGCTGGTCCGAGCTCCCCCCGCCTTGAGAGCTTCAGGGGACCATACATGAAAGCTACCCCACCACCGCCGCAGCCGCAAGGTAAAAACATACCGTGCTCATGCGCATACTCGTTTCGGTTGCTGATGATCTTACTGATCATTTCCGACGAGGCGGCCGTCCGGTTTAGGACCATTACCATCACGGTTGATGGGGCGTCTGATGGCCGGTTATCCCCAGTGATCAGCCGCGAGAGCATCCATATCACCACTATCACAGTGACGATAATGTACAGCGGTTTCCGGAGAAAGCGGTACCCCCGCGGGATCGAGGTTTGGTGGAAGAGAGGATTCGTTCGCCCGGGAAGAGCGGAGTGCATGTTGGCGGAGGAAGAGGTAGAACGAGCGACAGAGTGAGGGAGGAAGGTATGGAGAGCGCCGGGCGGTCGGTGTCGGCGGATGGCTTATCGCCCGAAGAGAGTGCGACGGGAAGCCAGTCGGAGCGAGAAGGTAGAGCAGAAGGGCCCGGGTCGTTGCGGGTGAGTGGTTGGTGGGTGGGTGTTGCTGGAAACGGAGGTTCACGGTGTTCAAAGAGGTTGAAGGGGTGATGATCGCTGATTGCGAAATTGCTGGTCCGGACGTGCCAAGCGGTCAATCATTCCCATAACGAGCGTGAGATGACCAACTTTTATGATTCCCATCACAACGGAATGCTTGTTATTTGCTTTTAGATATGCCATTCGCAAAATTCATTTACCCCGTTTACAGACAACAACTCGTCAATCATCACAGGTACACGCTCTACATACAATACTAGCCACCTCTTCAACAGCGGGAACCCGAAGGAGCTTCATCCGGACGCTTCCGGAAAACAAAACACCCTCATGTCCCAAGTCCCTGCTCATGGATCATATAACACTGGCTACCATAACCTCATTTGTAACACCGCTCCATCTTCCACACCTTGGTACTTTATCAACTTCTACTGTATTTCCTTTACTCGTTGACGACTGCTCTGCCAGTCTCTCCTTCACCTTTACCCGTCTCCGCTGTGTCTGCAATTCATCAGCCCACCTTGTTCACTCCGAGAATAGCAACAGCTCCACTCACCTTCTCCAGTCTTCTCTGCCACTCCTCAATAGCAGCCTCCAACAAACCCATAGACTCCTCATACTTCATCAAATTCTCCTTTGAAATCTCCCTCTCATCCGCATCCCTCAAATATGCCAACATCTTCTGATGCTGCAGTCTCCGATTATCGCGCAACACATTCCGAATCTTCCGAATCTCCTCATAGCGCTGATCTAGATGAGCCAAATATTGATGCAATCCGCTGGCATTATTATTTATACTCTCGTCAGCGGGCTTCTTCTTCGCCACAACCTGTGTTTCCTTCAAGCGGTCCGCTTCCTGTCGACATCTCTTTCGCATCGCCTCCACATCAAGTGGAGGAAGTAGCGACACTGCTTCATCGGGGATTGATGGCGAGGTACCTGGATCTTTCCGCTTAACACTCGCATGGCGACTACACTCCCTTGTCGTAGCTTTATTCTGCGGCGTCGAACTTCCAGGCAGAATCGACTGTTCCAACCCATACGACTTGAACGCCACCTCTGATCTCAGCGCCGGAGACCAAGATCTTGACCTCGGGCTAACACTCGCATACCGTGTGAGTGTACTCGTTGCCCCTGGGATCGGAATTGGCTTCGAGTTACTCAGCGGCCAATCTTTCTCTGGTGGTCTCGGCCGCTCTTCTCGACCTCCCGAGCTCCCTTGCCGTTCATGTTGATGCTGCTGTGTCTGTCCACCTTCAGTCACCGGTCCAACACTCGCACTCACTATTGTCCCCGTTCTCTTGACCGGCATCAGTGATGCTGGCCTTGGAGCAGGCCGCGACGGTGCTTGCATCGTAGCTGGATACACCTTATCCGCACCATCAAAATGCACCCTCCTCTGTGCTGCCGCCCTCGCCCTTTCGCAGGGTGGTGAGGCCGATAAACTTAATCCCTCCGGCGGCGGCGTCAAGTGGATATCAGGTTTGGGGTATAAATGGGGGCTTTGTTTACTCGCTGTCTCTGTCCATCAGCAACTATCATTATATTCTTCACCACTACTCAGATTAGTACTTACGAGGCTGACCCGGCCCAGGACCCTTCCGGCTCCGTAACTTGTTCCCGCCCTTCCGCGGGAATAAGACATCTTTCGCCAACGTCTTCGTCCGTGAGAGATACCGTCCCGGACCGTCGTCGTCCTCAGAGTCGCTGCTGAACTCTGAGACTGGCGTGAACTCTATCGCCTGCATTTCATACGGGATCCCGCCGACCACGGCGGGAGCGCTGCTGCGCGGTGGGGAAGGGTTGCGGTATTCATTGTATTGTGGTGTTTGGAAGCTTCGTCGTCGGTAGTGGGAGTGAGGTGTGAGCGGGTGTTGTGGTGACTGGATACGGTGGTTAGGGGATTGAGTGGTGGTATGGTGAGAAGACGCTCGACTTACAAGGTGGTGGTTCTGGGATGAGGGGATTGCTGGTGGGAGGGGAGGAAGAGTGCGAGTTTTGTAGGAGGGCGTGGGACGGAGAGAGGGGGTTGGAGGTGGGGGAGTGATGGTGGTAATGAGAGGGTTACCCATGGTTGTTGGGGGGAAATCGTCACGGAGGGATATCGGCATCGTGGAAGATAGGATTGATACTCGATATCGTTGAAGTAGTCGTATACAGTGTCGAGATGCGGATGAGGAGATGATAATATCGATGTCGACTGTTTATCTACAGTTGAATCGAATCCTCAGTCGTCCGAGAAGCCAAACTCAAGAAGCTTCGTCAAGAAGAAGAAGAAGAGTGGCAGAGAGAGAGTGTGTGTGTGTGAGAGAGAGAGAGAGGAAGAACGAGAAAAGATCTCAACTTCCCCCACTGTGCCCGCTGAACTTGTCTTCCCCAATCACTAGTCCCAAATCCAAAAATCGAACACAACCGCCAGATCCAAAATCTCTGCCTCACGATCTCTGCCCTCGTCGCCACCTCTCGTCGTCGTTTCTCGTTGTCGTTTGCCGTTGTCGTTGTTGTAGCTTTCGTTCTCGTTGTAGTTGCTGTTGTTGTAGCGGTCGTTGTCGCTGAAGTTACTGTTACCGTAGATAGTAGCTTCAATGTGTCTTTAGCTCCTAGCTCGTTGTCTTGTGACCACTGTATATATGCGCTTTGAGGCCACCTTCCCATGCCCGGTGATTTTGCGGCGCATTGTGGTTTGGGTCTCTACACCTAGCTAGGGGAGTTTTCTAACTTGCGGTGCGGTGTTGACCCCACCGAGTTGCAGTGGCCATGTGGTGATGTTGCTGCTTGGTGATGCTGAAACTTGGGTTTGTGTGGGCTATGCTCGCAATGCTGAGGATGATGCTGTGCCCCCAACCCCTGGCTAGGGGGATGACGGCGCGGGCTAGGTAGATGGATGGATGGATGGCTTTAGTAGCGATGGATTCAGGGCCGTGTTGGAGGCTATTCTCGATTCTAAAATCTCCAATAATGTTTATTGCAGAATATGGCTTAATGCCATTCCCAATGCATGCCCACCACCCACCACCACATCACATTTCCCCTCGTATCTCCATAACCATAGCCTCAACCCTCTCTCGTCGGCTCTACAAAACACGCCACCGTATCTCATCCCATCCCATCCCCCAACTCCACTCCTGGCACTATCAGTCACGTTACTTAATGCGCCCACGGCGCAGGCGGGCAGGGCTCATGTCCTTGCCCTCGCCCTCGCCCATCCATCCATATTTACATCATGATAGTGATTTGCTGATGTGATCTCGCACTTTTTCGGGTGTACTTTTATGCGGCGCGAATTGAAGTGGATTTTCGGAAGCCCTATGGGTTGTAGAGTACTGTGCTAGATAACTAGAGTATACGGGGAGTTGGGGATTGAGGCGGCGTGGGTGGGGCTGTAGCTGGGGAGGTTATGCGGGGCGCTTAGATATCAAGAGTAGAGTAGACTACACAACTATAAAGATAAAGAGAAGTCGCTGTTGGAATATACACTGGCAGCGCCAGTGGTGTGGTGCAGAGCACTACTGTCTAATAGCTATGATGGCCTCTGCTTGATAGCGTAGAGTACCAAAACTACCGAAACAACAGATACTCTGATCAGTACTATACAGCCCCACCACAATGCACTCTTATCGCTACAAAGAAACATCTGACTATCTGCAATTCTTCATCGAAAGTTTGCATTTGCTTTCGGACGTTCGAGCAGCGCGATCTGTTGAGTCCACTCGTATGAATACACCAAGTAACATGAATACGATCAACACTCATGCCTGTACTGTAGGAATAGTGGCTCGGGGCGGCATCACGATCATAATGAAATCTCAAAAACCTGCCAGACGGTGGGAAAGCTGCACTGGGATATCCCACGTAAGCTATAGAGTTTTTTGAATGGTACCGCACGTTTGGGCTTATCGAATATAAATATAATAGCATAATGAGACTACAACTTACGAGTAAAACACAGGTATACTTTGTATGCTACCTCCCCACGCGCTATGCACATTCAACGGAACGGTGGCGGGCACATGGAACTCGGGGCGTAGACTTTGGAATACGGTACCTATTCCGCTCCGGATTTGGTAAGGGGAAGGAAGCGGGGAAGGAAAAGAAAATTTCATTGCATTGGATGCGCATAACTATGCTTAACAGCGATGTAATATCAATGGAATGAATATCTATGCGATGCCAGTGAATCATGAAGGCGAATTTATGCCCGTAGTTTCAGACCCAGATCCAGATTCCGCGTCATGATGATGATGACGGGCATCCGGGAAAGCCTCGAAAGCCGAGTACCAGTACCGGTATTGGAAATATTGGGCAATACCAACAACGCTCCACTCTGAATCCCCGATATGAAGCAATTAAGTGTTCAGATCTATTCCCTAGCGCGCACTCAGCGACCATGCTACTTCCACATTAACGGAGATACCAACGTTCGACATCATTATCATCATCATCTTTTAAGCAAAATGCAAGATATCGTCTTCATCTCGGTATAATGACCAGTAACTAAACTTCGCGGGGAAAATTCCAGTCCGGACAAAAACAACTACCCACAAAAAAAAAATCCTGAAATAATCGCTTGGAAATGTGAGAGGGGAGAAGAGAAGGGGGGGATTAGTCGTACGGCTCACCTATATCCTGATGAAGAAAAAAAGGAAAACGAAAACGAAAAAACGCACATCAGGGGAAGCTTCATGGGAGATTGCAAAGAAAAACGCGAGCCCTGAACGACGTCTACACCCAAACCACGAACGGTTTTGGCATGTTCCAATCCCCTATCTACTTCAACCCAAATCCCTCGCTCTCCGTCACAGCTCTCCACAGCATATTCTCAAACTTTTCTCTCCTCCTATACCGATACAAACAAATCATATTGAAGCAAGTTCTCGCAACTGGAAACCTGTCACAATCCGGCCCGATACACGTAACCTTGATAATCAAGCTTGTTGCGCCTGTTGCCGGAATCCTGTCACTACCAGTGATGAAGCTCAAAAGCATTCTTTGTTGTTCCGGAGTCGCCTTCTCGAAGAATCCCCAGAACCATCGTATCACCGTATCCTGCTCTGCAATAGCCGGTGGACCAAAGCCTTCGTATATCGCGACTGCTTTGAGAGCATGAACATCCAGGGGCTCGGCGCTGCCGCGGATGATGAGTTCGAGTTCTTCTGGTCCGAGAAGACCGAGTGCATTGCCACCGCAGACAATGTAGAAGCCTCTGCGGAAGGGATCGAATTGGCGGGTTACGGCGTCGTCGAGGATGTGCTTGACGTAACGGTCGACGAACTCGTGACGGTTTTCGTTGGTTACTGGACGGGATCGTCCATCAGTTCCGAGATCAATGAGAGTTTTCTCGCCATAGCGGTCATCCTCAAAGACAAAATTGCGACATAATGTGGACTCGACATCGCCATCATAGTCAAGGAGTTGCTTCAGCCCGCGGGCGAGGGAGGGACGGATGACGGCGAGGTCGGCGAGGGTACGGCGGAGAGGTGGGCTCTCTCGGCGATGGAAAGCAGGGTCTTGTGATTTTTCGGGGTATGGTGGATTGGCAACAAGTTTGCGGAAAAGGTATGGCGGAAGTGGAACATCGAGAATAGTAGAGTTGTAAATGGCAAGACCGAGTAGAACACCTACTAGGTAGAAATCCTCTGACGACTCCAATGAGTACGGGTTGAAGTAGCAATAGTTTGAGTCCTCTTCGCATACGAATAAGCCTATAACAATTAGCCACGTCCAAGACTTCCGAGGCAATGGAACTTACCGTATCTGGGATCAAAAACCTCTCTTGCTAGTAATAGAAACCATTCTTTTCGTAGCCCCCCCGCGTCTATGCCATCCTCACCCACAAACTCAACTCTCAGTCCTTTTTTATGCTCATCCAAGGTGCCGACAGACTCGCCAATACCTTTGAGACTGTCTTCAACGATACAATCTCTCCGAACTTTAAGATTCATGTATGCGCTGAACGCCGTTCTTGAAGAGATGTTATTGATGAAAGCAGTGCGAGCTCGTATTTCCATTTGCCTTTTGGAGTCATGATCAATTATTGTAGCCTTTGCGCCCATAGAGAGGTAAAACGGGTACTGGCAAAAACAAAACTTTGATTCCCGCTTTTCCCATGCCTCAAAATCGGCAATGACGTTTAGATAGTCGAGACGCATGTTGTAAAACAGATTAACTGGAACAAGGTGAACACTCGGAGGGATTTCCCCATTCTCGGCATCGTCTCGTGAGTACCATATTGAACGGCTCCTCTTTCCGAGAACATCGTTATTGGCCTTCTCCAGCAGCGCCATAACCCTTGCTACTGCTTTGAGCTGCCAGTCATCGCTGTAGGGGAATTTCCCTCGATGATTCTTTTTGCTCATCGCTTGTTGAATTCGATAAGTTGTGAAGGTCCCTCCAATTTCGACCATCTCCCGGAATATGCGAGCCGGCGCAACGCTAGTCCAAGAAAGAATATACCGATGGCATTCGTTCGTAAGATTCGAGAGCAATCCGTAGAGCCTCTTTAAAACAAAGGAGTTGTGGCCGGGGCCACCAGGTTTCGTGCCAACGTCGGGTTTTGACTTCCCAGACAGCCCTTTCATGTCGGGCGAAGCTTGACCGTCCATGGAAGACCGCGCAACACGAGACGTTGTGAGCTTCGCCGAACTGGATGATAGAAGAGGGTTCACAAGCAGTATGAGCAAAAAACGAACGTCTTCTGGTCGGCTTAGAGGACGGCCAGGGCGCTTAAGGAGAGATTCTGTTGCTCGAAGCATTTCATTCAGCACCTTAACCCTAGCTTCGTGGAGTGCGATCTCTATTTCGTCCAAATCGAGCTGATCGATTGAATCCAATAGTGAAAGGTTGCCATAGACTGCCATAGACTGCCTGCAAAAACTGAGATCGGAAACGATATCATTCCCTATTCCCAGTAGTTGATCATAAAAATCTTTCACTGCTTTCCAATCGATAGGAGAAATGCGCCAGAGAGATCGGCTGCCTTTTCGGCTCCCCGGGTCCCTTAACCTTTCAGACAAACTGGATGTGTTTGCTCGCTCACGGCGCAATGCATGTCCCATTTTGAGCATGTTTGTCTCCTTCTCCCCGGGAGTCTTCGTGACTGGGATTTCGTCCCCGATAACCGTGTTGGCTCGATTTGCGGCTCTGGGTGGACTGTTTCTTCTTGGTTTAGGGTCTCCAGTGCAGGTTTCTGATGTTTCCTGTGTGATTGGTGAAAAACTCGTGTTCAAACATTGCCAGCTGCTGAAGTTTTTGCGTATATACTCCTCTAACGGGTTGAATGCGTCCGCCGCAAGCTTTATGTAATCTGATGTTCGATTTGGTACGTTTGGTAGTGATGATGCGGTATTTCCAATCGTATCTTTGGGATCCGGGGAAATTTCTTGTGGCAAAAAACCTGATAGCTCTGGACTAATAGAGTACTGCTTCTCTGCTAGGCCCGCAGCTATCAAGGTTTTTTCTGCGAAGCTGCCCGATACCAAAGCGCTGAGGAAGTCCCGCTTCGACTGCTCAATGATTGTCCGCAGCGCCCCGACTGAGAGAGGGGTTGTGCCTAAGCTCATTAGCAAAACTCTGCCTCTTCCGTTTGCCCGACTGACTCTCTTGAGTAGAGCCCAGCGACTCTGGGTGGTTCACTGTATTCACGGTCCTGCAAATCGTGCATCGAAACTGGGATAAATCTTCTGGCCATTTCACGGTAGATGCACAGCATACACACGGCCCTGTTGTCTATGGCGTGCGGTTAGACGCATCCTGTTCTTCGCTCAGTCAACCCTCTCCAGAGTCAAAAAGTGTCTTACCATCTCCGCTGGCCGCTCCATCGGTCGCTTCATGTAGCTTCGTCCCGGTGATGCCATGGCTCTGTTCTTGCCATCTGGCGGGGGCCGTATGTCGACAGCCGTCGAAAAGTCTCCTGTCCTGCGGTGCGACGAGAGTGCCCGCTGGGGGAGCTCGTGTGTCCTCGGGTTCCGAAGGGTTTGATGAGATATCGAGCGGGAGTGTCTTGGGCGTGCGTGTGGAGAGATGAGGGAGCTTGTGGAATCTTCAAGAAGGCTGGCGGCGGATATAGGCGGCCCGTCGCTACTCGGAGAGGGTGGACTGCGGGGCGAGGAGGGAGTTGGGTGGAGAAATCGGGTGGGCCAGTTAGGCATGGTTCATCGATAAGGATAATAGTGCTCTGCTAACACCTAGAAGCCGTTCATGTTAGTCCCGCTCGGCCAGTGAAGCTGAGGAGTTTGGAGATGTTGCAGGTAGCTACCATGAAAGACGGGATAGAGATGTGGGATGGTATGGTTAGTGACGAGTACGACGAGGTCGAGAATCAGAGGTAAGAGCAAACAAATGAACGAGTGGCGGGTTTGGTGGTGTGGAGAGTGGAGGAGAGCAAAGCGCAGGTGGGCAAATACACTGCGTGAGCTCTGTGCAGGTCAGACAGACAGCTCTGCCCACGAGACGAGGGTAGCAGCTCCATGTGTTTTGATAATACATCACGCTGTCTTTGTGCCCCAGTAAGTCACGCTTAAATGCTGAATCGCCGCCACCAGAAGTCACTGTGCCGTAATAATAGATTTTGGTTCATGCTCTGGCGTACCGGTAGCGGATTGCTCACTTGGGCACTGTGAACAACCAAAGACAACAGTTCCGCATTTCTATGGATAAAATGAACTTTTCAGCAGAGAGTCGCGCTAAATGTGTCAACGTAAGAAAGCTTACATGATGATGAGACGGGTTTTGTTCATCCGTTGTCCACTTTGAACCCTGCAGGCACTCTTCGATGGCCCATGTTGCCAGTCTTGCGGGGCGCCCTGTGTGTACCAGTACTCCAGAGTACTTACTTCCCTCCAACGCCCCACCGTAAACCCAACCACTTCACCACTCTCAACACGCTCCTCTTCGTCACTCGCCATCCCAATCTCTTATCGGATATACCGCACATCTAGCCCTTCATTGATACGTCTACCACTGAATTCAGCCCAAGCGCGCTTCTTTCTTCCCCCACCTGAACTCGCACCTCAACGCCATCGGGACTCCAAATCCGAGCCCTCACCATCATCGCCAGCTTGATTTCCTCTACGCTTGTGCCTCGCCCCATAACCGATCCGCGTCATGTCCCGCTCATTGCGCGTTCCCAACGCCTGGGATGATGACGAATGGGACCCTTCCACCCGATCCTCCGCTCCAGCCAGCTCTACCACCACGCCGCCTGCCATCCTTTCTCCTGCCTCCCGACCCACCCTCCTATCCCGTAATTCGAGTCCCACCGTCCCCGCCTCCGCCCTTCCCTCCACCTCGCGCCCACAGCTCGAAATTCTCTCCCCACAACACCAGCCAAAGACATTTTATGCTCCTGAACTAAAGATCCTGAAACGCGCGTTACCGTCTCCGGCGGAGGAAGCGGCGCAAGCAGCGTCGGCGCAAGCAGGGAAGAAGGGGTCGACGAAGGAAGAGAGGGAAAAGGAGCGGAAAGAGAAAGAGAGGAGGTATCAAGAAGCTAGGAATAAGATTTTCAACTCTGGTAAGGAGCAAAGTGGAGGCGGGAAGAGGAGTGGAAGGGGAAAGGCGGGAAGTGCTACGCATTCAGGGAACTCGTCACCTGCACCATCACCCGCCAGAACACCGAGAAGCATGACTGTCGAAAAAGAGAAATCATTCCAATCGAGTCCTCGTGTTGCAGCATCACCAGCAGAATCATCATCCCCGAAACCACCACAGCCTCAAATCAAATCTACCGGCACAATAACAGGATTCTCCCTTAACTCGGGATCCTTTACAAGCGCTCCAGTCAAAAAGAAAATCCCCACCCCTGCAGACGATTGGAAGCTCCGGCAAGTAGCGCTCGATGGTAAAATGCTGGAAAGCCAGGCCATGAAATACGGCTTTGGCTCTGCCGACCCATACCAAGGCCTTGATGCCTACAACGGAAGAGAGTACGTTGGTTTGGGGGAGGATGCTGAGAGCTCGTGGGAAATAGCGGAGAAGAATGAGGTCGCTGCCGAGGGAATGGATTGGGACGAGTTTAGGAGGGCTCCATGGGATCCCTCGCAGGGCCTGTTGGAAGAGAAAATGGCGGGAATGGAGATTGGTGGTGGTTCAGGGGAGAGGAGGAGGGATGGGCGAGAAGGAGAGAAGGAGAGGAAGGAAGAACCAATGAGGCCAGTTCGGGAACCGAAGGGTCCAGAGGTGGGAGCAGGGAGGGGGTTTAGAGGGAGGGGTAATGGGAGGCGGGCTGTATAGATGTGATCAAGGCATATGGCGTTACAGGTGTTTTGATATCGAGCTTTTCTTTTGTCAAAGATTTTGGGTACAGCATTTAGTTTGGAGGTATTAGGGCTCTCAGGCTGTAGATATTGGACAAATACTGAATATGGTTCAGCATGGTGAATTTGAGTTTAGTTGATTGTAGTACAGCAAAAGTAGAGGAACTAGTACGTTTTGTGGGACAGGCCGCACAATGGATACAAAGCCAATAGTACAGGCTACCTCAATCAATCACCGTTCAAGCGAAATTTACACACCTCCGATTCCCCAAAGATCTCTCCCAACCGACAGTGTGACAACCCATGAACCCGCAACCTCATGCACATGGCCCACTGAACTCTACCTCTCAACCCACATCCCACCCATCACCAACCCCACCATACCAACCACCGCCAACGCCAACGCCCACCCCACCTCCCTCCCGCCCGCTCGCCCCATCCTTCAGCCATGGAGACCCCTGAATCCGCGCCCCCGACCCTCCCCCCGCAAATGTTCACGACCTCCGCGCAGCTCATCGACCTCACCGACAGTGCGTAACGGCCTTTTCCCCTTGGTGCCTTTTTCTTCTCTTCCGCTACAGCACGGGCACAGATTCTTGATCTGGAGCTTTTGAGTGGTGGAAATGGCCGTGGCGGCGGTGTTGCAGCTGCTGGCTGGGGGAGTGGGGAGGAGTTGAATTGGACTGGGTTGGGTGGAGGAGTGGAGTGGATAGACTGGCTGACAGGGGAATAGAAAAGTTGATGATTGCGCTGCGTGATGGGAGGAAACTGATCGGTGTGTTGCGGGCTTGGGACCAGGTGTGTGTGTTTTTTGCTCCTCCTTGTGGATCTCTCTTTCCAACTGCTCTGGTGGGGAGAGTTGGGGATGTGGATGATGTGTGCTGACGTTGTGGCGGTTGCGGGGAAGTAGTATGGTATGTATTCCAGTTCTCTCCGGTCCATGCGGTAACGGTGGTGTTGTATCATGGCACTTGACGTCTCGTCTCGGGGAAGGAATACAGCTCGGACAAAGCAGAGAGCAGAAAACAGAGAAGGTATTGGAGAGGTAGCTGACGTTGAGCGTTCAGCGAATCTGGTGCTACAAAGCACGGTGGAGCGGTTATACTGCAATGGGATGTATTGCGATATCCCACGAGGCGTGTTTATCGTGAGAGGTGAGAACGTGTTGTTGTTAGGCGAGATTGTAAGTCATCTCTCTCTCTCTCTCTCTCTCTCTCTCTCTCTCTCTCTCTCTCAGGTCTCGTTGTATGGCATGGGCTTCGTACTAACGGGACTATCCATAACTGTAGGATCTAGATCGTGAAGACGAGATTCCCCTACGGCAAGCGTCAGTGCAAGAAGTATTCGCAGAGCAGCGACGTGAGAAAGCGGCCGAAGAACGGAAAGAAAAGATATATCGGAAGAAACTGCGGAGGCTGGGTTTTGAGGATGAGGGCGAGCCATTGCACTAATCTTTTTGTTGTTGGACCGCGGGGAGGGGGGGGATGTTATTTCTAATAACTACAGCGACTTACCACCACCACATCGATATGGATATTATGATGACGAAGATGATGATGATGATCAAGAAGAGAAGTGGGAGATGAAGGAGATGGTGCATGGGATGGTGCATGGGATATCTCTATCCTGACGTGTGTTATTTTACCCCCACACTGTCATGGACTGAAAAGGATTAAAGGCTTAAGTTTTGCAGTTAGAATTAACGGCGTTACTGGTGTATAGAATACAGATATACAGTAATTTGCGCCTAAAGAATCTCCTGGATTCCGTGACTTGGAAGCGTGGCTGTCTAATCCTGTGACTCGCACTCGTCGCACTTTGCCATCCTTTTCCTCCCGCCATCCGCCCCCCTTCTCAGCACCGCATCCTCTCCTCACAGCGCCTTTGAATTTGATTTGGCCCAGGTTTGCAACTCTCCTTTAACCTACTCGTACAATTGAACTAACCTCTCATCTTAAAATCACGATGCCGACGCGTCGCCGCCGCAATGTCACTCAACATCTCGAATACCAGATCGAGAACCTTCAACACTAGTCTGATTAATTGCGGAGCTCATATTCTCAAGAGGTACCATACTGGCGACAAGTGCTGGATGAGATCCGACATCGAGAGACCGATTTGCTGTCTGAAGTCAGACAGATACAGGAATGCTGGGATGGCTGCCTCCTCTGGAGATGATTTGGATTAGAGTACCTAGGTATGGTGAACGTGTGTACTCTACTGGAGTATCATGGGATTTGAAATCAGATAAAAAGAGAGTTCTAAGTTCTAAGACGTTGGAGGCGTTGAATATAATGATATCCTTATACAAAATCTTAGAATGTTGGAGGAGTCGCAGTATAGAACGCCTGGAGGGTTCGTGCGCCAGGGTGTACATGCGCATGCGCAACATTCAACATCAACGTCAATATCCACCTTCAACATTGCAGTAACTCCAACCTTCAAAATCGACTCTCCACATCCTGCCCTCTCCCTATCTCCCTTCTCTCCCCCTCCCCTCCTTTAATCCCCTTCATCCGTCCACCTTCTGTCACCCCCCCCCCTCCCCCCCCCCCGCGCTCTCCCCACCACAATGCCCACCCTCACCCTCCTCCTCACTGGCCTCTCCTCCACCGGCAAAACCACCCTCTCCCGCCTCCTAACCCACATCTTTCCCTCTGTGACCATCCTCCACCAAGACGACTTTTACCACACGGACTCCGAAATCCCCGTGCACCCAACCCTCAACATCGCCGACTGGGACTGCCCCGCCGCCTTCAATTTCGTGGACCTTGCATCCTCGATCCGTGATCTCAAGGCTGCGGACCCCGGTATCAATGTCGTCAGAGACAGTATCACCGCCGCGAGCCCGGTCGACGCGATGACGGAGATCGAGGTGGTGGGAGGTGTAGAGGTGGTGGAGATGTTACGGAGGAGGGTCAAGGTGATGGGGAAACGTGGTTGGAGGATTGTGGTGGTGGAGGGGATATTGATGCTATGTGTTGAGGAGGTGGAGAAGGAGGCTGAGGTGAAGGTATTGTTGAGAGTGGGGAAGGAGGTGGCGAGGAAGAGGAGGGAGGGGAGGGAGGGGTATGTTACTATTGAAGGTATGATATGACGTTGTTCGAGTCTTGATTTTCTGGAGGTGGGGGATGCGGGATGAGGGTTCAAGGATGAGGGATGAGGAGCTGATGCGCTCGGGAAGGGTTTTGGAAGGATCCCCCAAGGTACTTCGATGAGATTGTGTGGCCGAACTATGTGAGTAGCTTTATCCTTTATCCCTTCCTTCCCCCAGTAGTTATACTAACCCATACTATCCTACCAGGCCATCCACCACGCCCCCCTCTTTGTCAACCACGATGTAGAAGGCGCACTTGACGAGTCCGTGACCGCCGCACGCGGGATCGTGTCACCGCCGGATCTCGAGTGGTCATTGCGGGAGATACTCGAGTGGTTAGTGGGTGTAATTTTGGAGGAGATGGTGAGGATTGAAGCCGAGGTGAGTCAGAGGGATTCAAAAGGCGAGAGAGGAAAGATGTGAGGAGAGGTGCTTGACAGCGGGCTGTCGAACCCATTTCTTCGAGGTTTTGGTTTTTGGGTTGGTTTTGGGTTTTTGGAGTGAGGGAGGAGAGGATACCCAATGGCCTGGGGATAGGATAGATCATAGATGATTGCTCGGAGTGTATGCGTATGAATTCCCAGACCAGTAAAGTCAAATATATCTCTGCAGTGCAACAGCGTGGTGTATTTAATTGGGGTATTGTAAGCGTAGCGATGTTAATATACAAGAAAAGCAATACGAATAACTCATTCAAAAAAAGATTCTAAAATATCCCCCATCCATCCGATCCTGTTATATCCTGTCGATATCGAAAATCACATCACATCACATCACATCAAGCCAAACAGTGAAAAAAAATTCATGGACACCATGGCCCCATGTCGTTTCTTTCCAAATCGGATCACCGAAATCAGCCACCCAACCACACTTTCCAACGCCGGGAATATAGATATAGGAAAACACAGAAGAAGGAAGGTAAAGAAGGAGAATACAAGAGAAGATGCCATGATGCAAGCTAACGCAACAAAACAAAACAAAACAGGACGCCGAAATTCAATATCAATAAAACCAAATCAACATGCCGGAACGCTCAAAATAACCGAGATAGAAAGCAGAAAACATTGCCCAACTAAAGAGCAATCATCCGAATGCCCAATATCACACCTGCACCATTTCCGGAATCTGTGCCGAATTGTGTGGCTGTTGCTGCATCGGAACTACACCAATAGTAGGCCAAAATACAGCCCTCTCCCACCACCCGGTCACCATCAAGAAACTCCTATATTCGACCCCACCACCCTGACTCATGTCCCCCAGCAACACCTCCGTGTAGAACCACACCAGCGTCACCGCCGCCGCTGCAATCGCAACTGGTATACTCAGCACCGGGCTGGCAAGGTTCATTACCCCCAGCCGGGGCGCCGATGTTTCCGCGGCAGTGACCTCGGGTTCTCGTTCTGGATCTTCACTTAGGAATCTGACATGGAGCTGCAGCACCGGGAGGAGGTGGCGGAGGAGTGTTGTGCTGGGGTGGAGAGGGTTCGTGAAGAGGCATAATAGCGCTACAAGGAAGGTGTAGAGGGCGGCGGCGAGGCTCAGAAAGGGGTTGATGAAGGTGAGGTAGAGGAGGGTGCGGAAGACGGCGGCGGAGGGAGCTCGAGGGCCAATACAGATGTGGGAAGAGGTTGTGGAGGAGAGGGCGGAGTCGAATGACGGGGCTGTGGAGCTTCGGCGTGGTGGAGATGTGGTTGTTGGTGGGCTGGGGAGCTTCTCATTGGGCTCTGGTTGTGAAAATGATAATGATGTATCCGTAGTAGTGGTAGTTGCAGTAGTAATGGTAGTGGTGGTGGGGCTGTTCGGAGTGATAGCTGGTGAAGCCGTGGTGTGTGTGACCACCAGCCCTGCGGCTGCCATGATTGCCGATGCTGCTGCTGCTCCTGTTGGCGCTTTCCCCGTCTTCTCCACGTCAACCCTCGATTACCACCCCCCGTATCTCCCCGCGTTGAACCGGTTCCTCAGCTCCCCGCGTCTTCAGTTTTCCCCGACAGCAAGGCCCTCCCGCGCTTCTCGCCTGCAGCGGGATCAAGGAAAAAAAAAAAAAAAAAAAGAGACAAAAAAAACCTTCAAGTCGGTCGTCGTTGTCGAAGCGAAGCACGCCGGGATTCTCTCTTATCAAGTGGCCTCTTTGGCGGCTCCTGTGGCAGCGGGGGTATTGAAGAACGGCGTCTTGGGCGGCGGTATTCGTCGGTATGTGGACACCAAACAAGCGTCTCTAGCAGCTCCCAATGCCATGTCGGAAGCCGACAACAAGGGACCAAACGCGATCGGCCTGGGGGGGCGGCGGCGACAGAGGCGGCGGACGGGGCCTGGAGGTAACGAGCGGTGGGCTTTTACTTGTGCTGAAGATCAAGTGGAAAGGAGAGGAATGAGGGGAGGGAAACCCTTTCGAATATCTAGGGTCCTTTTTTTGCGCAAAAAAGAGGGCGAGAAGGGGAGATGGCCTCAGTCTTTCTTGCTCCATCCTCCGCCTCCCCCCTCAATCCATGAATGTCGCGGCGCCGAGAAGACCAAGCCCGCGACCGGAACACTTTGCAACCCACACATGACGCCCGGCAATGCAAGCGCCCTTCCTTGGCTTACTGGGAAAGGGAGCAAAAGGCCATGATGCGTTGGGATGGGATTTCTGTCTGTCTGTGTCTCTGTTTGTCTGGAGCGCCATTTCCCATCCATCCAGGCACAGTCATGTACGAGTAGTAATGATCCCCCGATCATGACTTCGGCGCACACCCAACCCACCCCGGAGCAAATCACCCACCAAATCGGCCCGGTCAGCAGCATTCCACCTAGCCAGCTGCTGGGGCGCATTTCTTATTAATGCCGAGGACACCGCCAAGCTGGGCAAAGACATTTCATTTTTCCCAGGTCACGGGCCCCACGAAAAAGGCTTACAAACCGTTGTGTATCGTATCGAAGTCTGTTGTTTTTTCTTTGCCATGCCCAATGCCATGCCACATCGCCCGTCTTGAACTGTCTGGGCGCTTCATCATCATTACAACTGAATGTCCAAACCACCCCTTCACTGCGACTTGGCACGACCGCCAACAAACTCGCCCAGAGTTTTTTGTAGAGTACGTGCGTTGGAACACCGTATACGGCAGCCTGTCTGTGTGTTGTGTTGTGTTGGACGAGGGGGGATTCTTCTTGGGCCTTGGTATTTTCTTGTCGCTATGATCACGACCGCAAGGAGCGATAACTTGCTGTTCGATGCTCGGCGCAACGTAACCACCACCCCCAAGACGCGCACAGATGAAAAATGACGGAGCCATCTCCGCTGGGCGTTATACATCATGTCGTTTGTTGGTTTAATTTTCCGCATGCATGGCCAGTGCTTCGACTTCAGATTCCATGTCTTGGTCGGAAGTCGGTCACGTTACTATTTTTCTGCCATTTTTGTCATTTCTGCAATCAATCCAACTCCCCTAGTATCACACCCATTTGCACACCACACACCACACACCACCGCCATACCAGAACACCAACCACCCCACTGGCAATCTCCCAACCATCTCCCAAGCCCAGCCCAGCCCAGCCAACCAGCATACCGAATATTGCGTATTGCGTATTGCGTATTGCGTATTGCGTATACCTTTTCGCTCGGGCATGTCTACTCCACGTGACGGAAGCTATTGGCGATCGTTCTTGCACTCCTGTTAGATAAGAATTAAATTCACCGCGGGCGGGTAGATCATGATATAATATAGTATATTATGAATCCACCATCTGCGACCCATTGCAAAGATTTTACGATGAATGCTCCGGACCAGATAGCCCGGAACCGTGTACATGTTAGTAGAGTAGAGTAGAGTAAAGTAGGGTACAAAGAAACAGCCGTGAACACACTTCACTCTGTATGGCAACGTCAGCTAGGCTGGCTCTGTGATTGACTCCTTGACTTCTGGACTCCGATCCTGGACTGCCGTACTGTGGGCCGCATGACGTTCGAGACTTTTGTTTTTTTTCCCTTCCCCCGCATAGGATAGATAAATTAATTGACTCACGACACCTACAATACCCAATACCCAATACCCAATACCTCCAACCAATACCTCGATGCGGAAAATGAAAAGCCCATTACCATGTGATATCACTCGACTTTACCAAGTGATATATGATGTAGATGGAGAACGAAAGGAAAGACTGAAAATGGGGGTTTATTCTTGATCACGGGGTAGGTTTGAGGTGGAAATGTGAGGCTATAGAGGATAATCATGTTGAGATTGGCACCGGTTGAGGCGAGAGGGGGTTTGTGGGTGATGGATTCATGTGAAATCACTTGGATATCATGGCGACGGTTGGTAAGATGGGGGGATGGGATGAAATGCAGCGCCGAGGGCTGGGTGTGGTTTGGGTGGGCGTAGGGCTTTGGGGAGTTTGGGGTTTGGAGAAGGTAGATGACGGTGAAGAGATGGCGGCGTCAGAGTAGTGGTTTGGGGTTTGGGCGCGGGAAGTTGGTAATCTGTCACTCTGTGAAACACCCCCGTGGGAGATGGCTTGGACCCGATTGAGTACAAAGATTAATTACGAGGATATAATACTACGTGAGTGGAATACACTTTGAGGTCGCGTTTCGTTTCCGAGTTCCAGGTTCGCAAGTTATCACTCGCTTGCCTCAAATCGCCGATGGGTCGAGATTTTGACAAAGTACCAGAGGTCAGAAGTTCTAATACTAGATACAGCACAGGCCGTCGGCTCTATTCAATATTTTTACTTCATCATTCATGAAACATCCCATGTCCCACGTCCCATTGACACTCACACCCGAGCAATCACATTCACAATCACCGTCCATCATCATCTCCCTGTTAGATTGTTATTCCTACTGTTATTGTCCTCGACCTCGCCATAATAAGACCCTCCAATATGTGCTGTTTGCTTGCTAATCCACTCTCTTTACACCATGCCTCCACACCCCTTCCCGCCGAGTCGACTTCCATCATCATGAGCTCTGAACCGGCTATTTACCTATCACCCATCTCCATCATTCCCCCATCCACCCTCCCCCATCCATCCATCGCCATTGTCATCGTCGGCATTCTACATCCCACTTTTCCCCAACATCCCTAGCCACCATAGTAGCCACCGCACCCTTAGCCCATCCAAGCACGGCCTGCATGCGCGTACACCACCAGACCCCAAAACGTCAACGGAAAATTTGTTTTTCCGTCGTGTTGTGTCGCGGTGATAGTGATAGTGATAGACAGATAGCGGTAGCTGCATTGGTGATGTAGAATACTATACTCTGTCTATTCTAGTAGCTTAACTCGCTTGAGTTGAGTTGAGCGAGTGAGTAGGTGAGTGATATATACTACATAGGGTGAGGAAAAGTACAACCTGAATACCATGTATCTACTATGTATGTATGTATCGTAAGAGCCGTCACTAGAAGGGTACTATAGAATTTGATAGCTGGATGGATGGATGGATAGATTGTACTAATATATATACACACTAGAAGCGAGCAGAGTAGAGCACAGTCAGGCAGCCAGACAAGACAGAAACAGGTGTTATGAGGGAATTACGAGTTCCGGTACGGAGGTTGGCTGGTTGGTTTATATAGTCACCAGCCAGTACGAGTACTACATAGTCCAGTCGAATCCAGTACGCAGAGCACAAGCCGACAATATAAACCCCATCCACCAGCCCAACATCCCAATTCCGCTCTACACCCGTCCTGTATGTAGAGTAGAGCACTCGTACCATAAAAAGGCACACAGCATATACCGGTACATACTCTCCATATATCCCATCCTCCTGATCCCTCCCACAGATCATGGCGACATCCATCCATACCTCCATTCATCCACGTTTCCGAGCTCCTGATCTACCTGCAGTGCAGTACCAATGCGACACGGGTTTCGGACCCAGCATGCGGGGGCTCGGGAGTCGGGGGTTAGGGAAGCTCCAGCTCCTCGTGTGTGTGTGTATGGAATAGAGATAGCCGAAGTTGCGGGATGCGGAGAAGTGGCGTTGGGTGGTTTTCGTTGCTGATGTACATATGAGTACTACATACGCTTCTCTATGCTTCTCTGCCTGGTACGATGGCGACCATGGATGTATAGTCTGTGGAGGAGGGATATAGAGATGGGCCCGAGGTCCGTTTTGGGGGCATCATGTGGGATAGGTAGACATCTAGTTCACCAGAGCGAGAGAGGGATTGAAACCCCCCCAGCAAGCCGTCCCGGTTACGGGATACGGTGGATGATGAATGATGGGTTACTAGTACGGTACTTCTAGTATCTAGCCAAAGTGCGGTTATACCCCCGGAACCACGATTCTCCCCGGATCCCCCCCGCCAAGTATGTATCTCGACCTTAGCTGGCCAGCCGTTGGAAGAGGTGAGGTTGAAAGAAGGCCCGGCTGCTTCCTGCGGGCTTGCATCTGCCACGCCGCCGGCCCAATGGAAAGGACCATGGGAAAGCCGGGGGTGATCAGGGAGGAAACACACTGACATCCGCATCCCGCAGCAACAGCAAGCATCTTTTTTTCGACCCGGCGTTCGGAGATTTCTGGTAGATAGATATCGTGGGCTGCAACTGCACGCACTGCCGCCCAAAAATCTCGCGTTTCCGGTACATACAGCAGCCCGGGTGGACGGAGATCTGGGGAGGGTTTTGACACCCACGATCCGGCCGGTGGAAGGTTTGGTGAGATGGTGGGTTAGCCGCACGTAGGGCGAAACGATCTTCGCGCGGACGTCACCATGCTTGGATGGGGGGATGGTCGTTGGTGGTCGAGGTGGTTTCGCTCTTCTTGGGACCAGATGTTGTCGACCCGACCTTCGGAGTGGGTCTGGTGGTTCAGCGCTGTGGAGACTTTTTTTTGCTAGGAGAGTCTGGGGTACGGAGGAGCTCGCGTTGACGGCCCCACGGGCCCCACGGCCGTCCCGACGAGGTTGAGCGGGTGTGCTCTGGGACGAGAGTTCCGGTAGCCCGAAGTAGGGGGGGGGGGAGGTTGTTGAAGTTGTTGAGAGCTCCGGGAGATGTGATGGATGGGTGGTGGGTGGCAAGGCTGGGGGGGGGAAGGCTGAGGGAGAGCTTCATAGGACAAGGCGAAAGGCTGCACGGGGGATCGAGGTGGGACGCCATGTGCCAGCTGCCATGCTCCATCTGCCAGCCAGCGCGCCATCGCCATCAAAGAAAGCTCATCAGCTCATCAGGCCGTGTTCCATCGATCAGCCAGGGGCGCGGTCGGTGGAAAAGCAAAAAAAAAGATTCTTTCTCATCGGAGGGTTCTGGAGGTTAACTGATTCAGTGATGGACGGATGTTGTCGTGGGCCAAGGCATCTTCTTGAGCATAAACCTGCTGGTAGAGTGGTGGTCAGGGCGCTGGGTCAGGCATCACCAGCATCACCAGCATCACCAGCATCACCAGAGAGTCCTATCCAGGTTCTTCTCCTCATGGCGATCCCCCAGATCTACTCCCCCGCCATGGATGGGGATATGGGTGAGGGAGGTAAGTGTCCAGCTCCAACCAGCTGCTCCTGCTCAAGAAGGCCCTCCTTCTGCTGGTCCCTCATCCCCCTCCTCCTGCTCTTGATCATCCCGCTGCCCTGATCCTGCTCCTGCTCCTTCTTCTTCTTCTCCTTCTTCTACTTCTACTTCTCCTCCACTTATTTCATCCATCCATCCATCCATCTCCTCCTCATCCTCTTCTTCAAGCACCCGCTGCTCATCCCCCCCCCCACATCCAATTCCTTCTCTTACATATATATATATATATGCATCCAGTCCGCCTCGCTCGCGCTGCTCTCTAGCCGTCCCTGCTCTCTCCACACCCGCGGACCGTGATCACACACACCACCACACCCACACCCCCCTTCGTTGGCTTCGTGCTACTGCGATCCCTCTGACGCGATACCCCGCCCCCGCTGCTGCCCGCCTACCTCTCCGTCCGCGAACCCACTCCCCGTGTGCCGAAAACCGCTCGACCGACTCCGTGCCGTCCGGCCCTCATAAGACTACCCTACCCTCATTTCCCATCAATTCCCCAACCTCACCTGCCCTCACCCTCCTCCTCAACCTTTCCATCCTCCTCCTCCTCCCTACCATCTTCTCTCCCGTTCCTTTACCCCTTCATTCTCTCCACTCCTCGTTTTTTGTTGATTGAGCACCTTCTCCGACCTCCCCCTTCCTTCTATCTACCTACAACACATCATGTCTGAGGGCAAAGTACAACCGCAAGCTGGTCCCGTCGTCCATGAGGCCCATGGTGTCAAGACCTACCACCCTCCAAACAAGCTCTACGAGTATGTTTCTATTTTGCCGTTTATCACCCCCCCGGAGCTGCCCCGCCGTGTGCCCCACATTGTCACATTGTTGGGAATATTGCTGACCACAACTTCCCTCGCTGCAGGAAGCACCCCGCCCAGCCCCATATTACCCTCGAGGAGTACAATCAGCTGTACAAAGAGTCGATTGAGAACCCCGACAAGTTCTGGGCCGACCGGGCGCGCGAGCTTCTCCATTGGGATATCCCCTTTGAGACTGTGAAGCACGGGAGCTTCGAGCACGGCGACACTGCGTGGTTCTTGGAGGGCCGTTTGAACGCCTGCTACAATGCCGTTGACCGACATGCCTTCGCCGACCCGAACCGGGCCGCCATCATCTACGAAGCCGATGAGCCCACCGAGGGGCGGACGATCACATATGGCGAGCTTCTCCGGGAGGTGTGCAAGCTCGCGTTTGCGCTGAAGCAGATGGGTGTGAAGAAGGGTGACACTGTCGCCATCTACATGCCCATGATCCCGGAGGCACTGGTTGCCATCCTCGCCACTGTCCGTATCGGTGCCATCCACTCCGTCGTGTTCGCCGGTTTCTCCTCGGGCTCCCTCCGGGACCGCATTGTCGACGCCAAGTGCAAGGTCGTCCTCACCACCGACGAGGGCAAGCGTGGCGGAAAGGTCATTGGAACCAAGAAGATTGTCGATGATGCTCTCAAGGAGTGCCCCAATGTCCACAGCGTTCTCGTCTACCGCCGCACAAGCGCCGATATCCCGATGACCGCTGGTCGTGACTACTGGTGGGATGAGCAGCTCGAGAAGTACCCCGGATACTGCGCCCCGACTCTTATGGATGCCGAGGACCCGCTCTTCCTTCTCTACACTTCCGGCTCGACTGGATCGCCCAAGGGTGTTATGCACACCACTGCTGGCTACCTCCTCGGCGCCGCCATGACCGGAAAGTACACCTTTGACTTGCATCCGGGTGATATCATGGGCACTGCTGGTGATGTTGGTTGGATTACCGGTCACACCTATGTCGTTTACGCCC
The DNA here is from genome assembly GCA_004786065.1 of Ascodesmis nigricans. Taxonomy (NCBI): domain Eukaryota; kingdom Fungi; phylum Ascomycota; class Pezizomycetes; order Pezizales; family Ascodesmidaceae; genus Ascodesmis; species Ascodesmis nigricans. The sequence goes on from ML220129.1 coordinate 194,403, forward strand.
CGCTCTTGCTCGGTGTGACGACTTTGGTGTTTGAAGGAACTCCGGCTTATCCCAACTTCTCCCGCTACTGGGAGATCATTGAGAAGCACGGCATCACCCAGTTCTACGTTGCGCCGACTGCTTTGCGTCTGTTGAAGCGTGCTGGTGATGAGCACATCACTCACTCGACCAAGAAGCTCCGTATTCTCGGATCCGTCGGTGAGCCGATTGCTGCGGATGTATGGAAGTGGTACCACGAGAAGGTCGGAAACGAGGAGTGCCATATTGTGGACGTAAGTTGTATATTTCCCGATATTGAATCTGATTTCTAACAATGTTGTAGACCTACTGGCAGACCGAGACTGGTTCCCACGTCATCACCCCGCTCGGTGGTGTGACTCCCACCAAGCCCGGTTCCGCGTCGCTTCCGTTCTTCGGTATCGAGCCGGTCCTCGTCGACCCGGTCTCCGGCAAGGAGATTGTTGGCAATGACGTTGAGGGTGTGCTCTGCATCAAGAACCCGTGGCCCAGCATGGCCCGCACGGTCTGGGGCGACCACAAGCGCTTCCGCGACACCTACCTCAATGTATACCAGGGTCTTTACGTAAGAATTTCTGCTTTCCTTGATTGACTTGGTTGCTAACTTTATGATAGTTTACTGGTGACGGAGCTGCTCGTGATCATGACGGCTACTACTGGATCCGTGGACGTGTTGACGACGTTGTCAACGTTTCCGGCCATCGTCTCTCGACTGCTGAGATTGAGGCTGCCCTCATCCACCACCATGCCGTCTCTGAGGCCGCTGTCGTTGGTATCGCTGATGAGTTGACCGGCCAGTCTGTCAACGCTTTTGTCTCCATCAAGGATGGACACAAGGACACTCCCGAGTTGAAGAAGGATCTCATCATGACCGTCCGCAAGGAGATTGGCCCTTTCGCTGCCCCGAAGACCATATACATTGCACGTGATCTCCCCAAGACCCGTTCTGGCAAGATCATGCGCCGTATCTTGCGGAAGATTCTGAGCGGTGAGGAGGACCAGCTCGGCGACATCACCACGCTCTCTGAGCCGGAGGTTGTTGAGGAGCTTATCCAGTTGGTGAAGAAATAGATTTTTTGATAGATTAGGCGATTTTGTTTGCGGGTTGTATGTTATGATTTCCTTTTGTTTATCTGGTCGGTGTTGACAGGTGCTCTTGAGGGTTTTCGTCGTTTATGCGTTTTTTTGAGCTCGCTTTGGTGTTTTGTTGATGCCGTTCCTTCCGGGAGTGAGGAGGCGTTACTATTATTGAGATTATATCACGTTGGCCACGGAATTGGTAAAATGACTTATCGTACACATGGACATTGCAGGAAGGGTGATATTTGGTGATTTGATGAACATGTCCCGCCCGATCTGCAGCTAGCCAATGAGCTATAAGCTCTTGACTCCATCTTAGCTCTTCTCTGGATCATCCATCGACATCGACTTCACGCAATGACTGACAGCCGGAGCCCACCTACAACCACGACAGCCATCGTTCTCCACGGCCCCAAGGATCTCCGCATTGTATGCATCTCTTCTCTGACTTCTCACCTCTTCCAACCCACTCCCATCTCCTTCTCCCTCTTCCCACATCTCATACCCATCTTCTCACATCTCTCACATCAAACAGGAAACCCTTCCGCTCCCACCACCGCCTCCTGGCCACCTCCAAATAGAAATCCGCTCAACGACCCTCTGTGGTTCGGACTTGCACTATTATAACCACTTTCGAAATGGCAATATTGTTTGCACGGAACCTCTTGCGCTGGGACATGAGAGCTCCGGGACTGTGGTAGCCATTGGCGAGGGCGTTGAAGAAGAGTTTAAGATTGGGGATATGGTTGCACTGGAAGTTGGAATTCCGTGCGGAGAGTGCGGATTCTGTGATCCCGGAGCAGTTTCATCTCCAGCAGAGCAATCCAGAGCACCATCAACAGCAGGACAAGAAGCAGGAGAAGGAGGAGCAGAAGGAAAAAGACCTAAACAACTCGGCCCCCGCTACAACCTCTGCCCCTCCCTCCGTTTCCGCTCCTCCGCCAAATCCACCCCCCACCTCTGGGGCACCCTCCAAACTCACCTCAACCACCCCTCCCCGCTCTGCCACCTCATCCCCTCCTCCTCCACCATCACCTTCGCCGACGCCGCCCTCCTCGAACCCCTCGCCGTCGCCGTCCACGCCCACCGCCGCTCCGGTCTCTCCACACAGGGGAAACGAGTCCTCATCATGGGTTCAGGCGCAATCGGCCTCCTCGTCGCCGTTGTCTCCCGCGCTTACGGTGCCTCCCATATCATCACGGCCGACGTCTCCTCCTCCCGTGTCGCCTTCGGCGTCGATGACCTCCGCTGGGCGACGGCGGGGTACACCGTTCTCCCCTCGTCCCCTCCCACCACCACCGCTGAGAACGTCAAATCCCTCCTAGGCGATCAACGGTCTCGGGCGGGAGTCGACGGGTTTGATATCGTCTTCGAGTGCACGGGCTTTCCCGATGCCGTCGCGGCGAGTATATATGCTGCTGCTCCTGGGGCCGTGGTCGTGTTGATTGGGATGGGGCATCCAGAGATGGTGCTGCCGGTTAGTGCGGCTGCGCTCAGGGAGGTCGATGTGAAGGGGAGCTTTAGGTATGGGAAGGGGGATTATGCGGAGGCGAGGAGGTTGCTGGTGGAAGGGGGGGTGGAGGGGGTCGGAAGGTTGGTGGGAGTGAGGGTAAACGGGGTGGAGAGGGTGGAGGAGGGGTTTAGGGTTGCGGCGGAGGGGGGAGGTGGGGGGAGGGGGGTGAAGGTGGAGTGTGTGTTTGGGGAGGAGTGAGGGGTTGGGGTTGGGTGGGAGTTGGGTTGAGGTGTGGTTGGTTACTCTCACGGTAGTGGTTGAATTTGGTTTACTTTGCTTCAGGCGAGCTCGCGAATGCCGACTTAAGCTTAAGTTACTTCGTGATAGCCTTTATTTACTTCCATCCGTCACCAACAACCGGCCCTCCAACAATCCTACTTTGTGGACGAAGTTTTGCCTCGCCTTGGCTCATCCATCACCCCCGCAGCTCAAGTCCCTAAACCCCTGCTTTCACCATCGTCTCCATCGTCGCCAGTCCCACCAGTCTCAAATCACTCTCCATGTTACCTCCCTTTATGGCATTGAGTACCGCATCATCGCATATTATCACTCATGACATTTCGGTCATTCCTCAGCACTCGCAGAGAGTGAATTTCGAGTCACATACTGTGAATCCACCAGCACATTGAGTTCAGGGACTAGTTTCCTGGGTCCTGGGTTACTGGGCTGCTGTGTTCTGAACCCTGGAAATAAGCGTAGCTAGGTAGCTAGATCGGTAGGTAGGTGTATGTGGTTGATGGAGTAGTAGGGGTTGGGGACTGGGAATTAGGGGTTAGGGATTAGGGATTATAGATGGGCATTTGGTTGTGATTACAAGCCCAGCCAAAGATGTACACGAAAAGGAATAGAGAGGGGAATAGAGGGGGTAGAAGAAGTAGAAGAAATAGAACGCCCGGGAAAGTAGAAGACTAAAGAATAAAGACTAGAGATTAGAAAGGTGTGGGGTATATTCATGACTCGTGAAACGCAGAAACGCAGCTCCCAGAAATTAGAAAGGAATTGAAGGAAACGGAATAGAAGGAAGAAAGGAAGGAAGAAAGTAAGAAAGAAAGGAAGGAAGAAGGGAGGGAAGAAAGGAAAGAAGAAGGGAGGGAAGAAAGGAAAGAAGAAGGGAGGGAAGAAAGGAAAGAAAAAAAATATATAAAAATGGTATCACGGTGTAGCTTGTAAAACATTCATGCACACCTAACGCAACATCCACCAACATTCAGGCACAACCCTCTGCTCCTAAACTTCCCACTCCTTGTTACTCACCACACCAACATGCCGACCCTCGAGTCCAAGCTACGTCGCACTCCCACTCCCACTCCCATCCCCCACCCCCGTCCCCGATCCCGCCGTCTCACCCCCCCTCACCTTCCCAGTCGCCGCACTCAACTGCTGATCAAGTGCTCGCAACGCCAACTCCCTCCTCCTCTCCGTCTCGGCTCTCGAACTCCTCGCCTGTCCCGGTGTCATCGCAAACATTGCGCCCAAGCCCGCATTCCCGCGGGCTTGCGCCTGGGCGTTCGATAGCGCGATATCCGCATCCGAGAACGGTACACAGAGGTTTAGGGTGAGGAGGAGGTTGTAGGTTGTGTTGGCGATGATTGAGAGTGCGGGGTGCAGGACAGCGGGGAAGAAGTTGATGCTGGGGTGGGGTGTTAGTATTGTGGAGGATATAAAGACTGGGAGACGTACATGGCGAATGATTCCGAAGCGTCGCCCTTTATAGCGCGGTCCTGAGCGACCTCGAGGTCGGGGTAGGTTTTCTTATAGAAACGCAGGTAGGTCCAGCTGGAGAAGAAGCCAAGCCAGGAGAGGAAGACGGCGACGTCGGTGCCCAGGAGCGGGCCGGAGAGGGTATTGACGAGGAGGAATATGGCAGGGAAGCGTTTTATGCGGATGCGGATCATGTTTTTGAAGATGCGGACGGTGTATTCTGGGACGAGTTGTTTGAAGGCGACGAGGAAGCCGGCTTGGATTGCGGTGGCGCCGCAGATAGGGGTGAAGCTGGTGGGGGTTAGTGATTGTGGTCGGAGCACTGGGAGAGGACTGACGATCTGACGGGGTTGCCTGATATTGCGAACCAGAGAGCGTAGGCGAGGAAGGTGAGGAAGTTGGGGATTAGCATGACGACGAGGAGGAACTTTGCGAGCTCCCGGGAACCCCAAGCTCGTTCCAGGTATTTTCCGCAGTAGAATAGTGTTGTCAGTGTTACTGAGAGTGTGAATATGTTTTGCTCGACAAGTGATGCTGTGACAAATGTCCATGGATAGAGAATTGACCGGGCTGGGACGATGGAGAGGTATGGGATCACATAGTTGGTGTCGGGAGATTCTCCGGGAGTTCCTTCTGAATTACTGCTATTGTGGATGTAGGCCGAGTAGCGGAGGGCAGCATTGAGGACAGAGAGAGCCACGCAGGAGACGAGACATGCTCGAGTGATGGGCGGAATGGTGATTCCGCGCGGCATGGTGGAGCCGTTGTTGAGAGCAGCGGGCAGACGGAGGGAAAGGTGGGGACGAGCGGAGGGAGAGGAGGGCCGACGGATCCGAGAGGAATAAGGGGATTCTGGTGATGCTGAAGACGTTTGGTGGAGCGGTGGAGGGTGAGCGGACGGTCGTTCGGGGTTTCGTCGACGGATCACGACACAAGCGACGTCTGGCTGTCTTGGATGGTGGTGTTTGGGCGATGGCAGGGCAGCAGCCAGGAGCATCATCGACCCGCACCCGCACCCGCAGGCTCCGTCAACCAAGAAGTGCAAGGTAAGCCTCCCTCTCTCCTCCATCGACAATCGCCAGCCCAGACGATCCCACTGCCACTTCCTCCCCCCCCCCCAGCAACACCAACACCATCTCATTCCCACGACCCCCAGTCACCAACACCTGACAGAACAGCATCCGAACATCCGCCCTTCCTCGACTATACTCCTCTCGCTACTTCACCATCATTCCCGCTCCTCCACCCCCCGCACTCGCTCGCTCACTCACTCACTCACTCACTCACTCACTCACTCACTCTTGCCCGGCATCTTCAACTCGCCTACACGCCTCGCTCTTCCACGCCTCCCACCCCCCCCCCCCCTCCAGACGTCCACCTGCACCCACTCGCGCCCGTCCGTTGTGCAGATCTGCCCTGTCCTGCCGCACCCGCTCCACCACCACCTGCAAGCGATCAAGACACGAGTATCCAACTTCTCAACACTCATCGTCCCCAAATCCATCTCGCTGTCCGTTCACCCTGCGTTCCTTGCCCCTCCCCGCGATACCGCGCATACTCAGTTCCCGCTGCTGCTGAGCTTCCCTGTCGTGACCTTCGCGGTCCCCAGTGACTGCAATGGCGAGGTCTCTGACGACTGACCAAGTCAATTATCTCATCTGGAGGTGAGCCTACCCGTCGCGGAGCGTCCGAGCCTCCAGGGCGTCATACGCCCAGTGCTGACCCCGGGTTTCCAGGTATCTTCAGGAGGCGGGTATGTCAAAACGCCACGTTCCAGCTTTCTCTCGGTTCTGCCCCTCACATGATGTTCTCAACTAGGCTTCCGCGACTCGGCGCTCTCGTTCCAGCACGACTCCAAAGTCGACCGCCTCGATGAAGATTTCGGCCCACACGTGAGGGTTGGCCATTTGGTCTACCTGATTCAACGGGGGTTGTTGTATGAGGAGCTTGCCTCACAGATAAATAGGGTTTGTTGTGTTTTGTGCCACGCGACAGCGACGATGCGACTAATGAATGGCCCGTGCTAGGACGGAACGAGAAATCCGGGGAAAGCATTCGAGTTTCTGCCCATAACGCCTGCGCTGACCTATGACGAGGATGAAGGAGTTGGATCCGAAGGACGGATGGATGATGAAGATGGGATGGATATTGACGAAGAGGACGGTGACGAAGAGGACGATTCGGTGACCGCGCGTTCGAAATCATCGTCAACATCCAGTCGGAAACACGTGATGGAGGACGGAGTCAATGGAGCTCCAAAGAAACGGAGAAAGAGGGCGCCTCAACCCAGCGACGAGGATGTCGCAATGACGGATATTGGCTCTCCCCCCACACCGGCTGATGAACAACGTATGACCAACGGACGGAGTGTCGGAATCCAGAGCGTTGATTTTGTGGAGGTCTCGGCTGCAGATACTGTGGTAATAGGGATGGAGGATGGTGGAGTCGAGTTTTGCGCGTGGAACCCAGTGGACCCTGGACTTCTCGCAACTGGCTGTGAACGGTCGGTTGCACATTTGTGGGCTATACCAGAGGACGTGGATCCCGAGTCTTGTGCGCCAGAAGGGTTGTCTAACCATATCATGTCGCACCAGCCGCCATTGTCCGGACACAAGAGCGCCGGTATTACAGCGTTACAGTGGAGCGCGGACGGTTCACGGCTTGCCACGGGTTCTATGGATGGTCAAACACGCATCTGGAATACCGAGTCCGTGATGGAGCACAATCTCAGTTTACATTGGGGTCCGGTTGGATTGTTGAGGTGGAATAATAGTGGCGACTTTTTACTTGCCCTTTCATGCGATGGAAAAATGGTGGTGTGGGATACGGCATCCGGAAACGCACAGCAGTCTTTCGAAATCCCGGGCGAGGAGATTGTTCGAGTAGAGTGGATATCGCGGACCCAATTCATGTCGGCAGGTGACAACGGACGGTTACACCTGTTTGACGTGGCACATGGCTCTCCGTTGTTCACCCATGCTGCACACCAAGGAGAGGTGGGGAGTATAGCGTGGGATGAGGAATCAAAAGTATTGGCCACAGGAGGAAATGATGGGGTTGTAAAGGTGATTATCCCCTTCTTTAGACGGTGAACTCGTAATTGACAAGCTTGAAGCTTTGGAGCGACCCCAAACCAGGAAAGGCCACTTCACCGCGCGCCGTGGCACTAGAAGGCCATTCCGGACCTGTTGTGGATCTTGATTGGCGACCAGTCCAGAAAACAGAAGGATCGAAGATTACCGGTCCACGAATTTTAGCATCTGCATCTCACGACCGAACTATTCGGCTTTGGGACACCGTTTCATCGACAGTATTGCGTGTCCTCAAGTTCCACGTCGATCCCTTGGAGACAATAAGATTCTCTTCGGATGGCAATCGCATTGCATCTGGAACAAATGGAAATGTTATCGTATGGAACACCGACTCTGGCGCAATTACCCACATATACGACCGCTCAAGGGGGAGGAGGAAGAATGGCACAATCCCGAGTCCATCGGCTACACAAATACATGAATTGTCGTGGGAAAAGTATGGGAACAGACTGGCTATCGCGGGTGGTGTTCATGGGGTGCGTTAGTCTGCTCCGCATGTGTCAAGATTTGCATTGCTGACGATTATAATAGTGCGCAATTGTGGCGCTGAAATCATTGCAAAATGGTACACCATCACAACTAAAAAGTGGACCTGGATCCGAGGTTGGAGGGAAAGGCGAGCTCAGCGGGGTCATTCTCATGGAGCCATGAAAACTTTGTATCATCGCCAACATGTACCCAGACGACACATCCTGGCGTACACCCATGGCCACTTACTCTGGCCAAGCGCAACAATATAACTCGTATACTTTAACTTGACCATCCGCGACGTTCTGGTAGCGGCGCACCTGTCGCTAGAGCCCAACAACATCAAACTATCAAAATCTCTCTAGCTGACTCGCCTTTGTTTCTCTTCTTCGTTCTCCTCCCCCTCCTTGTTTTGGGTTCTTGAATGGCGTTTTGGTGTGTCGGTTGGTTGGTTTATCACTTGTTTGTGAGCGATTGGGAATACACATATACCTTTCAATGTTTAAACATAAAGAGGGACTCGCTTGGTAGCATCGGGGGAGGAGCGGAACGGTACTCTAGTACATGTGGTGTACTACACAAGAGGCGGGGTGGGGGTTGGGAAGGAAGTGTGGATGACGTTTTTCTGGTTCATTGTTATTGTCACTGTTCTTGAGGCTTTTTCGTTTTGATTGCCGCGAGCTTGAGGCTGGCCAGGAGGGCAAATGGCAGATGGCAGATACTGGATGCACATGCTACAGGCCGCTGCTACTGCTACTGCTGCTGATTGTTCATTGTATTTAACTGAGTTTATGGGGTTGGTTAGCTGTCTTTGTTTGTATGATTGATGAGGAAGGAGGGAGTAGGATAGGTTCAGTGTATAAACTTTGTCTTCAACATTAAAGAGGGTGTAAGTAGGGTTGGTGAATCGCGGAGTTCTCACACACCCACGATGGAGGCTCAGCCTGTGTTGGGGGGTTAATTTAAGTTAAAGCTGTGAGGCGAAGACGCTTGAGGGGCTGCTGCTGAAGCGCGATGCCCGGGCTGCCCTGTCCAATCCCTGATGAGTGGTCAATGCGCCGATGCGCGTCGTCTGAATGCGGACCCGGCGTGTAGACTCGAGGTTCGTTGACCAGACACGTAAAGATGCAGATGGAAGTTAGTGTTTAAACACTGGGGAGTCTACATGGTAGGAGAACTGAGGGATTGCGGCGAAAAGGAGGGGCGGGAGGACAACGCCTTACGGAGGCACATCGTTGTGGGGGAGGGCTGGGCTGACAGTCGTAATACCTTGTGTTTAATGTTATAAGGTCCCTTTTTGTAGGCTGAGCCACTTGCGGAAAGGCGATCCAACACGCGACCAGGGCCTGCTCGGGGGTGCTCACGCTTGCACTGTTGTCCGACTGGCGAGTGATCTGATCCTCGTCTTTGATCTCCTGCATCTCCCACTCACTCACCCACTCACTCTCCCCCCAGCAGACGACTACTGCCCAAGTCACGCTCGCTGACTCCGTCACCACATCATCAAGGGCCCACGCGCACACATCATCGCGAGCAAGCCGACTACACGGCCTCCACGTTTCCTTTTTTTTTCTGCAGCGAATCCTGCGTCCTCTCCTTCACCACCGCCTGCCAGTGTCGAACGAACCAGCCGACTGCGTCTCCCAACCGACCGACCGACCCCCCAACACCCAGCCCCTCCCCCGGCAGCAGAGATAACCTTCTTACCAACTCAACCCACCGCCTGAATCATCTCTCTCGCTCAAGCATCATCATCATACCCCTTCTCCGTCACTGTTCGATCATAGAAAGCTTGGATCCTGCTATGAACGCTTAACTTCCACCGCCCTCGTCCATCCCCACCCCCGGTCCGCAGCGAGCTCGCCGTCCCCATCACCGTGACCCTCTCCCCGACGGATCCCGTATGGCCGGTCTCTTTACACCCAACTCACGCCCGAATGGCGCCATCCCCAACGTCAAGCTCACCCCGTCCTCATCCTCGCCCTCGCAAACCTTCCGCACTCCGCAGAAATCCCAAAACCGCCGATCCTCGCCAGGGACCGACCGGAATATCTCCCTCCAGCGCGTAATTGGCTGCTCCACAACTGCCTTTGACGCCCACCCGCCGTCCCGTTCCTTCGCGTACACTGCTGGCGCCGCTGCCGTCGTAACCTCGCTCGACGATGAGCTGAATATTTCCCAACGGTTTTTCAGAGCAAGGCCGAATGCGCTCACGTTGACGAGTGCCGCCGCCGGTGCTGGCTACACACCGTCGACACCGCAGACGACGGCGCAGGAGAATCGGACCCGGGCTGCGGCGTCGTTGAGGGAGGCTGGGATTGGGTATAGCCCTGGTCACACGTATAGTGAGGATAGCAGCCTGGGGTCTAAGACATGGACGGCGAGGGAAAGGATAAAGGCTGCGACATGTCTGAGCTTTAGTCCGGATGGGAAGTGGCTGGCGGTCGGTGAAACGGGGTATAATCCGAGAGTGCTGATATTTTCAATGTCGAAAGAGGTCCCGAGTGATGTGCCGGTTGCTGCCATGGCCGAGCATACGTTTGGGGTGAGGGATGTTGCGTTCAGTCCGGACTCGAAGTATTTGGCGAGTATTGGAACGGCAAATGAGTAGGTTTTCGCCCTGGTCCTGGGAGGTTGCGCGTGGTTGGTGCAGTTGTGGGAGGGAATGAGGTGGGAGTGAGGGTTTGGCGGGGCTCTTATTGTGGTTTGTGGAAACTGACACTCGAAATTACAGTGGGTTCATTTACGTTTGGTCCTTGAATCCGGGACGACCAGGCCTCGTGCAACTTTATGCTAGCAATAAATGCACCAGCTTTATCCGCCAAATCACGTGGATGGGTCGCTGCCTCGTGACGTAAGCAACCCTGCACCCCCTACCTCTGCCTGCCGGATCAGCATTCGCTTCATCGATAACCTGAAACTGACGTTTCAATTGTATGAATTTTAGTGTCGGAACCCGCCATGTGAAATTGTGGAAAACCGACGATGATGTGTGTGACAGCAATCGGAAAACGAAACGGAAATGGAGGCTGACACATAGACGACAGAAGGCGGCGGGGCCTGGGCCAAGAGTACTGTCGGGACGAAATGCGCTCCTGGGGAATATGAGTGATTCGACCATGAGCTGTGTCGTGGGAATCTCGGAGGATAAGGCTTTGGTGTGCTCCGAGAGAGGGGATATATGCTTGCTTGAGGAACGTGAGATGAGGTTTTCGAAGGTGGCGGATGCGGGCTTCAAGGTCAATTGTATCACCATTGATCCGGAGAAGAAATTTGCGTGGGTAGCGGGGAAGAATGGAAGACATAGGTATGCGTTCTCCAGTGAGAGAAATGGAGGTCGTTGGCTGATCTCTGTTATAGTACCCTGGTTTTGAAGGATATAGTACTGCCTACCCCGCCAGTTTCGCCGTCTTCCTCGAGATCAAATTCACCGATCCTGCCAGAAGGATCAAAGAAGGCAAATGTTGCAGCAATGGCTAGCATGCTTGGTCATCTGTTCACCCTCGACTCTAACCGCTCCTTGAAAATCATCAACATGACGACCGTCGAAGGTGTTCCAGTCCCGAACTCGGTCATCCGCGAGTTGCCAGCGCATAAAAACGCTGTCCTCGGAGTACGGCTCCTGCCGAAGGGAAATGCATTTAACGCGGATTTCTTCACTTGGGCTGCTGATGGTGTGGTGATGTTTTGGAATATGGATGGAAGGTGTCAGAAAGAGTTTCAGGTGGAGGTGGAACAGCCCGCGGATTCGGAGGATGAGGCCGCAAATGAACTCAAGGTTGTGCGGGTGAGTAAGAATGGTGACTATTTTGTTGCGGGCGATAAGTATGGAGTTTTACGGTGAGTGAGGATTGATATTCTGGGAGGTGTGAAAAGCTGACGGTTATACAGCATCATCAACGGTGAATCACGAGAGTGCATGTATGATGTGAAGGCCCATAGCGGGGAAATCATGGACATTGTCATCCACAACCATATTATAGTCAGCTGTGCCAGGGATCGGACGGTGCAGGTCTTTTCCAGTATTTCTGGTAGCTGGAATCTAACGCAAACCCTCGATGATCACACCGCAAGCGTCTCTCGCGTTCTCTTTCTGGAAGACGGATCGAAGCTGCTTTCGTGTTCCACAGACCGAACGATTGTGGTTCGAGAACTTCACAAACGAGAAGGGCCTGAGAAAACCATCGTCGAAGCTTTTGTGCCAATTAGGACATTGAGTACGAAGGCTTCCCCGGTACATATGACAACCTTTTCTGATACATCTACGACCCTGCTGGTTTCAACGCTTGACCGTCAGATCATCAAGTTTGACATGGTCAGCGGGAAAACTCTGAGTAGTTTCAAAGTTACCGACGATTCTGGGGACGCTGTGGTCATGGACGCAATAACATTGACGGAAGACCGTGGCCCATCAAAACCGCGGATCATCGTGGGAACTTCAACAACTGATAAGAGTATCCGGATATATGACCTAAATGGTGGATTGATTGATAAAGAATGGGGCCATACAGAAGGCGTGAGTGATGTGGCGCTTTTGGGATCGGGCGATGATGATGGAAATCATATGAAGCTTGTCAGCACGGGAACGGATGGGACGATTATGATCTGGGAGTTTATGTCACGAGATGCAGTTGGTCAGCCACAGGAAGGCGCAAAGGAAAGCCCTTTGCTGGATTCGCCGATACCGCAGAGGGAGTTGACGGCTACCAAAGCACCAATACGACGAGTGCTCAGTCGGTCGGAACTCATGGACTTTACTAATCCGAGCACGAAAGCCTCACCAACGCCAGATCCAACAAGAATCTCCAACGGCAGTCAGTCCGTCGGTTCATCCTCTCCTCCTCGCCCGGTGAGGAAGAAAACCTCAACCCTCAGCCTCAACCGCTACTCCCGCGGCGCACCTTCCCCCCTCCCTCCTCTCCCCGGCTCCGCAGAAAGATCCCAACTAACCATCCAACCCGCCACGACGACTTCTGACGGCTCCACATCCCCCTCCACCCCCCTCTTCCCCCCAACGGCAACCCCAAGCGGCGCAACAACCCCAAACCCAACCACCGACGTCGGCCGCACCAGCAGAAAATCCGCAATTCGAGACCGCACCCCAAGTCCCTCTGAAACCTCCATCACACGGGGACCCCAACCACCCCCTCGCCGCTCCTCCGCCGATACTCGGACCCGAAGGAAATCAGATGGCTCTAGTAACGGCGGTATCAACAATGTCAACGGCCTCGCGGAATCCCTCGTCAGAAGCTTAAGAAGCTTTAGGGGGAAAATGGAGAGAGCGGCCGCCGCGGATGGACATGTGTCAGCGTCGGAAGCGTCGTCGTCCGCGGGTGTGAGACCGGAGGTGTTGAGGGAGCTGCAGAGAGAGCTGGGGTTGACGATGAAGGAGCTTGGTAGCGGTGGGAGTATCGAGAACCGTCCTCATCATCGGTTGAGATCCGAGAAGAGTGCGAGCATGTTGCCGACAGTGCCGGCTGGCGCTGTTCCTGACCTCGTCGGTGGAAGTGTCGTCGGCGGACTCATCGGAGCAGGAGCAACTGGAGCTGGAGGGCTCGGGGGAGCTACAGGAGGAGGATGTGCAACCGGCACCTGCGGCGACAACGCCGTGATATCGGCAATGCTGGAACAGTACTCGGCGAGGCTGCTGAGTATGGTGAATGAGCGCCTGGAAGAACAGATGGCGAGGGCGGAGAGTGTCGAGAGTTGGGCGACGGCTGGGAGGGGCGCGGAGAAGGAGGGGGAGGGGTAGGAGCCTGAACCCGAGTCGTGAGGAGTGGGTTGAGGAGAGTGCTTCGTCTTGGGGTATCTAGAGCGGGTAGCAGGTAGCGATATTTATGGTTTCTTGGGTTGTTGGTGTTTGGGTTCTATTTTTCCCCCTTGTTTTCCCAGTTCCCGTTCTTTTTTTTTTTTTCACCTTCTTTCTTCGGAATCTTTTTTCTTTTCTGCATTTTACTTCAGCGTGTTGTGCTGGTTTTGTTTTTGGTTGTTGATGTGTTGACAAAGTTACATTACTATGTACTCTACGGTATACCCCCTCAGGACTTTTTCCTATTGCTGTTTCATCTCTTGCGGTGGTCTCTCTTTCGGGCTGTTCAGGTTTTCTTTTCATCGTCAGAATCGGCAGCATCAGCGTCAGCGAGTACCTTTCGTTTTCTACATCCCCTTACCTTTACTCTTTCTTACCGTTACTATTGCAATACCCTCTTTACATTTCATTTCTTTGTTTTCTTGCTCCTTCTCTTTTCTTTACCGTCTTCTTGGGTTGTTGTCGAGTTGTATATCATATCTTCTCGTCTCCCGTCTCTCGTCTTGTCTCTTGTCGGTCGCTGGTCAGTGGCGCTGGGTCTCTCTCTTTTGTTTCTTGATAACGGGAGGTTATTGCTTTTTTGTGTCCATGTTTCTGTTTCGATGTCTGTTCTGGATTGTGTGGTTCGATGGATGTTGTGCTGCCTCACGTTCGTGGTGCAATGTATTATTAGGTTTGTTAGTGTTTGATGTTTTGTGGGGCGCAATGCAATGCAGTGCAATATAGTTACTGTTTGAGTTTACTCTGGAGTTTATGAGTAGAGAGTCAAGGTTGAGCGACTAGTGCTCTACATTCTAAAGTTAGTACTGGTACTACATACAAGAGTCAGGTGAGGAGGCGGATGGCTCGGAGCTATGATAGGGGCTAGGAGAATGCCATATACAATACTTGAAGAGCGGGTTTGGAAAAGGAGAAGCCAGCAGAGAAGCCCAGGCCACACACCCAACCTCAGGTTTCAAAAATCAGGCTCTATGAGATGGGCTAACACATTCATGCTGACTGTCTCATGAACCCGTTTGCTGCTGCCTCTGAAATTGTCGATGAGGAACTTGAGTACATAGGTTATCACTCGACTTGTAATAGGCAGCAAGCAAAGGAGCGGGGCGGGAGTTTACCGGGCTTGTTGTTGGTACAGTACAGGAGCATTTTATAGATTGGTACAATGGAGGAAAGGAAATATGGGCAGAAATCTAGTGGAGTGGGAAGGGGGCGGAGTTGACCTTCGGCGGGAGAGTGTAGTGCCAGGTGTGTAGTTCGCCGAAATAGTGTACTCGTGCTAGTACAGAACCATGTCACAGTTTAGTTCCTACGTCACGCCCTTGTACTCTACAAATATGTAAAAGTAACTGCATTCCATGTTGGTTCAAGCCTTTTCTATCCACTCATGATGAATATGGATCGCCCAGAGTGGATGTGGTGTGAGTTGGTCCAGTCCCACTTCGCGACCATGAGCCTGATCTGAGCCTGAGGATGAGTTCCCACAAATGTTCCCATGCTTTCCTCGACATCCAACTCCTCCTGCTACAGTCCTTCGATCAACGCTTCTTTCCCGCTTCTCTTCACTCCCAAGCTCCGAGTGGGTGACGAAGATCGCGTGGGCTTCCGCATCATGTTCAACCTGCGGTGTCTTGGTTCCTTTTGCTCCCTGCCTCCAGACGCTGCGTGTGATCTTTCCACGTCCTTGCACATCTGTTGAAGTGGGTTGGATGGGATTTGATTTGGTTGCGGCGTTTCGATCGATAATACTAGAGGAAAGGTGTTGGGGTCGATGGTGTAGTCGTGGAGGGATAGGGAGAATGTAGCTGGCCATCAATGGTGGGAAAATGGTTGGGCCTGGGACTTTACGCTGTAATCTGCACTTTGTCACTCAATCAGGTTTATTAAACGTGGTGGGTAATTACATACAATACAATGATCAAAGGTAGCAACAACCTCAGCCTAAAATAAACGGGGGCCACCACAAAGAGACGAATGGCCCTGCATTGATTCCATACCACATGAGGTAACTTATCACAGTGTTGAGGTCAGATGTCTCGAAGATGTCGATAAATCTCCGAAAACTCTTCTGGAATCTTGCATTCCCCACTTCAGCCCCTCTGCGCATGCTTGTTCAAAGCAGCGATCATTGGTAGATGATTTGAATCCTAACCCGTAGAAAATTAGTTTTTGTTTTGAAGTGTATGGGAGATGGCATACGAGGAACTCAACCGATCTTACAGACAACATGCTGTACAGCTTATTTTGTCTGGCAAATGGCTTTTTTCACCATTCAGTGGTCCATTCCTTACTTCCTAAAGCAACACGTTGGGAAAAGCATCTTCTCCATGGACGGAACGATCCCATGTTTTAATGACACCCTAAGCCGCGTTTGTCGCGTTTGAAGGTGCTGAGTACAACCGTACACTCTTCGATGTCCCGAACGTTTCCCGCTGAAAATTGACCCATCGGTCATCTTGTTCAACTTGTCTCTTTTGAAGGTCGAAACATTTTGATATCTCTCTATCTCGCATAATTTGGACGCGTCAAAAGATGGCGTGGGTGAGATCTGCAAGGGCTTGAGAGGGTAGAATTCAAAAAGATCGAAAATACAGTAGTTGTCTTCGATGGACAGCTCATTCTCGTCGTCGGTATTTGTGAACGCGTCGAAACACTCCATGGATGGGGTCTGCAAAGCTGTTGTGAGGGTTCGATTCGAAACGTTGAAACCTGTCGTCTCCTCCATGTATCGAACCTCTTCTTCCCCCACTGCGAAGACTGTAGATCCAATCCGCGCTTGTCATGTTTCCTAGCTTGTCTCGTTCGAAGGAGCTGATGCTTCAGACCCTCTTTTTCTCATAATCATGTACCGTACAAGCAACGCCGCCAAACTGTCCACACGCCCATAAAGTGTCTCAACACTGGTCTGATGGATAGCGATATATCGAAGAATCTCCAAGGCCTGGTAGTAGTGAAAATAGTAGTAAAAGTAGTACTGTGGCTGTAGCTGTAGCTGTATCTGAGATGGCGAGCTAGGTTGTCCCCCCCCGCAGTGGAACAGGTGGTGTGTTCTGTTGGCGTACGAGTGCGCGTGGGAGAGGAAGATTGCTGGCGAGAAAAAAGCAGACCGCCCGAAAGCATCCGAAAAAAACGCTGATAGCGAGGATGAGAGTTGTTGCTGACGAGAACGATAAAGCCAGCTTGTAAGAGCGAGTAAAATAATTGGCGGTTGATGAGAATAAGATCTGTTGCTGGAGAGGATGGGGAGATCTCCGGAAAGCATCGGCGAAAGAAGCGGTTGGGGGGCATGAGGAGGATGAGAGCTGGTGCTGGCGAGAACGAGGAAGACGGCTGGTGGTCGATGAGGTCGATGAATAATATTGAATACGCTGAAGATAGTGAAGCCAGTGAAAAAGACTAAAGCATCTAGCAATGATGGAAACAAGAGCTGT
The DNA here is from genome assembly GCA_004786065.1 of Ascodesmis nigricans. Taxonomy (NCBI): domain Eukaryota; kingdom Fungi; phylum Ascomycota; class Pezizomycetes; order Pezizales; family Ascodesmidaceae; genus Ascodesmis; species Ascodesmis nigricans. The sequence continues at coordinate 211,512 of ML220129.1, forward strand.
AGCTGGTGAGAGCGAGGGCGAGACCGGGAAGCGGGACTTGAGGACGGATAGTAATGAGGAGGATGAGGTTGCCGATGATGATGCCGTTGGCAAGGGAAATGATGAGGGGAGGAGGTGGCAAGATGAGAGAGAAATTTTTTCTCCTCCTCCGCTCCTTTCCCCAGGCGTGGTGAAGGGAACGCAGAGCACCACAGCAGCAGGCTTGCATCCGTTGGCGAGCTTACGAATCAGTGTTCATGACGCAGTACGATCTTCATTCTTCGTCATGGACAGCGGGATTACGTCTCTGTTGGCTATCCTAAACACGATAGAACAGCAAGTTACCCCCACAATGAGGTAAGGCCACTGGGATGATAGGATTTCAAAAATGTGAATTTTGGTAGGATGAAGCATGGAAAGTCACTCGGCTACTCCGAGTGACGGGATGATACGACATGCTCGGTTCTATCGGGTTGGGACTGGGCCTGTGATGGTGGTATGAAGGGAGTAGAATGTGTTTAACTTCTCTCTGACGTGAAGCCCTTGCTCTCTGAGATAATATGGATGGCTATTTGCCGTGGAGATGGTGATGGCACACAGGAGCCACTTGTAATCATACGAAGTATCACGGGTGTGAATAGACACCGGCATGTCGTTGGTGAACTTGATAGCTCAAGGTTTAAGCCGAGAAGAACGCCGTGACCCATCACTCGCCCATGTGGTAGCTGATTATGATCTGAATCCTGCCAGATCAATATCATGATCACAGTATTTCAGTCTCAACGGCCCCCGGCGCCGGACCAATGGAATGGATGGCAATAATGCAGGGTCTCCCGGCCTCTTGAGCCATCTCTACTCATGCGCATGAGCGTTGGGATCCAGATGCCTCGGGACGACGAGCTTCTCTAGCTCTCTCCTCTCTTCAGCTAGCGATATGGCCACCTATTGCTGGGTATGTATAGTCTGCTCCTCTCCCGTTGCTTTTCTCGCTAAACTGGGGGGGACAACAGCATTAAGCAGCCGGAGCGTTGAAAAGATTTTCCGTGCATCGTCGGAAATGAAGTGATGGATAGATTCATCAAACATGGCGGCGCCTGCTGGCAGAATGCTGCTTGCCGATTGTGGCTACGACTGACGGTTGGAACTGCTGCTGGTTGGGCCACGGCTTACAAATGGAGCTGTGTGTGTGTGACGGTGAAGTTGCCACCGTCGGATGCATGGGCCGGTACGTGGAGTTGGAGGAAGAGTCGGAGAGACAGCGGATAGATACTGCTGGTATCAATCCTGCGCGGGGAGAGAGTGTGGAAACAATGGGTGCTGTTGTGCTTGGAGACTGAGATACAGGTCTCTGAGGGAGAGTGTTTATGAGGTTGTCTTGTTGGAGCACATGTAAATGAGTGGGAGCGGGGATGCGCGGGGGATCTCCACGCTTCAGTCATGGGAATTGGTCAAGACGACGCCGAAGTGTTCTGCCGTGGTACAGTCAGCGTAGTACTATGGTAGTCATCGAGTAGCGTACCACTACAGTTGGCCGCCAGCCAGACTGTGCCCGCTTTCAGGAGAGAGAGAGAGAGAGAGAGACTCCTCTGACCAAAGGATTCGCTCACCACTCTCCACTGCCGTGTCCGTTCCCTGGAAGACGGCTGATCTCCTCTGGCTGCTCATCCTCGTCCTCATCTCCCATCTATCCATCCATCTATTTCCTCACCCCCCATCTCATCACCTCCATCCCACTCGCTCCCCACCCTCTGTGACGAAACAAGAAACGTGTGCCGGCCGCCGACTCCCATCCCAGTGATCCCATCCCACGCGAGAGCCGACCTCTGTACGGCCACTTTTTATCCCAGCGCCCGGCCACCACCCAACCCACCTCCCACCCTCCCATCCAACCACCGCTCACTCATCGCATCCCCGCACCCGTTTCCGATCTTCAAGCCCGCTAGCAAACAGCCGGCGCTCTCGCTCAGCTCCACTCCACTCCCTCCCGTTGCTTCTCCATCCCGCCGCCATCGAGTCGCTCGCTCTTCACCACCACCACCACCACCACCACCACCACCACCACCACCACCAACCAACACCGCCATCCACCCGCTCTCTCTCTTCGACTGCACCCACCAACCCCCGCCCCCCCTCAACCGCCCGCCATGTCGAGCAACGCAGGCCGAAGAGGACTCAACGTCACATCCTACCTGCAAAACCTGAACATGCCTCTTCAGGAAGATGTTATTGACGCCTACAATCCGGCCGACGACCTCTCTCTATGGGCCGACACCACCTTTTTTGATTTCGACCTGGGCATGCACGTTCAACGGACCTCGACCGAGGAGGAGGAGCGCAAGCCCACCGTCATCGATCCGTCACTGAAGGAGGCGGGAGCAGAATTTGATTTTTTGAATGGTTCGATCGATCTACTTTTGACTCCTTTGAACCTCCTTGCTGATTGAGACACTCTTCTGTCTCTACAGATCTTCATTCTTTTGAGCCTTCACCTTTCGACTACAATCCCGGTTTCGCAGAGTTCACAGACCACCAACAACTTCACTCTGTCTCGCCTACGGTGGTCCCACAAATCCACACCCCGGCTCCCCCACCGCAACAACACCCACAAGCAACGCACTCCCACGTCCTCCCCAAGGTCTCGCCCATCACCGCGCCGTCCTCGCTTCCCTCCACCCCAGCCGTATCTGCTGCACCTACCCGCACTGTCAAACGAAAAGCCTCCGCCATCTCCTCCCCTGCATCGTCCGACGCATCCCCGCAGCACCTCGATCTCGAGGAAGAATCCCGCCGCGCTGCGGAAGAGGATAAGCGAAGGAGAAACACGGCGGCGTCCGCACGCTTCAGGATCAAGAAGAAGCAGAAGGAGCAACAGCTGGAGAAGACGGCTCGGGAAATGTCGGAACGTGTTGCGATCCTGGAGCAGAGGATTCAGACCCTCGAAATGGAGAATAAGTGGCTGAAGAATTTGATTGTCGAGAAGAATGGCGGGAAGAGTGGTGAGGAGATTATGCAGCCGCAGACGCCGGGGATGAAGGAGGATGGCGAGGTGCTGGTGGCTGCGTAGGTTGATTGATGAAAAATAAAAAATGGTGAACATGATGATGGTGGGATGGTGGCTCGCGAGGAATTGAGCGATATGAGGATCGACGTGTCGACGTGTCTTTTTGGTTATCTGTGATATATTGTATTTGATCTTTTTTTTTTCTCATTTTTCTCCCTCCCTCCCTCTCCTTGTGGCTTTGATCTTTTTTTGGTGTACTGTTTATTTATCGTTTTTTTCATGGTTTTATTGCTTTGATGGTTTTCATCTTTTATGGGTTGCGGGGACTCGGACTCGGAGGTAGGCGTATGGGTGGGGACGGTGTCTTTTTATTTTTATATATATACATGCGGAGGGGGGAGATGAGTGTTTTTCGCTCGCTCTCTCTCTCTCTCCGACAATGAATGAAATTTTGGAGATGGTGAATGGGTACAAGGAAGGGCGATGCACGGGAAAAGAGTGAAATAGTCATGCCAACACAATCTCGATGCTGGGAAGGAAGAAGCACGGATATCATGAGGTGGGATGGGATGGGAGGGGGGTGATCATCGCTGGCATCAGGGAGAGCAATGGGGTGGGGTGGAAGTAACGTCTTCGCCGTCAGTATCTATCTAGAGTTACGGTTTTATGTACTTCAACTTCAACTTCAACTTCAACTTTAACATTCTGCACGGCTCAAGTGTTGATGGGTGGTATCCGAGCCCCGCTTCTCGCTATGAGGCGGTTCAATTGGGGGAACGGGACGAGTAGCGTGGTGGTTTGGCTACTGTAACAGCAATGGTTGAAGGTTGAAGGTGGAAGGGAGACAGAAGCATGGATGGTGGACGTGTTTCTCCTGTATGTAGTTCTATCCCTGGTTCATACTTCAAAGGTTTGATAGTTAACGTTAGTTATCAACGACGTAGAGTACTGGTACTCTGCTGGTACTCGGCACTGTGGTATCCGACCCGCCCATAGTTGCATAGTTGCAAGTCACCTCTAAGTATCTATCTGGAGCACCGGTACTGTAACTACTGTACCAGTGGAGATGGAGAAGGCCGACTCCTTGGTGGAGAGAGGTGGGAGATGTGAGCTGCAGCCACGACGGTCTGCGTCAACCAGAGAGTCGAAAGATGCACACACCAGAGAGTGAAAGTGAGAGATGCAGCACTGACAGGCAGCACAGGCACCCAGTCGGTTGATGCCCCGATGATGCAATTGGGGACCCCCACTTTGTGATTTTTGTCAGCGGGTGTGGTTTGTAACCCACCATCCACCACCACCAGCATTTTCCATTTAGAGCGGGGATGGTGGACCGGTAATATAACGAATGTACTGTACATAGGGACTCGATGAAGGTGTGATACTCTGTCGGTACAGGATCAGCATGGAGGAAAGTAACACAATGGGATGGCCCAGGAGATGGGAGATGGGGGGCTGCGTGGGGTTGGGATACAATACTCATTGATAGGCTCCTGTTTGGACCCTGCGTTTACAGTTCTGCTGGGATTGTACTGTGTATAGAGTATGTACTTGCTGGAGAGGATTTCAGGCTCGTCGTGTACACGGCGAACCCCTAATTACGAGACGCGGGCTTTGTTGAGTACGATAGCTACCAAGATACGATATTTACGAGAACATCTACAGCCAAAACGGTAGGTGCCGGTACCGGTACCCTACCCGAGTCCTATGATACGCTAATCAGAGGCAATCAGCAGGATGATTATTAATGTGGGGTATCTCGTGTCTATTGTATACGCGTATATGTGACGCCGCCTCGAGCAGAACAGAGAACCGGTATCACGGGAGATCTACGAAGCGTCTAGTACAGTACGGCACTAGACGAGGTACCAGGTCTGGGGGCGGGGAAGATCCAGAGAGGATACGAGGTTTGGATTGATAAGCACGCTAGGTAGAGTATGGTGTTGATATGTAGCGCACACCTCAAATCTAGCAACTACAGCTCGTAGATATGAGTTAGTAATAAGGACCGCGGCGTTGGATTTGTCACCCATGAAAGATCTACCGTTTCGGGAACTAGTATACCGTAGAAGATACGGAATGTTGACGATACGATACGATAATATGATGTAGAGTACCGGGTATAGCTAGTGTTGTAGTGTCAGTGCTGAAGTAAGTATCATGGATTCCGGAGCATCGTGGGAGGTCAAAGTTTCAGCGATGAGGATCTGGGGAGGGGTTGATGCCATAGTATCGGCGTGTAGTAAGTACTGGGTGCATCGAGGATAGGATACGGTATGGGGGCGGAGGTGGGCTGGTGATGGTGGTCCAAGGGACAGAGAAGTGAATAGATTGAACCATAGAAGGGTTTAGAGGAGAGTGAGCCGGGAGTGGAGAGATAATAGATATAATTTTAATTTGAATCCTGGCTGAATATCGTGTGAGAGCGAGGACAATGAAGCTGCGAATGATTCAAACATGAAGTTTACAATATCGTAGGTGCCCCTCCTCATCTGACTCCTCCAACACACATTCTCGGCATTCTTCGGGCTCATATCCCACGCCTCACCCAGCTCATTATCCCCTCATGGACCTACTCTACAGGTTGTGGCTGCAACTCTTCTTGACCCTTCCCTAACAACCAGCCGCATCTACAACTACATCTAGCACCGCTTTCTCGTCACCATTACCTACAGTTCCCCTCGTACTACCGCCTCAGTCTGTACCACCTCCACCCGAACCAACGGATTCTCCTCAACAGTACACAATCACGCTGCGCGCAGTATCACCCACCATCACCGTGCCATTGCTATCATAACACTCAAACATGATTCTCCCGGCTGGTACTGACTTCCAAGTTAGTCCGGTGTACGAGTATGAGTACGACCCACGGTATACAGTTTATATTGTAGTACCGAAACACAGGAAACGGGTCTCGGGGTTACAATCACTGCTCCGAGTTCTCCCTGATGAATATAGAGTAGATTATGGAAGGATCATATATCCATATCTAGTCTGTTTTTTATTAACCCCCTCTCCCGCCTCCCGCCTCTCCACCATCTTCGACTGTTCCATCTTCCCTGCATTTTCATGGATCATGGATTTAGGGCTTCAGCTCCCCGCAACGGTAGATAGATAATCCCGTTATCGTGATCGTTATCGATAAGCCTCCCATCTTCATATATCTCCCCCCCCCCCCTTCCCCTCGAGTCCTCGGCCCCCCAATATATATATATACACTTACATCACACACTGTCCCACCCACCATGACCCCGCAATCCACGCACACCGTACACCACTCTGAACGACATTCCGAAACAACCCACACTCCACACTCTACAAACGCAGGGCGATGCAGAGACGGGTGACGGGTAATGGTGGGTGGTGTTACTGGTGTAGGATGGAGCTTGGCTTCCGGATCTGGGGGTCGGCGGTCGGGAATTGATTGGGATGTAGGGAAGGGAGGGGGAGGAGGGGAGAGATGGAGAGAGATGGAGTGGAAGAATGCGGGGGGGGATGACAGGTGCCGTGTGTAATATCGATATATAGGGCGGAGAAAGAGAAGGCTTTCAGGTTGCGGAGAGAGACAAATGTGGGGGGCTTGTGCCAGAAGGAGGTATCTTAGTCGGTAGAGTGGTTGTGAAATTGTGTGAGAGGTGAAGAGGTAAAATTGGATGTCATAGACCATGGTCATGAGTTGGCACTCGGTCTGAAGAGAATGGTGACAGCCAGTCGACAGATTCTGCTTAGGATTCGGTGAATAAAACTAGATTTGGTTGCAAATGTCATTACGTGACTTTAATTTTTGCGTCAACAACTTAAACAAAATGCAAACTCCGGCATTCCAACTCAGCCCTACTATTCATAATATGGAACACAGCGTCCTGACCAAAATTTATACTGAAATCAGGTTGGGTGAGAACACATTGAAAGAGAGGTGGTCAGTGATAAGAAGCGATGAGAAGCAGATATCTGTTAAATGGACCCCAAGTGTCGGCCCACCTGAAGGATAATGGACAATCCATTTGGGGAAGGAAAACGAAAAGGTTATTGATGCTGGGTAACTTAACATAACGAAAACATGTGTAGATATGGCGATTTAGATGCCAATGACCTTTTGTTGCCGTCATTCGTTCAAGACATGTTTCAAAATTCAAAGTAATCCAAATCCTCTTCGATGCCAAATGCGTTGCGAATGTTTTCCATCTGCTCTTTATCTGCCTGAACCAGGTCCTTTGCATAGTCCATCAGGACCATGATGTTATCTATCCATCCTGTTAGAAAATTCCGTTCTCCCGTGACTCCCTAGTCTTTTCAGAGAGCTAACACGAAACTCACCAATCAGCAGGTTGACCTTTGCCATCACCTTCTCTTTCTTACCCTCCTCGACCACACCCCCTTCCAACATCTCCACCACCTTTTTCAGTTCTGTCCTCTTCTTTTTTAAGCTCTCCAACCTTTCGGCCACCTCAACCACCTTCTCTCTCTCGTCCGACCCATCATCCTCCTTCTCCATCTCATTCCTCATCGTCTCCAACGCTCCTACACTATCCCTCAACCTATTCCTCTCCTTTCTGGCTTCCTCCAACATGAGTTCCTTGGCTTTTTGCGCATCAGCCGGGAATGACCAGTACCAGTTACCGGAGCCGATTTTCTCAACGCTGAGGAGCGAGTCGGAGGTGAGCTGCGTGAGGTAGTCCTTGACAGCCATCGATGAGATGCCCGCATGGGTGGGGAGGGACTTTTCGAGATCTTTAAGGGTGTGCGCGACGAGTGTTGTGCGGAAGTATGAGAGAACCAGAGCGACCTTGGCGGCAGGCAGGGACTTTTGAGGCGCCATTGGTGACAGGAGCGGAGGGGAAGGTGCAGTTGAGAAACGTGAAGGGCGTTTAAGCGGGATTAAAGGTTGTTGGGTAAGTGAGATGAAATATGATGGTGATGAGAAGGAATCCAGCGGGAACAGGATCCCGAATGGGTTACAACGCGATGGGCTGCTGACTATAACCGAGTGATATCTGGTAGATACTGGGTGTCAACATATCATGGTACCTTCTGGGAGCTTCATTAGTTGTACGCATATCTGGCGGAGAAGTTAATGTATACGAGTTTGGAAAACTGCTGATTCGAACTCTTGAACGTGTGCTGGCCAGTCACCGTGAGATATGACGGGTCAATCACGGGCATTTGCACAGTACTCATACACGTTGGCGGCACAGCAGTACAGCAGCTGCTTACAATGCCTGTTCGGACAGTAACCACAAAGTATTTTACCGTTTCTCAGTATCGGTTCAGAGCACAGTACCACATCAAGAATGCTCCTACTACAGTAGTACTAATAAAGTACTAGGCAAAAGTTTCGCAGTTGGATATCGTGGTTGTCCGAGTCGGATGCGCCCCTTTCGACTATAGTTTCGCTAGAATCGAGTGCAGCTTGACACTATTTTATTGCCATATCTGATTTTCCTGTATTCTCATAGACAATGGCCATGTATAGGAGAAGATCTCGCTTGTTAGGGCGATCCGTCCCAAGCATAGTATCGCCAGTATCGATAATCGGTGAATACAATCCAGACGCCTTGGTAAACTCGCCGTTATCTTCGTATACCCAAGCCAGGAGGCTGGCAATCGCCATATTTTTTTGTTTGTGATCCTTTTCATGCACCTTGTCATGGATATCCCAGGCGCTTTCTAGATGTTCCACCACCTTCTCAGTTTGGCCGATCCCTATATATGTACGACCCGTGCGATGCGCCGATAGCTGTCGTTGAACGCTTGTAGCGGATTCCCCCTCACCCAGAATACGTTGGCGACGTGTCTTTTCCCATAACAGTATTCAACTGCGATGGCTGTTTTCCTACCACATATATTAGCTTATTTGCTCATACTTCGATGGTGAGAGAAACTAGTACCCGGCACCGCCTAGCCCCCAAAAAACAGCCCGTTTCTGGTCTTCCTCAGGAGAGTCGACTTGTAAAATTTCATCCAAGCGCGCGATGCCATCCCCACGCTCCACAAATCTATTCGTCCTTGGTGTAGGAACTTCAAAGAAGGGGCCCACTGACACCAGAATTAAGGCAGCTATTAGGTGTCTGGAAAGAACTCACTGATTGGGGGGAATAGCTTACATGAAAACGTCTTTTCACGTCGGCGGGAATAAATAGCCTCCCAAATCACTTCAAGGTTCTCATTGTCTTGCCGGATACTCTCATAGAGCTTTTCAAGGGTGGGTTTATCCTTCAATGCCCACCTGAGGGTTTCTGCGTATGATAGTTTTGGTTGTTCAAAGGTGATATCGTAATCCAGCTCCCGGAGCTGTGTAGAAAAGCTCCCCAAACCTGTGGAATCCAAACCCAGGGCCGTTCGATCCTGCGGCTGGCCCGGTAAACCAGGTTTCTTCCGTGTCGAACGACTTCAAAATAGCGTACGGAGGTGCCAGCGGAAATCACTTTGCAAGGCCCCTGCGGTCGAGTGCGAGCGACAACTTTATCGTCCTTATCGTATCGGTCGCCCATTTTCGATGTGTCATCGAATGTTCCCACGATCCTGTACACAGTCCAAGCAATAAGCTGATAGTTTTGTGGTTCGTCTTTCGCGCGCGTCGTCAAGAGCGGTTTGAGCTGTTCTCCCCTGGTCTCGAACTTGTCGTACTGGATATGAAGCTTGCGAGTACATCGCTAACGTCGTTATCAGGCTGAGTGAACGGTTTCAGAATGATGTCGAGAAGTCCCGGCACCCCGATTGCGAGTCCCGCAGCTTCCATCGTCGCTATACTCGATGTAAGCAGATTGCTGACGTTCTCAAAGGTCCACCCATACTTATTATGCTTTGTTTACGGTGAAACTATGCGTCGATAGATGATAATGTTTATACCGATTCTCACAACAATGAAGTACTTGATGGTGTCCCGGAGGAGGAATCAGTGGGTGATTATCACCACCAGCATGAGAGACTGTGCATGACCAAGAGCGATTCCGAACATGAGCCCGTGTGCGCGAACATGTAACCGCCGACGTCACGATGTCCTTGCGGATCCCAACCTCGCTGGAAATCCAGAAGTTGCGATGTATTCTTCCGTGAACATTCGTTTGTGTTGATGGCTAAAAAGAGGGGCAAGAATGATTGCGAATGCTATCTGCTAGTTATCACCTATGGAGACATCCCCTGTTTGATCGAATAGTGACACCAGTCTTGCTAGTTGAAGCACCATATGTCCTCTGACGTGGCACGAATATGAAAGTGAAAACGTTCGAGACGTCGCGGTGTGAATAGCCATGAAAAACAATAGCATGTACAAAGGTGTCTTGAATTCGTTATGTTTGTTCCATGAAACCAACCTCGGAAGAAACTTTAAACTTGCACGGAATCATCGAATTCTTCCGTAGCATCGGACGTTTCTAAGGTAAACGCTCCTTGTGAGACTTCAACCATTGCGACATACCGGTGGACGACTTTCCAGTGCTGAACTGATTGCCCCACCCTCTGCTTTGCCGTGTGGTGCCACCATTCAACGCGACTGGTCGCCCACCTTTATGTATGGGACAGTGAAGTCAAAATCATGTATTGAGTCGTACGTACCTTCAGTAACCTCATTGATCTCGGACTCCTCGTTGCTCATCGGGCCGGGGGTAGATACAGCCATTGCCCAAGTTCCGTATCGAATGGTGGTGGTTGGAATTGGCGCTGTATACCACCCACAAGTCTAGATGATCGTCAATATCCGTTACACCGGATAATGTATGGTACCTACACCGAAAGCAAGCTGACATCCGCTTGCTGCAAACCCGTGGAGTTAGCTTTTGAAGATGGAAAACAAAAACCTGATTATGAAGGCATACCACAATGTCCAGTAGATGACCCACACCATCCATATTGAGAACAACAATATCCGGGGTAACAAGTATACCTGACCAGTGTCAGAAGACAGATACGACGGTGGAACTGCATACATACCCTCTATTCGCTCCCGCTTCCTTATAACCGCAAGTACCATCCGGAGACAATGCTCGCTTCAGAAGATCCGCGTCTCTGGCTTCGAGGTTTCCACCAAGTCTCCCAGGCTGTGGCATAGCTGCAACCAACCCCGAGTAAACGAGGAAGAGCTGAATAAACACTTTCATGCTCATGTTGACAAGCGAGGTGAAATGATTATAAAGCAACAGGAATTAATGCCAAAGTCGCGCAAGAATGGTTCAGCGGGGGTGAGTGAGTGAAAGGGGAGGCGAGGCTGGTGGAATAAGATCTCAAGTCTGGGGAGGGGAGGTGCCTTTAATACGTATATTGCTGCCACGAAACGTACGGTAACCTCAACTAAGGGCCCCAAGATCTATTTCGGCATAGAAATCTTTTTGCATCTGTCGCCATTTCTTTGGTGAAGAGATATTTAGGCGGTGAACCTTGTCCGTTCGTTCTGTCAAGTTGTATACATGTATGCACTGAAAGATCTGGTCCACTGATTAGCCTAAGCACTAGTACTCTACACTACATACATGAGATACTTACTTCCATAATGGGTTCATCGGTCCGCTACAGTTCTCGCTCAGATACATAGGCATTGGCACTGGCATCCATCCTGTTCATCTGCGCTGTTGTTTTCTTTACAATCAATATTAACCGACAGGCAGCGACAGGTGGTACCCATTATGTTTAAACACTCACAGATTGGGGACCAATGACACTTCATTTATCGTCATAAGTGCCCGCGGTGGACCTTTCGGCGTGGAAATTTACGGTGTAGGGCCTGAGAATAGCGTCCTACCAGAGTACAGTGCAACCTGAGTCTTGGAAAACTGTGCTTGATGAAACTCGGTAGTGCGTTCTTCAGGGATTATGGTATTTTCATAATATCCAGGAACGGTGTGACTGGTACCTACTGGTTCCTACAGCTGCATCTGCATGGTGAACAAGGGTGTTGAGCCGCGAGGCATCTGCTGGTGATGTATTGAAACATAGGTATTATCGTATGCGGGTATAGTGCTGACTCTGCTTCGGAGATAGGATATGTAGTGTCAAATTATCGTAGTATGGGAGTCGAGTTGAAGATTCGTTGTTGGAATGTGACGTCCAGGTAAATGGTCTGACTGAACACATCAGTGCACCATCCATTTTCAAGTTGATTAACCAGTAAACTGATAGCAAGCCCAGCGAGACTTACTACCTTCCGCTGTCTGGAACGCCCTCAAGCCGTGCAGATGTGGGTCGTAATATTTAACAGTTGAAGACATTCATTTTGCTGTCTCTCTCTCGCTTTGTGGTTGATTGATCTTCCATAACCGTCGTCTTCCTGAGGCGGGCGTTACTGTGGTGAATCGCTGGGAGCAGTATTGGCTGGCTGGAGATCCCACGATGCGGTTAAAGAAGTGGGGTTATATCTGAGAGATAAGGTTAGCTGAGAAAACTTCTTGATCAGGTTGAATCTCGCATATCCGGATGAGAAGACGTGTCGGCGTGGGTTGATGTGGGAACGAGGAATGGTGATGCATGATGAAACGGTAGAGGCACTTCCACACTTAAGCACTCACGACGAACAGTAACCTTCAGATTTATGGATGAAAACTTCATTACTACGGTTAAGCTGGTGCAATTACGTATCGCCAAAGGTTATGTGAAAGACAAGTCGAATCTTATGTATTTTACGAGTAGAGTACTCGCCCATGCGCACTCTGAACCAGCATCTTGCACCACCGAATCCTCTCACTGAAGATATCCCGACAACCACATCCATTAACCCAAGCCCCAGCTAGAGATAAGTGTGTCCCTGCGGGATATTTGTTACTCCCATCTCGTAACACTCACAAGGCAGCCGTCTCTGCGCAGGAGAAACGACGTTTCATCACCTGGTTCGCATTAACCTCAGCCACTCGCGACTGAGCCATCGATTAAAGCAGCGAGAACCCTTTCAGATTACACCAGACGACGAAAGATTAATAACTAACAAATGGTTACAGGTTTCCGTCCCTTTATTCGCGATCTACGCCGTACGGTGGAAGTGTATGATGAACGGAGCCCTGACTTGACGCCGACTCCCAATCCGCAAAATCAACCATTAGGCCTGCAAATAACTACCCAGGCATCCATTCCATTCCGCTTGAACAACATCATGGGCCGCTTGGTCATGTTCAAGCGCAGACGCGGTTCTATCATGGGTCTTCAGCATCACTCAATGCAGCATCCACAACCGTTATATAGCATGGACAACCCGTCTTCTCTCCCCGTTCACCCACTGTGTCTACATAGCCGTACGTAACAGCAATATCAGCAACGTGAAATCGTTGGAGTCTCAGATACACCCCGGAGAAGAACGTCACTGAGCTCCAACATGACAGCTTCCTCGAGTTCAGCACATGTCCAGGGACCTTATCATGCACGGCATTGGACTCCGCCGTTGGGTGGACAGCAACAGTGGGAAAGCGGGATGTGTAGTTGCTGTTCCAACTGGAAAGTTTGTACGTTGCCCGAATGAAACGGAGATGCGGCGGAGCAGATGGAACTGGCGTTTAGGAGCCATGAGGAATAAATATGGGGCGTTGCTGATAGAAGTCTGCAATGGATAGGTTGTCTAGGTCTCTGGTGTCCCTGTATGCTCTACGCTCGCACACACCGCCGGATTCGGTCGAATCCTTCCAAGGTTGGATCCGGCTTTTCACACTGCAATACCGTGGTAAGTCTTTTCTTCTCTTCAACATCAACGTCAATTTAAAGCTAACATATCATTATAGGCATGCGTCCAATACTGCTGCGGTGGCGGTATAATGGCGGCTCGCCAACGCTCAGAAATTCGATACCGTTATAATCTCCCCGGAAGTGAATGCGGTGACGTGTGGCGGCATTGCTGCTGTGGGCCTTGCTCTCTATGTCAGGAGGAGAGGGAGGTGAGAGCAAGGGAACACATGCATCGGGAGCTCCAGCAGGCTGGGTATGAGAAGAATCCTGGAATGGTTTATGGACGGTAGGATTGAGAAAGATGTGCATTGTGGAAGAGAGGCGGCGGTAGGCGATAGACGAAATATCTGAGAATAGACGTGCAACTATAATGGCATTTTGGGTGGTTCGCGATGCATCACCCCTCATCACCCTGCCCTGTCCTCAAACTCTACCAGCCAGCTCCACCCACTTTTTCTCAGATCCATGGCCAACAGCCGAGAGCATCCAATACATTTCCCAATTTTCTTTCCCCCTTCGCACGCCTGCTCGATTGTTCTGATCCAGCGCGAACGACATGACGTTGTCCCAGAACGACATGTTCAGGCTGGGCAGTTGTGATGATCATGACGCAGCACCTTGGAGAGCAGGAAACCTCAACACCAGCAAGAAGATATCAAGCTCACAATGAACGAGATTTTCCGCTGAAATTCTCAACACCAGCGACACGGAACCGATCAATCCAAGCGCAGACACTACACATCCATCGAAGCCGGCCACCGTCGCGCTGGAAATTCCCACTTCCCCTACCAAAAAAAGCATAATTCTTGTCATACAATTCAAGGCAACGCATCTTGTGCTTGTCAAAGGCGTCTTCCAATCCTCCCGAACCGTCCTAAAATGGCCGTAAAATTTCTTCTCAAATTCCTCTCCTTCCCTCTCCGCATCCTCACCTTCATCCTCGCCATCTATATCGTTGCGGCCTCCGGCTACCACATACAGCGATTAAACTCGAACAATCTCTCCCCCTCAGCCGAGCTCTATGCAATCATCATCATCGCCGGTGCGGCAGCTCTCTATGCAGCAATGACAGCACTCATCGCGTGCTTCTTCCCACGTGGAGGATTCATCCTGTTTTTACTGTTAGACTTGATATTCTGTGGAGGTTTTGTGGCGATTGCCGTTCTGTTGCGGGATGCCGTCACAGAGACAAGGTGTGCGGAGGGCGTTTGGACGGAATCAGGGAGCACGTACGATAAAGGCCTCGATGAAACCTGTGGGGTGGATAAAGCAGCATTCGCAACAGCTGTGGCCAATGCGTGAGTCCTCTTCTCATACTCATATCACTATACCATCCAACTAACATCTTCAAGTGTTTTCTTTGCAATCCTCGCACTCCTTTCCTTCTTCATTCATCAGAACCAAAGCAAAAATCGCGCTTTCGGCCCCGGCCCTGACAACAACTACTCTGTTCACGGTAGTGAAAAGCCTGGGCGCAAGAAGAGCATCTGGGGCCGCCGTCGTCATGCTCAACCTGTTGGTGAACCTTTTGCAAACTCGGCTGCGGGATTCGAACCAGATGATGGACGTTATACTCGGGAATACCGTGGAACGGCAACTCCAGCGGCCGGGATGGGGACAACGGCTGGTTATGGACAGACAGCGGGGATGAGGTACTCGATGGGTGAAAGCGATGTGAGTGATGGGTATGCGAGAAAGGGTGGAGCGGGTGGGTTTGATCCCGAGCTGGGGCATACGAAGAGGGAGAGTTTGGGGTTGGGAGGGCAGCCAACGAGGACCTATGATGCATTTTGAGAGCGGTGATGTGAGGAATGGTTGGTTGGGAAAGAGCTAGAAACATGTGTGGTTACATTTAAAAGCGTCTTGATATAAAATCTTCACCGATATGGATAAACAACGACTATGACGATGAAAACACTCGGTGCACGTTACAAGTCAAGCTACGTTCAGATATCATTGATAGCAAACTTTCAGCATGCCCGCTCTTCTAGTTTATTCTTTTCCAGGCGTCGAAGGCATCAACCCATTACTATAACTCCGCAGATTCGAGACCTCCTCTCCCGCTGCATCCAAAACCCCTCCATCCGCTCTCACATTTCTTTCTCTACTCTCAGCCTCTCGTCCCGCTCCCACAAACCGTTACCCAACACTACGAGGCCCCAAACTAACACCATGGGCCGCAACACGACCTCTCGCTCCCGTTACTCTACAACCACCCCCGACGGCCTCGACTCTATCCCCAACACCAAACGCCGCAACCGCAGCTCCTCCATTATTCCCACCGTAGGGGCCCCACGTCGAAGCAGGCGCGGTACCTCAGTTCAGCCAGAAGCCAGCGGGCGAGATGGCGATACTCCGATTCCGGTGACTCTTGGGCTCGTGGATGGGAATATACCTGATGATGAGGATGAGGAGAAGGAGAAAATGGTGATTATCCCTGCTGTGGTTACTGATTTTGAATGTGTCTTTTTGTTCCGGCTATTCCGTTTATGGATAGATGAGCAAGTAGTGGTAAAATGGGTGCTGATACTGATGCTGATTTCTAGATTAAACCCGAACCCATCACAACACCACCCCGAAGCCTCTCCCCATCCAACCAAAACCTCCCCACCAATAGCCCTCACCACATCCTCGCCCACCGCCCCAACCCCTTCAACACCACCACGCTCTCCACCTCGCTCCTCGACACCATCAACTCCCATTTCTTCTCCTCCTCCACGGAACCCTCGCAACCAAGCACCACCAGCACCAACACCAAATCCTCAATTCTGGTCACCGAGAACCGTCGCCTTCGCCTCCAAGTGCAATCGCAAACCAATACGATCTCGGAGCTGAGCCAGCACCTCGAAGATCTCGAGATGCGGAACGAGGAGCTGGAGAATATGGTTAGAGCGCGGAAGGGGGAGATGGAAAGGGGGCAGGAGTTGGAACGGATGGTGAAGCAGCTTACGGCGGAGATAGGGGAGATGGAGGGGAAGGTGAGGGGTTTGGAGGGGGTGGTGGAGAGGTTGAAGGCGATGGTGGGGGAGGCGGAGAGGGTGTTGGGGATGGAGGGGAACTAGGCCTGGGAGGGGAGGGGATTTGGAAAAGGGATGGCGAAGATTGGAGGATTGGAGATGTAGCTAAAAGATACCAGGGTGCAGGTTGACTTGAGGCTGGGGGAGGGGAGTTTGATGTGGGAGACTAATGGAGTGCGGTGGCGGTGGTTATTGAAGTTGCTGGGAAATAAGCTGCTCTAGATACCCAATTGAAATACGACCATTTTGTCGACGAAGTGCACTTCTGTCTGCTCCTGTGACCAAGCCTTATAATCACGGAATACGATACCGTTGCATTGTCTGTTATTCTCACAGGTAGATACAGGAACAGTTACAAGCCCTAGTAACTAGATTCTTTTGAATCCCCGATTACAATCTTTTTTCGTTTTTTTTTTTTTTTTTTTTAGTTGTCTCGGTCTTCGTGAACCCCAGCTTGAAAGAAACACGACCTTAACCAAGTTTCATAAACGAAAAGAATGAAAAGGAAAAACAAAAATCCCAACGCCAAAATTCATGCACATGATACGATGATACACCACTTATCATAGCTTGAGATCAATCTCATCGGCATCGCCATCCTTATCGTCAACATCCCCCGCATCCTAAACCCTCATCCCATGCCACCCTATACCCCTTCACCCCCAGTCCAATCCTCCCCCCTTCCTCTCCACCCTAAACTATCCCTCTCCAATCTAAACTTTCTCCCACGTCATACTCCCCCTCAAACTCTCCTCACTCGCACTCCTACTCACCACCCTCGCCCTCTCCTCCTCCTCCGCCTTCCTCCCACTCCCCAGCATCCACATAACCCACGAATCCGGTGCCCACCGCCCCACAACCTCATACACCCAGCTCCCGCTCCCGACCCTCACAAGCTTCCGCGGCTTCGCCGTCGTCAACGCATCAAACACCGCATGGTGGAGCTCACGGAGGTTGCTACCCCGGAACGCGCGCTCCGAGGTGGAGTTTGTGAAGTGGTGTGCATAGGCGGATTGTGCGCCCTCTGCTGTCTCGGGGGCGGATCTCCTCACCCGGGTGCTGCTGGAGGAGGTGCTGGAGCAACTGAAATCGAACGACCCGAGTTTCAGCTGGGAGACGTGGACGCCGAGCGGGAGGAGCTCGCGGCGGAGGGTGGTCGAGAAGGCGTCGATTGCTGCGACTGCCGCCGCCTCGGGAGCGTGGAATGGTGGGGCGAGGGAACTGATGATGGAGGGGGTTAAGACGATGAGGCGTGATGAGGCGCTGTTCCGGAGTGGGGAGAGGAAGAGCTGCATCGTCACGAACGGCGAGAGGAGCCGGAGGTTCAGGGTATCGCTCCAGTCCGAGAAGGCGATAGTTTCGACTGGGCCAGTTGGATGGGGGCCTGATGACGACTGGGAGGGTATATCCGCTGTCGCAGCCACAACAACCATACCGGCGAAATGCAACTGGTGGGGAGCAGCCCCCGGGAACGCGAGCACAGGGGATTGCAGGTTGGCGGCGAATTTGTCGACGGTCTGGCGCGCGGAATCCGGGTCGAGAAGGTCGATGTGGAGAGGCCGGATATCGCGTCCGCCAATGTTGTGAAGAACCATTTGCTCGTCGTCGAGAGAGTTGACGACCATGAAGACGATGAAGCCTCTGCGTTCGAGATCCGTGGCGAGGGACTTGGTAAGTGCGTCGTGGATGCTGCCGCTGGTGCCGGCGATCACGACGACTTCTTTGCGGGCGCCGTTGGACGCCCGTTTTGCTCGCCGTTTCAAGGGCTTCCGCAGACGGTGGTGGTGGAGGAAGGAATACGCCCCGAAGCCGCTGAGGCTGAGGACGCTGAGGCCTACGGCAGCGGTCCACCTGTTCTTGTTCACCCAGTCGGTAAGGTCATTGTAGAGGGTCGTGGAGACTGGGGCGGGTGGGGGCGGGGGTGGAGGAGGAGGTGTTCGGCCGGTGATTTTGTCGCGGACTTGGGTGGCCAGCTGGCCGGCGTGGCGGTCAATGGTGCTGGTGAGGTTGACCGCGCCCGCGTATGTGTTCCATACAAAATCAGTGATTTTGTCGTCGAATGGCATGGTGGGTGGGTGGGTGGTGAGGTGGAACTGGAGGGAGGAGGTGGGGGAGCTTTGGGGATGGGAGCTGAGGGCGAGAGGGTGGGATGACGTCTGGATTGATCTTACAACCCAAACCCCCTGAAACGCAACGTCCAGTACAGTGAGGTATGAATCGAAACGCTCACAACTGTGACGCTATATGGAATAACAGAACGGTAGACTCATCTCCTTCTTTTATACACATTGATATCCAAGTTGTAGCTGTAGACTATCATCACGTGATTGATTCCTCCATCAGTGATTTGGGTTCCATAACCTTCGCTTTTCAACCTCAACCTCATAAATGTCGTCTCGAGACTTCTCAAACTTAACGGCATGCGATCCGGCACCTATTCAGTACTTTCACCATCTCTTCTCAAATGGTATTCTTCTTTCCCCCACTCTCTCCCATCCTTTCCCCGGGTATTCAATTAGTAGTTTCAAGTTGATTGGAGTCTCGCCTACAGCTTCAAAATTATATAAACTGGATACACAAGAGTATGCACGGCAAGGCAGAGCACTTGGACTCTCCCCATCACATCAGGTTCCGAGACATTCACTGAGCTCTGTGCTCTGGTGTTATTTCCGGCTGCCAGCTCACTGTACGAGTACCACAACACCGACGGTAGCAGTTTCGTAGGCATATGCAGCCGAGCGACACCGTGTGAATGAACCTTATTCATCGCAAGCCAATACACCGCAGGTGGTCACCATAACCCAAACCCGAACCTCACGCAACTGCTCCTCAGAACACAATCATCTCATTCGTTTTCCTAACAAAATGATGTGGACTTTTCCCCACCAATTCAACCAAACAAACCTGACCGTAACAACCATGAGATAGTAACAAAAAATGCCAATCACATCACAAAAACATCAAAATCAAAAAAAAAAAACGCCGGTAAATTTTATCCATCTGAGAAAACATCATTTCCCTTGATGTCCCATGCCAAACCACACATACTGCATCTAGCAGCACCGTGGGGCATCAACGCTCAACTCCGTCTTGAGCTTCTTGGCCGCGGGCTCGCCATCAGTAGCCATGTTGTCGAGGTCGTCAGTGGGAGGAGCGCTGAGGCCTGGGACGGCGTGATGAAGAGGAGTGTCACCGCCAGTCTTAATGTTCAAGTGGTATTGACGGATGATGGAGTCACTATATAACAATCAGAAATTGATCCACAACATCGGAAATGAACTTACACATCATCAACATTGAGCGGCCTAATGTCAGCAAGCTGCTTGATCTTGGCCGTGCACTCCTTGCACTGAGCATCCGTCATGTCGAGATTGAGCTGCTCGACACGGCTCTTGATGGCGTTCCATCCGGTCAACCGCGAGGCAAAGTGGACATAGCGAGTTATGCCAAAGTCCGCCGGGTTGATAATCTCGTATGTGCTCGGGTTGTTGAGAATAGCCTTAGCGTGGATACCAGCCTTATGTGTGAAGGCACAGAAACCGGTGATGTAGTTGTTGAACGGAATGTTCACCTCAACGGCCTCGGCGACCAAGTTCTCGAGGTCCTTAAGCTTGTGGAGCTTATACTTGCTGAGGACGTAGTCACGGTCGGCAACAATCATGCGAGCCATGAGCCCGCCGAGAGGGGTAATACCATTGCGCTCACCGATACCGAGGACAGAGGTATCGATGTGGGTGGCACCGGCCTCGAGAGCGCAGTATGCGTTGGCAATGGCGCATCCCGTGTCGTTGTGGAAGTGGGTCTCAATGTCGCAGGACACAACGCCGCGGAGAGTTCGGACCAAATCATAGACTTGCCTTGGTCCAGCGCAGCCCACGGTGTCGGCAATACCCTGGATAACATGTGAGCTATACTAACCCCAATATAACATGCATTAGGGTCACTAACCACTCGGTTGACGCCAACCTTGTCAACGGCCTTGTAGATGCTGAGAAGGTCCACAAGATCTGACCGGAAAGAGTCTTCGCTGGAGAACCGGATCTCAATACCCTTGGACTTGACGAACTCAATAACTTCAATCGCAGTCTTGTGGATATAGGCCATGTCCTTGCCATGCGAGTGCTCTCGGAGGAACGAAGAGGTTCCAATAACAACATCGCTGAAACGCTGGTCAGCACAATGTCGGACCTGCGTAGCGGGGGAGGGGGGCAGCTCACACTCCATCAACGCCAGTCTCGACTGCTATCCGAGCATCGTCCATATGGCAGCGGATGTGAGTCAAAATCTTCGCCTTCAAGCCGAGCTTGCAGATGGCCTCGCAATCGCGCCGCGACTGCTCAGAGGCAGCCGGGGAAGTCAATTCGATGTAATCGACACCGAAGTCGTCCAGCGCCTTCGCGATCTCAATCTTCTTGGCCGTGTCGAAGAAAGCATTGGCGAACTGCTCTCCCTCACGGAGCGTGCTCTCAATGATCTTGAACGACCCGACATTGCTCAAGAAGTCGGGCACCGGCTGGTACGGATTCCGATTGTGCAGAGGGGTCGTCTCGAAAGCCTTGAAATCCTTCTTGTTGACTTGATGGAAGAGTCAGTAGCCGTACGCAGAGCCGTGGCTAAGGGTGGAGCAGCGGGCGGTGGGGAAATCATACCCTCTTGGCCGGAACCATTGGCAGCGGGGGGCATTGTGGATGATGAAGGTGGT
The DNA here is from genome assembly GCA_004786065.1 of Ascodesmis nigricans. Classification (NCBI taxonomy): domain Eukaryota; kingdom Fungi; phylum Ascomycota; class Pezizomycetes; order Pezizales; family Ascodesmidaceae; genus Ascodesmis; species Ascodesmis nigricans. Next base: position 232,849 of record ML220129.1, read on the forward strand.
ATGTCTGAGTGGGCGGAAAGTGAGTAGGAAAGCCGCAGAGGTGGAGATTTGGCGGAATTGAGGATGAAGAAGGGTAGGGAGCGTGAGGAAGAAGCTTCGGCGAAAGAGAGCGGCAGGGATGGGATTCGCGAGTATGGATGACGACGGGGAGCGGATGGGGGTAGCGGGCAACGGGCAGCGGGAGGGTGAAGGTGAAGATGGGGTGGGAGAAGGAGACTGACCTGGTTCAGGAAGCGGAGAGGCGGTCTTATAACAGACGGAGGAGAAGCAGCGGCAGAGAGGCGAGGATGAGGTGGAGGAGGAGAATAAGCAGGTGGAGGAGAGGCGGGCGATGACTCTACTCTGGATTCTCGGCGGTAGTCTAGTAGCGGTCGGTCTTGGTGGGGAGGCGAGCTGAAGTGAGAGGCCGCGAGTGCTGACCGAGCAACCGGAGGAGTCAAGCCCTCAGAATTTTTTCACCTGCAACCTGCAGCCTCCATCCACCAGACGGAATTCCACCCAACCACCATCCGTTTCCCCGCAAAAAACACCTGCAACGCTTTCTCGCGTGCTGCTGCTTGATGCTGCTTGGAAGGCGAACTCTGCCAGAAGCTTTGGGAAGGGGGTGGCAAGCATGCTAGTGTGTCCTTGGAGCAAATGCCCTGGGAACACACACACATCGTCATCACCACAAGAAAGCAGCTTCGCCGATATATTCGGCGAACGAAAATCATCTCCCCCAAAAATCCCACAAGCATCTGCTTCCTCAGCCTTTCCCTCATCCCGTTAATCTATGCGTTTCGCATTCCCCCACCATTGCATTGAGATGAGATATGCTGCATGTTTTTGCGCATGCAAGACTCCGAAAAATGTTTCTTTTCGTCCTCTGACTCTTACGTTTCCCCGATATTTTGGAGGAGGTGAACAATGTGTCACGTCTGTTCCCATCCACCCTACAGTCCTCCAAAACACGCGCATCTCGAGCATCAGTCTGCATCTTCAACCCTGGGCGGCATTGTTGCGACTACCGATCTACAGCCGTCATTCAGCTCGTGGAGCTCTAACTGGGTGCTCGGCAGTGGAGCTTTCTGCATGCCTCCACAGAAAGCATCGCATTTCCAATCATGGCCACAACATTCAAATTCCAACATGTCTTAGCGCCATAGTTACTCAACATGAACGAATTATCCAATGGCAAGTCATTACACCCCTCGCTTTGTTTCGTAGATATATTACATTTCAACCATGATATCAATCAATCAATCCTACCCATCCAACAAACCCGAACTCTCAATCATCTTATGCAGCTCCGGTTCCAAGAACTTCGCAATTGTAACATCCTCACTCAACCCCTTTCTTCTCCTCGTCTTCAGCGTCAAATCCCTCGCCATACCCTGTGGCGGCGCAGGCTCCAAAGGCCGCAACTTCACATCCTTATCTAACGGATCGCCAGGGACGATTTCCCATTTATCAAACACCAACGAACAGAAAGCTTGGCCCTGTGTGTGAATCCGAATGTCCGTCTCGAAGCCGAATGAGTCAATCACGGGGATGAGGCCGCGGACGTGGTACAATGCTGTTTCAATTGTAAGAAATTCAACTGGATCAATCCGCGAAATCGGACAGTGACTTACGGGTACCGGCGATGTGGGCGTCAGTCAATACATGACCACGGCGCTTGGCCAAGAGGGTGTAGAGAGCGGACACGGAGTCGGCGGGTCCAGTCATGGAACATGCGTAGACAGGTTCCATCAAACGTGGCGAAGCCATGAGGAATGAGGAATAGCAAGCACGGCGAGCAGTGGGAATGATTTGACCGCCGCCACGGTAGATAGCTTCTGGAGCGAGTGAAGCATCCATGATCTTAAACTTTGTATTCCGAATTGCTGCATCCCCCAGTCAGTAAACGAACCAATATCCAAGATAGAGTTCCAACTCACGTTCTTCGCACAAAGGCCCTTCTCTTGTACCCCACGAGAAGCCTTGCTTAATACTGTCTCGCACCTGATTGAGTAGTTTCTTATCAACCTCACTTGGCAGCGTGTCATCCTGCAAGATGTTCGGGCCCGTGTCCTCAGGTCCAAACGCCCAGATACTCCGCGAAGCCAACAAATCCCAACCATAATTCTCCTCGAAAAACTTCCCGACCTTCCGAACGGGCCATTTGATCGACACCTTCCCAGTCTCGATATCCTGGGCAATACCCTGATCCAGCGGCTCGGCAATCATGGTGATTTTGTTCTTCTTATTGGGAGTCAATGCGTAGCACTTAATCGCCGACTGCTCCACGACCGTCTCGCAGAACCTCGTTACGGGGTCCGACACCTTGAGCTCCATTTCAGAGAACAATCGCCGAAGATCGTGGAGGACGCAATCCATGTACATTTCTCCGGTTCCAAGAATAACGTGTTCACCGGATTCTTCGACTTTGGTGACTACCAACGGATAGCTCTTGTTGATTCTCCGGAGACCATCAAGCATCTTTGGAAGCTCCGAGGGGTTAACTGGTTCCACCGCAACTTTGAAAACTGACTCAGTGAAATGTTTGATCGGGCGGAAGATGTAGGCATCATCGTCCATCTTTGCAGCTACGACCGTTGCTGACTTGATGATTGAATTGTCGATACCACCAAGAAGAACCCATGAGCCGGCGGGGACACCGCTAGTAGGGATCCGGTATCGTGTTTCGTTAATCCAACAGTCATTGACTGTAGCCAAAACCATATCTTCCTCATCATCCAGTGTGTATCCCTCACCAAGTACTCGTACTTGTTGTCCCGGTGACACGGTTCCACTCATAACTCTTCCAAAGCTCATGAAATCCTTGGCATCACTTGTATGGTAGAGTTTCGTGATCTGGATTACCAGCGGGCCCTCAGGATCGCAAGTTTCCATCGCCTTGACAACATCCGTATCCAACGGGCCTGTATAAGTCTGTTCGATCTTTCTCCGTGCACCCTCGAGAGGCGAAGGAACATGCTCAATAAGCATATCGACGAAACCGGTTGCAGTGCCAAAAAACTGTTCACAGACAAGCTTCAACAATACCCGGGCGTCGGCCTTGTATTGAGCGGGTTTGAGGGAGATACCCAGACTCGCGAGGACCTTGCGCAGATTTCCCGGATTTTCACCGATAGTCTACCACGGATTAGTTACTCCCTGTCACACAATATCGGTGTGGTAGTGGAAACTTACATGCGCATACAGCTTGTACAGCGGTTCCAGAATAAAGTGAACAAACGTCCGATTAGCATCCGGTTCAGTCGCCCTCCTAGTAAACTTCCTGCTAGCTGGGTTGAAAAAGATATCACCCCACAATCTTTTCGAAAAATCGCCAACATTGATACCCGAGTACGTATCCGCATACATTTTAGCGAAACTTGCTAGTGAGAAGCACCAGCCCATTGACGCACTTGCGAAGCAAACATTCCCTCTCTCTGGTGACAACCGCAGACTCTCACCGCGGCCTGGTACAAACTCTTCAATGATGGTATTGACTTCTTCCACGGTGTGCTTCAGCTTAAAGTAGGCATCCTTCGGCGGCAGCTTCAGTTCCAAAATCAGGCGGTCGACTTTGTTGAGGAGTAGTGTCAGGGGGATGTTTTCGGATACGGCGTACTTGATGATTTGCTCCGTATTAATCATGACGCCCTCCACGACATCCACAACCAGGACAATGCCATCCGCCAGTCTCACTGATGCGGCGACTTCATCCACAAAGTTGACGTGTCCGGGGGTGTCGATGATATTAACGAGGTGTGATTTTGATTTCGAGGATTGGAGGACGAGGGACATTGGTGCTGATTTTATTGAGATTCCTCGATCTCTTTCAAGGACATGGGTATCTGTATATCGCAGCTAATCCGAGTCAGCCATTTCCCCATCTAACCAAATCAATAAAACAAACAAAAAACATACCTGGGAGCCCTTGCTTCCTGTTGTTTTCCCCAGCTCATGTGTCTCCAAGACCAACATATCCATAAACGTCGTTTTCCCATGATGAAGATGACCCACGAGCGCGACATTCCGCACCTGATCCGGAAAGCTCATAAGATCCATCATGAACCTATACCACCAACCAATCAGCCCTTTCTGCCCCCACATCACCCCCGCGGGCTCACTTACTCTCTCGAAAAATGTGTCGTCGGCAAATCGGCCTCCTCAATGTTAAACTTCTTGACCGTAACCGGAGCTAGCCGCAGCACCCATCAGCATCTAATCCCTCAGTTCCCAGATTCAAATTCAAAGGAATATTCGTACCAATAATCGGCTCGGACAACGGTTGCGCATCCTCCTCCTGGACCAGGGCCTCGACATCGGCGCCATACGTTTGCTCGGCGGTCGGATAGTACTGTTTATCTGCACGGCTCGTCAGGACTGGGGTCGGAGGTTCTGGCTGCCACCGGGAATCGCACCTTCGTGTAATATGACGGCGTTCGATGGGCCCTCGTCTACACATCCGCCATGTCAGCATCGCACAATTCTCAAGCAATCGCATCCCTACCATCTAGCTCCATCAACTCTTGACCAGTCTGTACTTCCGGCTCCTCATCATCGAGATTTAGGTATGCTTCAGCGCCGGTTGTGTCCTCGATCTGTGATCCTTCTTCGTCGGAGTCGACGGCCTCGCCGATGAAATTGCCGAATCTAGATTCAATAGTTAGTACAATGACTTCAATTTCAGCAGCGGGGGGGCGTACTCGTCGTAAAGGTCATCCATGGTGGCGTTGAGGTGATGTGTGGTTGAAGTTCCGCTGTCGTCGGAGGTGCTTGACAAGAGCAACGCGAACCTGCAACGCGCTCTGCGGCTCTAGACCACAAGCTTCCAATCACGTGATGTCAACCACCAAAGGGGAAATCCATTCTGGCTCCCGTGGCTTCGCACTTTCCTTTGCTTGCACCATATTGATCAATGTGATGTAGTTTGGTTTGACGACTGAGAAGCCAGCTTCTCTTTTATTCCTCTATGAACTCCAACCCCCGAGTGTACTCCTACAAAATATCTCATCTCGTGCTAACCCAATAACTATCATCCTATCGATGTAACTCTACTTCCAAAAGTTGTATAGTGTCTGCTCTGTGCTTCAATCCAACCAATCAATCTTCAAGGAGAAGTTCTCGCTTCCGCCGAGAATATCACATCGTCCGCCACTGTAAGACACGATAACAGTCAGCCATCGTACTCAAAATTCGCATAACCCTATGATTCCAGGGATACTTACAACCGCAGCTTTCCATTATAGAAGCAGAACAAAGGTTTCTGCAGATCTTCCAGATCCCAGTTGGTTGTAGCATCCTTTTTGTGCTTGTAGAAGTCGGCATCGCGGACATCCACAGCACTGACGATCCTTCCTGCGAAGGTTTCTCTGAGGTCACGGTTCGCAAGGGCCACACTATTTCCATCAGCTTTAAACAGAAACACGATAATCCCGGGCAGGGATTGAGGGCGAATGCACTTACACAATAGCTCCACGGACACTTGTGGTAAGAATCCGCCCTGCAGAGTGGATGCCCTGGAACTCGATACCGTCGTGCAAGTTGAAATCATATCCATGGAAAATGTCGGTCTTCAGCGGGAAACCGCTCGGGACAGAAATCGCATCGTCACCGATGAGCAGTCGGAAGCGGTGCTGGCCATCTGGGTAGCGTCGACGAGAGGTCTTTGTATCCTTGCGATGTTCGGGCTGACGAGACTGACGCTCAGCCGTGACGCGAGCTAGTAAAGCTTCATATTCTTCTCGCGAGATAGGTTTGCGTCCATTCAGTTCATCCGGCAAAGTTTCACGGTAATCATCCCGCGTAATACCATGATTTTCGACCCTAACAGTCGGTCCTTCCTCGTCCTTGTCGTTTTCCTTCGATCGATCCTCAGTAGAAAGAGACTCCTTGTCCAATGACTCGTGATGGGCACGATCACGAGTAGTTCTCAAGTGAATATCATAGATTCCGGGCCGTGCGGCAGGAACATGGAGCTCGTAGGTACCTGGTTGATCAGATGGGATGATAATGTCGGCTTTGACTGGAGGTTGTGCGGCGTAAGAGATAGAAGCAGCGGAGAGAAGAGCCAGAATGAAGAATGAGCGCATGGCTGGAGAGTATAGAGTGGGAGTGAGAAGGAAGCCGATGAGGTTTGTAGCGAATCGAACAATGTCGAAGTCGGGTCGAAAGGTAGAACAGAAAAGTAGAGGATCGATGATGGGGTTGGTGACGAGGATGGAGATGAAAAGAGGGAAAGAATCGAAGAACTCGGTCAGAGGTTTTAAGGGCGATGGCGGCAGGAGCTCCGCACCGCTCGCCGCCTCCGCTGAAGTCCGCCGCGCGGGCAAGTGAGATTTTATGATATCCGCTCCTCACCATCAGCATCGAATCCAAAGAATAGGGTTTAGGCGCAAGGTTTTATCATGAATATTCAAGGCTCCCCTAATCGGTTTATTACAACACATCCGCTACTAACCAACCATTCCTGAGTCCTGGTATTGATTTTTTACTTGACCCCACATTGCCGATGCCGTTCAACACAACCACTTTACATCTCCATTACATTGTCTACTCTCATGACCCGGATATTTTCCTCGCCTAGCACCTCCATCAAGGCACAGTATGGCTCGATTCCTGCTTTATCCCGTCTCCAATCAGCTCTCGCCCCTCCCAAAACCTCTCTCAGCAACTTACCTCCAACATCTTATTTTGCAAATACCGCAACATCGACTTATCCTTCAACATTCCGGCCAACGCCAATGCCAGCGCCCTAAACCTCTTCGAATTCTCCATATCTGCGGCACTACACAACAGAATCATCAGCCACCATTCTCCCTCTACACCCATAAATGCTAATCAATACCATACCAAGTAAAATCAATCGACTTATTCCACGTTGTCGCGACCAGCCACTCAATCTCTTCCCCAGGGTACTTATCCCCAGGTTCCGCGTTTCTCGCTAACTCCAATGCTTGTGATAACATTTCGGCTGCAAAGTTCCAATCTTTGAGTAACGCGAGTTGCACCACGCTCCGTATTAAGCGTGCAATATTCTCCAACCGTTTTCGGCCAGTGGTAATCATTTTATCGAGTACTTTCCGTAGTATGGTAAAGATCATCTTTACCTGTGCGTCGGAGGAGAGTATCATGTGCGCCATAACCTCCATCACGGTCGAGTCCAAGTTTGGGTCCATGTCAATCTCCGTAGCTTCATCCACAAGCCCCTCTAAATCGTTCCATGCTTTTAGACGGACAGCGGCTTCAAAATCATATCCCAATAAAACGGAAAAACGGTTATTGAGATCCGCCATTTCCGGTTCCGGGCGACCTTGGATTTCAGGCAGTCGTGATCGGAAAGATGATATGTAGTTCCTGGTCTTGAGGTAATGTTGCAGCTGTGTTTCCACAGAATCTTCAAGACGAGCGAGTTCGATGCTGAGAGAAGCACACAAGAAGTCACACAGCATCTGGCGGTAGAGGGTTTCTGCTCGTTCGGTGGAAGAGACGTCTTCTATACAGAGTGCGAGAAGTGCGCTACATGAAACCCATATACGGAGTGATTGTTGATGCGGCCATTCGATGATGCTCCGAAGACCCAGGTTGTATCCGTTTCGTGAAAACCAAGCGAGTTCCGCAGAGTCGAAAACGACGTCCTTGCAGCCGGCAATCCGGTTTTTCTGACGTGAACGGGTTGCGTGGAGGACGACTGGTCCAAGTTAGCAATAAAAGAAATAACATATGACAACAAGGCAAAACCTTTCTCATAGATCTGACATAGATCCTCCAGTAAGCTACTATTATCCCGCACCACTTCAATCTCTGCAACGATGAGACGAATGGTGCAACGAAGCAGCGACGGCACATGCGCCGCATCTTCGGGGAATTTTTCTGTCTTCACCGCGATCATATGTAGTGCCTTCAACGCGAGTGGTCGATTCCCCACATCTTGCGCATCGAGGGCACACGCATACAAGAGTCTCCGATCGGTCGAAGCGTTCTCGCAAATGCTCTGGAGACAATTCGATGCTACAAGTGTCAGTTCCAATTCCCAGATCAACTTGTGGCCACTCACCGAGGTCGTCATCTGTAGTTCGTAACGCAATCTTGTACATCAAGAACCTTGATAACGGTGCATCTCTTGCTTTCGACGGCATGGAGTTGAACACCTCCGCGGCCGTCCCATAGACCTTAGTCAGGATACAACACTGTATAATCCTCCTACACCGATCAGACCTCACATCCACTCATTCATCAAAGATCCATGAGCATACCTGGCTATCTTTGCATGATTCAAGTCCCCCGACTTATCAAACACCATATGTAGTGCCATCTTGCACCAACTGCTGGCACTTCCATACTTCTGCTTCGAATACAATATATCCGAGACTTTCCACAGCAATATCTGTGCCGCGTGGGTAGCCTTCGCACTCAACTGTTTCTTCAGCTGTCTCGCCATGGTATCCAACAATTCCTTCAACTTCCCCAGTGCCTGACTCTCCTCAATTTCATACGCCTGGCCTTGAATGATAAACCACAACCTGGTGACAAAGCACTGTTCCAGCCACTCCTGTTTATCCGCCAACAACATCAGTCGTTCGCTAATCAGCGTATCGAGACACTCACACGCCCTTTGTGGTGAAATCTTCAATAATGCATGCATCCGGCCCAGGATTGCCTTAAACGTAGTTACGGAAAGCTGCGCGACCATGATCATGCTGGTGAGGACATTGGCATAGGCATCCGCATTGTCTGGTGACTCTGCGACCACCAGATCCAGCTTGAGCAAGGAAACTGATATCCGGGAAGGCCAATCATCAATCATCATGTCCACGAGATTGCGTGCTCTGGTGAAGCATTCTGGTGTTGCGACTTTGATGCAGCATCGAGCTGCAGCGTCTGTTAGCACTGGATTTCTAGTCGCTATCATACACCCCCTTTCAGAGCCGGGTGGCTACAGACTCAAGAGTACTCGGACGTGGATATTCCACGTGGGTGGTCACACTTACCTAGTTTATGAGATATCACCATCTTGAGCTCAGTACCACTTTCCGAGAGAAATGCCGGATCGACCTTATTGATTAGTTCAAAGGCCCTCTGCAACCACTTTTCTGCAACAGGATAAGACCGGTTGATAAAAAGATCCTTCCCAATCTCTAACACGGACTCTGCCATGCGTTCCGTCAACCTCGGATCCGCGAGATACAGATTCGACTCAATGGCTTTGTTGAACATGTAATCCGCCATGGTGAGACTAGACTGTTTCCACGCCAACGTCGTTCTCAGCATAAAATAATCACACAGTATTTGCGTGACCTGTGTGTCTTCTCCCAACGCCGCCGAGTTCTCCATTTTCGATATCTCGCCTTGGTATTTTGCAGCACGTCCAATAATCTTTTCCGCCCAACGGAGTTCCTCTAAATCTGCAGACATCCGATGCTGTCGTCAATAATGTTCCTTTTTATTCACCAATGATTGGAAGAACAAGAACAACGTACCTATACACAACCTCGCCGCCTTAACCGCAGTCTTGAACAGCCGCATTGTGTTCGCCATTCTGCGCGTATCCGGGCTCCCGGCAGTTTCGAGCATATAAAACGCCAGAATCCGTACTATTACATCCCCAGCCACCTAAGTGTCAGCCCTGCAGCCCTGTTCCCAGTTCCCAGTTCCCAGTTCCAACTCCTGGATCCCCATCAAGGGGTGAATCCAAGTCTCCAGCATCTGAAACTGGACGAAGGGGGAGGGGATCTCATACACACCCTGCAAAAACACCCTCTTCCTTACTTCCACCATCGCCTTCTCTCCACCATCACCACCACTACCCTCTCTCGCCATCACAGCCGCAAGATTCCACAGCCTTGTCCCCTTCCTATCCATCTCTGCAAACTCTATCTTCCCTTCCTGCGCAATGCCGGCATCCACGGCTTCTCTGAGCGCCACACATTTCTCGGCGGCCTTGACGTGCTCTCCGAGGCGTGTTTGAAGTTGCGCCCTGGCCGTTGCATCAGTCGAGGCGGATGAAAGTACGTCATGGGTTAGGTCGGATGTAGAGGCTGTAGGATAGGGGAGTAACCGGGAAGGATGGTTAGTATGTGCACAGTAAGGTTGAAACAGGGAGGTGAGGAGGGAGTGGTGATGGGAATGTGAAGCTTACCCAATAGCGCCTTCACCTTTTTCCTCAGATTCGCTTCAGCGGCGGACGGTAAGCCCTGGGCCAGGGCCGCCATCGTCCTTCAAATCCACCTCTTGCACCAATTCGTTTCCGTTGTGTTTTATCAAGAGTCCAGCGTGCCCAGATGACCCCCGGCGGTGGAATATTAAGCGTAGAAGTGTTGTGATCGAAAAGGAGCGGGAAAGCCGAAGTTTCACTTCGTTAATGGCGGGTTCGGGCGGGGATCGTTATGTGGTAGATCTTGATGTCGTACTGGCGCTGAGAACGATGGCGATGAGAGTATGCAGAGTTCTGGAATGGTGATGGTCGCTGTTGGGGTGGTGGTTCGTACAGAGCAGAGACTCGTGAGAAGTAGCGGGAAGATGTTTTATTCCAGTTTTATCGTGATACTGGGGATGATGATATGACTAGCATGTATTCTCCGATGTCATGGCGTATCGCTAGGATATATGTTCAAGCGGTGTAGATGGCTTGGGTGAGTGACGCTCGTGTGGAGACCAGAATCATCATGATCACGATGTCCCGAATCATTCTGCACATTTCACCCCCACCACTCCTGATTTCACTTCGCATCCACTATCCATCACATACGATTTACAGACATCCACAATCCCTCCCTCCAAAACGCATCTATCAAAGTCTCAACTCAAACCAAAACCAATATAACCCACCAAAACACCGCAGAACGTAATCGACTCGTGCACCAGCACCGAAAGCCCAAACTCTCACAATCCAATAATGCACCACGATCATGATCCCATGAAAACGCCGAATGCAGCCCCATCCTGACCTACGTTGTAATTCCCACCCCTCCGCCCCCATCAATCCATCCAGAAAACGTATATAGAAGCAGATAAATAATGCACAGAAGATACGACCCTACTTCTCGTCAACCATGCAACCCAGCGCAAATGAAAGTAATCTCAGGCAGGCGGGGCGCCCAAAAAATCCTATGCTGCATCCGACCTGATCGATTCCAGGATGCCCAAAACCTCAAAAACCAACAGCAGGAAAACAGGCCTCATGAGTTTGTAACATGCTTCTTTGGATGGATTGGCATGAAGTTTCCGATTATCAAGGCCGGGCTACACGGCGAACCATCAGCTCCAGAACATGTATATGACCGAAAAGGTGCTACTCACATATCATAAATGTCTCGCCTGATGGTGAACGAAAAGCAGCAGTGAATCAGCTTATCAGTCGCGTTAGGGTCCGGATTTTTCAAGTGACAACTGGTCAACATGGCTTTCTGGTTGGTATCGAAGGCTATTGTGCCAAACTTTTGCCAATAGCTGACTGCGGAGTCTTCCACGACGAGTTCGTAGATAGCGAGTTTACCCTGTGGTGGAATTCATCAGCATAGCTCCAAAGGCTCGCGAGACAGCTAGAAACTTACATCGCGCATATGCTCAATCGGAACATTGATCAACTCGGCGAACTCCTTGTTCCCTCTAAAAATCTCACCCGTTCTTCTCCACAAACATGCAGGGACGGCCATCGACGCAAATACGCGGTCGTATTCCAGTAAGCACTTCTCGAACCACTCTTCCACATGCACCAGATCCAAATCCGTCAACGATTGTGTCCTTTCCCTGAACTTGGGGCGAAACTCATCGAGCTTAGCGATGATCTTCTTCCGAGAACTGGGCTGCATGTTGTTCTCCATGTACTGCGAGAGCCGGGCGTAGCCCTTAACATAGTTGAATGGTTTCAAAAGCCCGGCTTCGAGCTTGGCCTTGAGAACCTGCTTCATTCTCTCTTCCGGCCCTTCCTTAGAGGGATCTGCCGCAGTAAGGTAATAGTTTTCCCGTGCTCGCTCCGAAGGTCGAACACTGGCGGGTCTTGCGATCGCGTTGCCTATCTGGTTTGGAAGCCCTAGCCCTTGGCCGACATTACCGGTCTGGTCCACCCCATGAGGATAGAGTGCTCGCGAGTTATCGTACGGGTCTTCGTATAGATTTCCGAGAAAGTCTGTGAGGAGGTTGAATTCGCTGGATACCTCTGGTGTCGAAAACATCCACTGCTGATGGTAGGGGTTCGTGAAAGAGGATTGTTGTTGCGACGCAAAATCCCAATCAGAATACCCAAGGACTATAAACCATCAGCCACCTCCAAGGGAAATAGGCTGCTTTATAAGGCCAGAACTTACAAGCCTGAGAGTTGGCGTTCATACTCGGTCTTGGTTGTACTGACACCACCGGTGTCACTGCATTGGAGCCAGCATTGCGTGAGCCTGGAAGGGGCGGAGGTGCGAGTACAGCCGATCCAGATACTGCTGACTTCACATCTTGTGTATCCACAGAATGCATGCCGTTGGCCGGTGGGTGTGATACTTTTGATTCCATATTTTGATCAGATCTTACTTCTGACTCGGTCTTGGGCTTTTTTGGCTCTCTGGGTTCGTCGTGGCAGAGATGTCCTATGTTCCTCTTTACACAACGAGTACAAGGGCGGACTAAGAATATAATCAGTGTTGTCCAGCCGACGGATATCCTTGCAGGGTCTCATAGACGGTAGATCTTGACCAACGGCTCCACCAATGTATACGTACCATCGTTACATGTCATGTGCGATCTTCGGCAGTATACACAAGCTACCAAATCGCAGAGTCAGCCTTAACTCGAGCCACAACTAGCATACATAGAGAACCATGAAACACAACAGCTTATGCTGCTATAAAAAGGTGCAGAAACAACATACCATGGTTGACCTTACGTCGTTTCTTCGGCCCCCGACCTGCAGAGCTAATTCCTGCTGTTGATGGGGGCGGAGATGCCGAATCAGGATTCTGGTTTCCAGCATTTCCTGCCGCGCCATCCTCTACCACAGATGTTCTCCTTCCCTCCTCTCGTGATGAACCTGGTCTACCACTCCCATTGGCATTGTTGGCGGCCACATCAACATCCGTCATCATTGCTGATCAATACTTTAAACCAGCACAGCGTAGGATACCGCCGGTTATGCTCGGTGTGCTTATCGAAGCGGTGATGTGTGGGTATGGGCGCTGGATAAACTCGCAAGTTTTTCGTCAAAGAAGCAATAGCTGCGACAATCTTGTAATGTTTCGAGAAGTTCTTGGATGCCGTTCACGTGATTCAACCAACTCCCTCAAAACACAACAAGCGGACTCGAATGCAAACCCCGCTGCGGTAGAGACTGTGTGCAATGCTCTCGGGGGGGTAGACGTTACACGGCGACGGGGCAAATGCCGTGGGCTGATATAACAAAGAGCGCAGAAACTTTCGAAGACGGCGACGACTCCTCGACTTGACGGAACACTTTTTCGGCGCGAATTCTAATCTTTTCTGACGAAACGCTAACGACTTCTACATACAGGTAAAGTAAGCTTCCTATGTTTAAAAAAAAGCGCACTCAGACGATCCTGGGGGATTGGCAGGACGAGTGGATGAAAACAGAAGAAACACTCAAGGTGTTCAGCAAGGGCACATGCCCTCAAAACACCTACCAGAACCACACAAGGACCCTGGCGTGAGAAACCTCTCTTCCCTCAGCTGGCAGAACTTGGACGCAGGAGCTGTTCAGAGACAGGCGCGCGACGGGTGGTCGGGCAGCACAAGGAGGATCGGTTGAGCGGGACGATTGCGCAGAGTGACGGGGATGTTTAGGAGCGGAGGGGAACGGCGGGCGACGGGGAACAACAGGACAGGCCAACGAAGGGTCTTGACGGCGGTGATTGTAGCGGACTCGGTCAGAGTTGGTGATGGGGAAAGGTTGGTGTTGTAGTGGGGGGGATGCGGCTTGGCGGGAGCTTTCGTTCGGACTCAGCGCTCAATGTCGAACGATGAGCTTCGGACTTGAAAAAGGAACGTCTTTGCGGGGGAGCGGCCGAACACACACTCAAAGGCACACTACTTTGGCGGAGCCCGCGCGTTTAAAGCCCAATAAACTGCGTCCTAAAGGCTGGATTTGGTGCTTCATGCTTGACTTGACTTCTCTTGACAGCACTCTCACCACTCTGTCAAGGTACATGGTCAATACCAGAGCACATGCTCTCTCGCTTGCCTTGCTTGCAGCGAATTTCTACCACAATTCCCTCACCAGAATTCGTGTCTTGAATCATCTTGCCCTCCAGGCGGCCACTGCACCTCGGCCCGAAGGGATAGGCCTCAAGAGGGGCAATATACGGTTCCGGTATATATAAACAGGTCCCGCAGTCATCCATAGAGCCCAATGTGTTACACATAGGGGCATATATTCTTCCTCGAGTCGCGGATATGTAGGGTCATCTTCCAGAACTCAGCGTGATGGAGCGACATGTCGCGTGATGGAGCGAGTGATGTGTGGAGGAACCGTTTGAGTTTGCATGTGAAAGGCTCACGCTGATTAGATAGCGCCAGATACTTCAACGTCAAGTCCTTGCTGTCATACTATGAAGGCCCACACTCAATTCGAATGGCCATGAGGGCAATCCATCTGGCAAGAACTCTGCTGCGAGGACGAGCAATGCGGGGCAACGGGATCATCAGGAAGCTTCGACGTTGAGATGGGCTGAGGGGAGCGTCTGCATCATCAAGTTACCCTGCTATCTGCTAGGATCATGACGTGAGGAGCAATGCACCATCTCGCAGCGGCTATAAGTATTGTTGGCATGGTGAAAGTTGAGTTGGGCGACCTGCGTTATGAACAAAAACGGGTGGAATTGCTGTGGAATTGCCAATAATGACATAGTTGTTTGGGATTGATTCCGAAGACGCGGCCTCCTCACCTCACACTGTGGCTCAACGTTGTGGCTCAACACTGTGGCGGCTCATCTGCTCAGATATCAACTTAACTTTATCTCGGACACTCTGGTACGGTATTATCGGTATCCCTGTCATTGCCCTGTCACTGCTTTGAAAGCTCTCTGATAAATACTTGACAGTTCTACCATTCCCAATCTGACAATCAATTCTGCATCTCCTCCGCGGGCAACGTGTTCGGCCCCCTCGTGGCGTTTCTCCTGAAATCACTCTCCAATGATAGGTATCTCGATCGTTTGTCACACGCTGCCATCTTCCCCACAGCGCATCAATCGCAGAGGCGAAGGTTCCAGCTCTTCCCGAGCTCGTAAGCTCCCACAGCCGACGTGACAATATATGAATCTTGGCGTCCGAGCTTTGTTGTTCCAGAGCAGGTAGCAGCCCAACCTCTCCGAACCTTCTTCCTGAACCACCATCTCCATCAACACCATATCCGCGCACCGTCCAACTCCCTCGCCGCATCCATCAACTCCACAAAAAACACCCTCCACAATGTCTTCCTCCGGCCAAGAACAGAACCCCGCCCACGCCCAGAAGCCCGCGAATCCCGATGACGACCATCCCATGGTATGTTGAAGCTGCGTTGCCCAGCTATGCAGAGCTGGAGATGAAGCTTGGACAATGTCACTGACCCACGTCGAGGGCGAACACGAAGAGGACGACTTAAAAGCTGAGCTGGCCGATCTCCAAGCTGACCTGAAGGGTTCGTGCTCCCCCACTTTCCCAATTTTCTTACGAAGATGGCATGGCCTCGACGCGGTTTCGTCTTCACACGATGTCAGAGAATCAGCGACGGATAAAACCAGCGCGTCGATGCCTATGAGAATTGCATCGACTGTTTGCTACCCACTCTTGGACGCATTACTAACACACCTTCAGACACCGGCGCACCAGGCACCCGCAACACCAACATCAATTTTGCCGGCAAGGACAACGAGAACGATCCCGAGTTGCTACCCGAAGATCCGGAAGACGCCGACTACGTTCAAGACAACGAGATGGCTGAGGAAGACGATGATGATGACGAGGACGAGGACGATGATGAGGAGATGAAATAAGCGTTTTCTGGTGTCTTTGCGCGCGCGCTGCTGGTGGTGGCGTTGTCGATACTGCGGCAATATAGCTCTGGTTTGCTGAGCGCGCGGATTTGTATTGCACTTTATGGGATTAGATACACTTAATGGTGATGGGATTTTGAGGGATGTCGTTGCTGTGGTTGGTGATTTGGAAGTGTGAAGTCTGGGTTTGTGACTTTGTGAGCTGCTGGATTCTCACTGTTTTCTGTGCTCTTGTTGCAAACTTTTGTCAATTTGGCTTTGCTACTGATGTGAATAGCCCAGAATTCAATCCTGGGAGATCATTGTTCCATGGGGAAGTGTGTCATAGAACACAATGCCTGTTCATCAACCGCAGCCATGAAGGTCATTTACAATACCCTACTCACTTTCTCAACTCGCTTTCTTGTCTCACCCCCAATCTCGCCTGTACCCGTCGACACATCGCTACCAGGTCCCGCATCTCCTGCACCCCGCGCTGGCAAGTCCCGCATCACCACTCCAGCTCTCCATGGCGCCCCCACGGCCCCAGTCTTTTGCTCTCTCACCATCTCCCACATTCATAACCCATCCTCTCTCCAGTTCACCCGTCGAAGTTTGAAACCAGCGACGCGCTACCTACGATGAACTTCTAAACCACCACCGCCACCGCCATCCACACCCGACGTTGCCTCGGACCTCCGCGTCTTGCACTTTGGATGCAACGGCACGCGTTCAACTCCAGACCCCTGATGCTCATTGGATAGGAACGACTTCGACTTCGACTTCGACCCAATTCCTGACTTGAACCCCCCACCATTCAACACTGCCGATATGGCATCAGACCAGTCGTCGTTGCGCTCCACGTTCGCCGGTTCTCGAGGGAGAGCGGTTTCGGGGATGAATCAACACTACCACGGGCACCTAGGATCGTTAAGGACACCAATAGCACAGACGATGAGTGGTATGGCATTACAGAGCGATTCACGACGATTCCCAGGGGAGCCGAGTATGAGTACTTCTATAGTTGCACCTACACCAACACCAACACCAATACCACCATCCACGGGGATATGTCTCTGTCAAGCACCCACGCGGATTCCCCGGCCTCGCAACGGTGAGTAAAGCACGCTGTGATGGCATGGTTACCATCAGATTGAAAAAAGTCCGTGTCTCTTTGGGCCACAGAACCGCGTTTATAGAGTCTGGTTACTGATGGTGACATCGTGGTATGGAATTACAGCGTTTATACTCTTTCGGCAACACCACCATGCCACCGTGGTAGCGCAGAATCCGGGAAAGCCGAATCCAGAGATATCCAAGATTATTGGGCAGATGTGGAAGGCGAGTGGGGATGAGGTGAAGGCGTTGTGGCAGAAGCATGCGGATGTTGGTTACTCGCTTAGGAGGTATGGAGTTGGGTAAATAGTGCTGATAGTTTGAGATAGGAGGAGAAAAGGCAACACCTCCAGCGATATCCACAGTACCGGTACCAGCCGCGGAGGAATGGGAAGAAAGGATTGAACGGGGCTGGCACTGGAGAAAAACCGACTCTGGAAACAACAATGTGTCGTACGTGTGGGCGGCGGACTGGAACCCTCCAGGGTACGGCACCAGATATCAGCACTTCTCGTCGCTCGATTTTTGATCAGCCCCCGATGAGTTCCACTTTGGCGGCATCCATCCAGTATGGAGATCGTGAGGAGAATAACCAATCTTATGGTAATGGTCCATATCATCTGCCCCCACCCAACACCAGTATCACCGCCGGCGTACAAGCCCTCCTCAGCCTCGGTCTCCACGCGGATGACGACGCCCTCATCACCTCCGCCCCCAAACGGCGACGCCTCAACCCCACTCTCACCAGTACCACCAGCACAATCCCGCCCCCCTCAACCCCCTCCATCCTCTGTCACTCAATATACCCGAACACCTTCACCTCCCCCTCCACCCTATCCTCCACCCTATCCTCCACCCTATCCTCCACCCTATCCTCCACCCTATCCTCCAACCATCACAATCCAAATCCAAATCAACCCTACCCCCTAACCGACGATCCCCCAATCCTCCGCAAAATAAAAGCAATCCACCACATCTGCCCGCCGCTCCCATGCCTCGCCTCCGCCTTCACGAACACCGGCTTCCCGCGACTCCCCGTGATCAGTATCGATGGCGATGATCCGCGGCTCGTGGAGGAGGTGAGGCGGAGGGTGGTGGAGGCGTTGAGGTGGTCGGGGAATGTGCCGGAGGGAGTAGGGGTGAGGGTTGTGAGGCGGCCGGGAGAGCTGGTGACGGTGGAGAGTTCATTGGTGAAGGAACGGATGGAATTAGGAGTAGGGGATATAGGGGATGATGTTGAGCTCGGCGCTGCTACTGGTGGCGACGACGGAGCGATGGGTGGGGATGCGGATACAGATATCGATGTCGATATCCTCACCTCCACCTCCCTCCGCCTCGCCGCATCCTGGCGCCTCACACCCCGCCACATCCGGAATCTCGTCTCTCTTTCCTTTCCCTCATCCTCACCACCATCGCTCCTCATAATCCCGCACTACCTCCTCTCCCTCTCCACCCGCATCTCCCGCCGCCTCCCCACCGACGGCCTCTCGCCCGTGGAACATTGGCAATGGTGCGCGAGCCTGTTTCGGGGGTGTGTCGGGCCTGATTTGGTGGTGTTTGTGGAGGAGGGGGAGGTTGGGGTGGAGAGGATGGTGAGGGGCGTGGATGAGGTGAGGGTGGTGAGGGTTTTTTGGAGTGGTGGAGGGGATAAGGAGGATGGGGATAAGGGGGGCGGGGAGAGGAGACAGGAGGAGGCGGTGGAGAAGGTCGTGTATGAAGTGGAGGCGTTGGTGAGGGTTTTCATGGGTATGCGGTAGTGCAGCGCGAGTATTGGCATTTGCAACTTGAACCTTGGGGGCAGTGGGGGGTGTAGATATCAATAGTGATATATCACATTCAGCTCAACTCCTCAGCTCCTCTAACAACATACTCCATCCACCCATCACACACATCAATTCTACCCCCACCTCCCAGACTCACTAGTCGGCTACTAACTACTAACAAGCTCGTACAAGATTAATCATCATCATCATCACTCCCCTGCTCCTCCCGATCATGCATCTGCGCCTTCTCGAGCACTTGGTTGAGTTTCAGCTTTAGTTCGGCAAGACGAGATTCTTTGATGACGAGAGTTGAGTCGTCGAGATCCTTTTGTTTCCTGTTACTTCTGCTGTCTGGTGTATCTGGCGGGAGAGAAGGAAGGGGAAGAGATAAAGGGGGAATGAGAGATACCTGCTGAATAAACGCGTGTCCGGAATCGTTATCGAGTTTGAGGAGGATGGCTTTGATGGAAGGGTCACTGTTGTGGGTGAGGGGGGTGGGTTGTTAATTACTGCATTTTTATCTAATACGGGGGTTGGGTCGAAAAAAAACGATTCGGTAGGTGGGTGAGTTGAGATTGAGGCTGAGGTTGAGTGTGAGGATGATGGGCGTGGTGGATGTGTATGTGAAGTAACGAGGCAGGGAGGGATGAAATAATGAAGCAAAGAAAAAAGAAGATAGACTACGGAATACACGCCACGTACCATTCAACCAACACACCTATCCCCGCGCCGCGCAAATCATCAGCATCATCAGCTTATCTACATGTCATACTACCAATGTGTGTGGAGTGGAGGCTGGGGGAGAAACCTTTTTGCGCACGCGGCATGGTGAGACGAACGAAACTGCCGAGCTGGAGGAGAATTTGAGAAATGCGCGGGAGTGGAGGGATTGGAGAGGTGACGCGGATGCTTGGGTGAGGTTGGTGGCGGGTGCGCGTGAGGGTGGTGCGTGCGCACGTGTTGAGGTTTGTGAGAAGGTGGTAAGTGCGCATGTGCAGCAGACGGGAGAGAATGTGCGCGGTCGTCAAGTAGAAGTTATTCTATAGGCTGTGATGGACTGGAGGGGAGAGGAGAGGGGGGTTATGAGTTCTATGTAGCGCAAGGTTGAGGGGAAGATTGTTTTGCCTATGGTCAGGATGAAGAAATGGATTTTGGTGCGAGTGATAGTAGTGACGCGATGCTAGCGACTATCGTTTATGGCAAAGTTATGAGCCGTAGAAAAGACCATAACGCTGTGAGAGTCTCTATTGTAGTGTGGACCAGCTCAATTGGCCAATGTGCTATTCCCCCATTTTCAAAGATCTTGATGTCACTAAAATTCCGAGTGATTAATAGTGATTAGACATATCCTCCCCAACTTCACGAAAACAGACTCATATAACCAGCAACAGCCTTCATCTTAACCCCCCTGTCTCCATTGTCATAACCTTGCTCATTGCGCTTCCCGCTGCTACGTCTCCCTAACTTACTCTTGTGCCCCAGCTAACCTTGTCCATCTTCCCAGTTCTGCTCCTTTGACGATACACTGCTACCTCAGTTCCGCTCTATCCACTACATGGGTCTGCTATCGAACTTCAGGTATGACTGTCTCGTCGAGCTCGTTGGGTAATCATTGCAGGGCGTATCGAGCTTGGTTCACTCCCATATACTGTGCTATCGGTCTTCAGCCAGCAGGACAGTTCAGTCGTCAACTCTTTGCACACTATATTATACCCCCGCTGCTTCAAGGGCATCTACGGAGAGCTTGGAGCTCTCAGGAATACCCTGGAAACTGGATGATATGGTTCGCAGATAAGCTGGTGTCTCACTACGAAAAATGTCTGAATTGAGAATAACATTTCACAGTTTGAACTCTCCATTGCGACCTACAAAGTCATACAGTAACACGAGACGATACCCGCGGCTGACCGTTTCACATCTTTCGATTCGCGAGCCCTGATTCAAGAAGCGAGCACGCTAACTCCACTCCCAAAACCACGAAGCGCCGCCACGTGCGTCCTTAAATCTCGCTCGAGCCCCAAGTCTAAAAATCTAATATTCAGCTACTAACGTTAACGCCCTTTGACAAGCGACTCTCTCCACTTCTTTCATTACACTCTCATTTCGAGGTGTAGCTAGTTAGTAGGATTTTGTACTCAAGTCGCGCAACTCGAGGCCCTACAAAGTATCTAGCCATGATCCATCAGATCATCATCGAAATATCATTGGCGCACCGGACGTTAGTCCAAAAGCGTCGTCTACCCACCGTGGGAAGAAGGAAACAAAGAGATCAGGCGATGCAAGAGAGAGAGGCAGCAAATCGTACGATCCGATCTGGAGAGAGTTTCGGTTTTCGGTGATGCTGAGGATTTTTGGTGGTGAGCGACATGGCTGGGGTCTGGGAGATTGGGTGTCGGTGTTGCGTGACCGCCCATGGGATGATCAAGAATCATGATGGTGGGCGAGAATTATTGTTTTTCCTGAGCACACGGGAGTGACATGAGACTGAGTGAGGTGATGATGACGCTGATACTGCCGGTATGTACTTTACTCTACTCCGCAGTGTCTGGTGTTGTTCCTGAAGAAGAGAGAGGAACCGAAACTTGTGCTTGAAGGTTATTTACGTCGTTAGCGCTGGCTCACGTTCACGATCTGGAGTAACTAATATCGTGGAATTGAGACAAACCGAAACAGCGTGGAGCCATGTGGCTAGCGTGTGGGAAATGCAAGAAATCGTGGGTGGGTGGGTGTCCGGGGCCGTAGTGCTTGACGCCGTTCAACGTTGCGTGTTCTTCAAGCTCGCGGGTTGGATGAAGATGTGAGGAGGACGAGCTTCATGGAGCAGTGTTGACAATTGGAGCTCACAGGTTGAGAACATGGCAACCCGAAACTCTCGCCACGCGTATCATGATGTGTTGTGGTACAGTACCTGGCAGCCCGTCAAAAGCCCACCACCCCCGGTACGAGTAGCTCCTACTCTCCCTCATGAGCTCATCTCCACCACCAGCCTTACAGCTCCTTTTACCGGCTCGCCGTTTCTCCCAACACGGCGGTAAGGTTAGAGGTTCCCAGTCGCAATGTGTCAAGTTGTGCAAAACGCTTGCCCGGATTGTACAGCAGAGCTCGCCTGGCGGGGGCCACCAATTAACAAAGACCGTCACCTCCATCTCCTCATCTTGTTCAACAAGCCCAGTCAGTGAGTGACATACAACATCCCCTCTTCCCCCCTCTCTCCCCCTCCGCAAACGATACGCCTCTTCACCACCACCTTCGGACGCGACGACGAACCTCCTCCTCCCCCGCAGCTCCGCACGATCAGCCACATCGTAGCCGGGACCTCGTCTCGCCATCATCGATCGACCCATCACCTCATCCGGGGCACAGTGAGGCAGCCGAGAATCCCCGCTTTGTCCATTCGCGAGACGAGACGCCTGATTGCTTTTGGTGCATACAACTGGCATCATACAGACATTGATCCTATCCCATCCCATTCACTCGCTTGCCGGAGATCGCGACGTCCACCACCAAACCCGTTAAAGGTTAACCCATCGTTTCGGACGGACATACGGACAGCTGGTGTTTTTTTTTTCCTTGAACCGTACCGCGGGGTTTCGCTATCATACACGGGGGCAGCGGAGAGAACAACATCAGCAGCAACAGCAACAACAACAACAACAACAAGCACGGGGTTTTTATATTTGCTTTGACCAGCTGCATCACCGTATCATACCTTACCTCAAACCCACGTACCGGCCGGGCGTATTGTACCACACGTTACATAGCGTACGTATCGGACACGGGAGACCGAGCGTCGCAAGCCTTTCCAGACCGGCCCGAAACCGGACGTCCCCTTGGTGTTTTGTGGTGGTACTACGGTAGGTATTGGTTTTTCCGAATTGTGGCTCGACGTTCCGTTCCGTAGTACGGCGTAGAAATAACGAATCGACCTCCACCACCGCACTCCTCTTCTCCATACACATCCGCGGCCACACTTCCACACCCCCCTTTCTGGTTCCCACGGCGTCAGAGAGCTTGTTCGTTGTCGGTCCTGTTCTTTGTCGACGTCGTCGTTGTCGTTGCTGCGGTGATTATATATATAGAAGTATATTATATATACAGAGCGCTGGTGAGTTCTTCTTTCTTTTTTCTTCTTCTGTTTCTTCCTTTTCCCTTCCTTTTCACCACCTCCGGCCTTCTGTCTGGAGATCGATGTTCTCGTGGATCCCACACCACCCCACTGAGTTTCACGATGCTGGATCCAACCCCGGGAGGAGGAGGGGGGGACGAGGACAAGAAGACCCAATACTAACATCCCAGCTCTTCTACACAATCCAGCCCCCTTTCACCTTCACGCGGCCTCGCTCTTCCACAATACCAACACCAACACTACCACCAACAATGATGACCTACAGCGGCGGCGGCCCCGCCTTCATCGCACTCCCACCACCAAAGCGTTCCTCCGCGAGAACAAAGTCACCGTTATCACCCACCACGCCGCTCTGTGTTACTACCAAAACCTCACCATCATCATCAACAGCAACAGCAACACAATCACCATCAACAACATCAACGCCGTTATCCCCTTCGTCAACATCACCAGCAGCAGCAACCGACGCAGCTCACCAAATCGAATCTCTCCTCCACCGCGCCCGCCCCGCCTCCTCCAGCCCGCAACACTCCGCCCCCCCGCTCCTCAGCGGCATCGGCGAAGACGAGTGGACACGGGGCTTCCCCGAAGGGCGCGAGGTGCTGTCGAGCTTCTACTCGGACACCTCCAACCCTCTCCCTACATCTCAAAGCGCACGCAACTCGATCGACGGGCTGCAGTCATTCTATACACCGGGGAGTTCATCAAGCAGTATCAACACCGTGCGCGTGTCGATTGATGACCAACACCAGCGGCCGCCGAGGACGCCGAAATCGGTGAAATCGGCGGGCAGCGTGGCGAGGAAGTTGTTGCGGATTGCGAGGCAGGGGAGTGGGAGTGGGAAGGGGGAGCCAGCGCAGACGATGACAGCTGGGGGAGTACCAGGAACGGACCCAGTGGTGCGGAACTCGCTTGAGGGGTGTAGCCTGAATGCAAGTCATCGCCTACAGGAGCAGGTGGCGCTGAAGCGGAATGGGAGTGGAAGGGTAGGTGACACCACACACACACACATCCCCATTTCTCTCACCAGTGGAAATTGACATCTTTTGGGATAGACACCGAAGAACAAAACTACTACACCGCCGGCGTTGGTGGAGGATATCTACATTGCGATTATAGGCGCGCCTGGTGTCGGGAAGAGCACATTTGTATTGAGAGCGTATGACTTGAATGCGCCGCCGAAGAAGGGGGAGTGGCCTGGGTTGATGATGACGGTGGATGGCGCGAGGTGGAATGTGAAGCTGGTGGAGATGGAGTGGGGGATGGTGGATTTGGGGAGGGAGATGGTGGGGTGGCCTAGGGTGAGTAGGGTGTTTTTCTTGGGGGGAGGAAGTGTAGGTGATGCTAACTGAAATGTAGCTGCCGGATGTGCCGTTCATCGACGGGGTGTGTGTTTTATACGATGTCACTGATTCTGGGAGCTTTGCAAAGGTTCCAGAGGCGTTGGGTGAGCATTACATCAACACCATGACCTGAGCAATGAGAGACTGACGATCCTGCAGACGCTTTCTCGAAAGCAGCGCTGCCAGTATGTCTGGTGTCGGCGAAATGCGACCTGATGAATCGCCAGCCCCAGGCGCAGAGCGTGCGAGGAGCAAATTCGAGATACGAGCAGCTGCAGACATCGGTTGTGGCGAGAGAAAGCCAGAAACTGTGTGTCGCAACGATCCTGGGACAGATTGCGGATAAGAAGATTGGTGAGTTTCGCTGTTTCTATTATTTTTTTGGCTTCATGCACCCCGCGTGGAGTGGGAGTGTGGCGGTGCGGAGATGCTTGCGCCACAGTGTTCCTGCATGTGGCGAGTGCGAGATGGTGTTGGCGCCAATCCACTCACCCCACACGCTGGCTGCTGCACCATCACGCACTCACCGCATCCCACCCTCATCTCCACCCACCCACCCCTTTTCGTTGGGGTCCGAAGAAATTCATGGCTCTGCTTGTCATTCTTCGATCCTCTTTCCACCGCGATATTCTGCTGTCGGCATGAATCTGGGTACTCGACGCCACTCCTTTTGTTGTTGCTGTCGTTTTCTGCCTTGTGGATTGGTGTTGAGGTGGCTGTTTCTGTTGTCTCCATCCTGTCATCTCTGGCCGTTTCACCGTTATTGATCCCGCTTTCACGTTCGCCCTCCAATTCCGCACCTGTAGATCTATCCGCACACAGCAACTCCTTTGCTGACAAGTTTCGCTTCACGATCTATAGACAACCATCACCACCATCACCACCGCCAACCCAACGGCCGCCGCCGTGCAAACTCCTCCGCCGTCAGCAACCGTGCCAGCTCCCCCCGTCCTGTCACCGCCGGCCACAGTCGCGCGAGCTCCGAATTCCCCAGCTCCTTCCTCCGTGATACTTCCACCACAGGGCTACCGTCTCGAACTCAGGGCACCGCGTTGGGGACTCTGGCACTCCACCAATCCTCGCAGCGCACCCCACCATCCCCCATTTCCGCCGCCTCACGAAAACCACCATACCCCGGGCTCTCCTCGCCGTACCTCGAAATCGTCTCCCACCCCCCGTTCAGCATGCAGTCGCCGTCGCTGTCGTCCTCCGCGTCGCTCCAGCCGACCTCAAGCCAGAGCTCGTTACCATCGCACACTGGCTCCACCTCGGACCGCAGACGGGAATCCTACATGTCGGCGGACGAAGACAGCCTGACGTATTTCGACAGCGACGAAGTCCCGATCCTCGACCGCGAGTCGGAAGACGGGACGCTATGGGAGGGCGCGAAGCCCGCCGTTAAGGGCTGGACGTTCGATGAACTCGTCGACAGGTTGATGAACTTTTTGCTCGTCAAGACGGAACACGAGTTTGCGCGAACGTTTTTGCTGGTGTATCGCCGGTTCGCGACGCCGTCGGAGCTGCTGAATGCGTTTATTGTGAGGTTTGAGGCTGCGGAGGAGGAGGAGGAGGAGATCGAGAAACTGGAGAGACAGCTAAGGTATTGTGTCGCGCTGCATTTGTGGGTGTCGACCCATCCGGGGGATTGTGCGGGCATAAGGGTAAGGAAGAGGTTGGTGGAGTTTTTGACGAAACTGGGACGGCAGAGGAATTTCGCGATACTCGCGAATGAGATGTTTGATGTCATCAACAAGGGCATTCCTGATGAGGACCTGGACTGGGCGAAACCTGAGCCTGAGGAAATCAACGGCCCCACCACCACCACCACCACCACATCACTATCACCATCAGCATCCCAAACCCACCTCCGAACCCTCCAACTCCCCTGCACCACCGCCAACCCCTCCAAACGCTCCTCAGAAACCAGCTACGACTCCCTCCCCTCCACCACCTCTTCCATCTCCGCTCTCCCCAAGCTCCCCACCCCGTCACCCCAAAAACCCCTCACCAGCCTCCACGACGAATTCCTCAAACTCACCACCACGGAAATCGCTACAGAACTCACCCGCCTCGACTGGACCGACCTCACGCACATCACCGCCCGCCAAATCTTGCGCCACCAATCCCTCCCCGTCTCCTCCCGCTCCTCCGCCCCAAACCTCCACCACCTCAACACCCTCATCAAACGCTTCAACCACATCGCCTTCCTCGTCGCACGGGTCGTCCTCGAAAAACCGAAACCCCGGCACCGCGCAGAGGCGCTGGAGCGATGGATGGACATCGCTTGGGAACTCCGCCATATGAACAACTACAACTCCCTCGCTGCTGTCATCGCAGGCGTCAACAGCACTCCTCTCCACCGTCTCTCGCAGACCCACGCGTTGGTGAACCCGGAAACGAGGAAGCGGTTCATGCGGATGGAGCTACTGATGGCGACACACAAGGGCCACACCAAATACCGTCTCGCATGGGAGAATACACGCACTGAGCGGATCCCCGCTATCCCGATCCTCCGCCGCGACCTCGTGACGGCCGATGAGGGGAATAAGACGTGGGTCGGCGAGGAGGGGGAGGGCGGGAGGGTCAATTGGAATAAGTTTCAGGTTATGGGGGAGATTGTGGGGAATGTGGTAGGTGCGAGGGAGAGAGGGTATAACTGTGGGATGGTGTGTACGGTTGTGGGGAGGATGTTGGAGGAGGCGAGGGGGGAGGATGAAGATGGGTTGTATGAGAGGAGTGTGAAGTTGGAGCCAGTGGGTGCGGCGGGAGCTGCGGGGACTGGGACGGGGAGGAGGAGGTTGTGGTTTAAGAGGCAGGTGTGAGGGGGTGGCGGCGAAGGAGGCAAAAGAAGGAAAAGAAGCTGTAACGCGGATGGATGATGAAACGGATGAAGGGATGAAGAGAAATGAACTCAAGCAGCATCATGGTTATGGTAGTTTTAGCCCAGCACTACCCCTCGGCCGATACCTGGATACACCGATTGTCGATCGCACACCATACACCATACACCATACACCACATCATACACCATATACACTACACTTATACACTATACACTATCTTAGATACCCTTATACCTTTTTATCCTCGGGACTTCTTTGGGGAGCTTGGGGACGTAATGTTGAATGTATTTCCTTTTTTATCGTTCTATTTCCTTTTATGTTTTTATTTTTCCCTATTTCCTTTCCGCTTCTCTTTTGTCGTCTTTGATGTTTCTGGTCGTTTTTATGTGATGTTTTTGGTTGAAGGTTTTGGATGATGTTTTTGGACTGGGCTTTTGGTTGCGACGGCTGGGTTGTTCTGGATTGATGCGATGTAGGGATCGGATCGGATCGGATTGGATTGGATTGGGTTAGAAATCGGCGGTTATGGGGTTTTGGGATAGATTGTGCCTTTTCCTTTGGCCTTAGTGAGGTTGCCGATGTTGATGATATTGTACGGCTTGGATTATCAGTAAATAGTAGGTAGTAGTAGATATTGGTAGTAGTAATGCTATTGAGATGGGGAGTTGATGGTGATAAGAGTAATCAACGTGCCGCCACTGCATCATCCAAGTTCGAGAGGTGAATCGGCACCGAATCGGAGGGACACTACAAGTAGATGGGAGGTGTATGAGAATTAGAGTATAAGGGTACACGCAACCACTGATATTGCTACCAGTGTGTGGGTTGACATTCAAGTTGAAGTTGTGGTAATAGATATAACGGCATCATACCACGCCGTAGATACGCTATTATACAGGTCCGGAACCTGGAGTTCGGGTTAAAAGCAGAATCATACAGAACCGTATAGTACTGCCAGAACATCTAACGTCTAACGTCGAACTTCGAATCTCGAACGTCGAACCTCATCCTCAACCGCATGATCGGAGGTTAGATACAGAATCGGGTTTTTCTGCTCCCGTCGCATAACCTCACATCGAAATGCGGGGACTACATCGCGGGCATGTCTCACCGCTCTACAGTTCCACAACTCCACAGTCTCACAGTCCCACAGCCCCACCCGAAGACGCAAGGAGGTCTTCCCCTCCATCCATCTCGTGACGCAATATTAAACCCCCCCCCAGAACGCCATGCGTATGCACCAGCACCAGGCCGGGGCTCAACGCATCCAGAACTCCCAGTGCATCCTGTGCATCCTGTGAATTGATGGTCACGTGGGTATGTTTATTATGCTACCTAGTTATGCCGGGCCTGGAGTCCTGGGGATGCTGCTGCTGGCGGGTATACTGAGGGTGCGCATGATCATGGCGTTTCTGTACTATACGGTGCGTGATCACGGGAGGGATCACGGGAGAGAGGAGATGTGAGGGGAAGCAACCCGTGAAGCCTGTGAAGTCCGTGGAGGTTGGGTTTATGCAGTGTTGGTTTGTTTTTCTTGTACTATATCGAGGGGGTTGAGTGCGGGGAGAGTGAAGGCATAGACAGAAGGGGGCCCGGGGTGTGGGGTATTTAACCCGCGGTGTGGAAGTCGGGGTGCGAGTTGGTGCTGTGACTCGGACTTGAAGGTGAACTTCGAGGAGAACAGAAACGACGACTACAACGATTGAGATTCGCGATTGTGCGCTGTACTCTGCGCAGGAATTTGGAAACGATTAACTCCAGCTCGGACTCCAGGGCGATTGATTGATCGTGGTTGCAGTTCAATTCGGTTGATACCTAAGTTACCTACAGAAGGAGTCGAGACTGGGGATTTGCGGACTGGGAGATCTTCGATTCAAGTGAGTAGTTCATCCCGGGTTGTCACCACTCTTCAATCCCCCTCCCTCCCTTGCTCGTCAGCCCCGGGAAGCCTCATTGCTGTCGGTGTGGGGATTTACCAGTACCATTGGTTTCGTCATGAATATGACCTTGACGGACTCAATTCCCCAACTTCCGGGCATGGAGATATCAACTACCGGTTTGCTATTTTGGCAATATCTATGATATTAACCGAACTTGACAATTAGAATACAATACAAGAGTAGTACTCCGACGACGACCGATCCATCAATCCGTGTCTATCCATTACCATATCCACGAGTCTCACAAGACCCGCCAACTCTGAATCCACCTCCAACCATCGCAATTTTACTCCCACTCTCACGGATCTCATAACCCCTGCACAACCCCCCTCTCCACATTCTGCACCCACCAGCCTCCACCGCCGCAGCATGACCACCACCGTTATACCCATCTGCACAACCCCGTGTACCCACACCTTCCCCAGGTCTCCTGGGTCTGGGTCTGGGTGTGCAGCTGTACCTACCCGCCCCCAGTGTACGCCCTCCCCAGACCAAGCAGTACAACCCACGAAAGTCAAAGCCAAAGCTAAACTACCGACGGCGACGGCGATGACGAGGATATCACACGACACCGAGTCTACCCGCCCGAACCGATCGCAAAGACGTTCAGGTTCAGAAACTTTATCATCACAAGATCAAAATCAAGTTCAGGAAGCTGTAGTGTCGTCCGATTCCGCATCCCCAAATAGGACCGCATCCTCCAACTCCTCAGCATCGATTCTAATTCCACGCACAACCAAAACCCGTAAGCGACTCGAAATGGGTCCAGAACCTACTCTCCAGACTGCAATGGCGACAACCGAAGATCAGTATCAGCACACTCCCACAACCGCCGCACACTCCTTCACCCGCACTACATCACCGCGCTCGTCTCTTTCTCTCTCAAATTCCCTCTCACTCACTTCCCCCCCCTCCCACAACGAGGAGGAAAAGTCGGGAAACGAGACAAACGAGAAAAAGCTCCGGATAGGAAGACGCGACCTCCACCGTGCAGAACAAGCGCGCCTCGCCGCAGTCGCGTTATTGATTGGAGTTCGACGGGGTGAAGAGAGAGCTCGGAAGGCGGCTTCTCTGGGAGACGATGAGGTGAAGGTGAAGCGAGAGGGGATGGGAGAGGGGATGGGGGAGAGGCAGGTGAGGAGGAGGAGGCGGAGGGAGAGGCTTGTAGATGGGGATGGATATGGGGCTGGGGTTGGGGTTGGGGCTGGAACTTGGAACGGGAACGGAGGAAGTGGGGGTGGGGGAAATGGACATCTCATCGACCTCTCTACACACCGCCCCGACTGGACCGAACGCGACGAGTGTGGTCCACACCCTGGGGACAAAAGTGGAGGTGGGGGGTTAGGAGCAAGAGTGGGTGTTGTATGGCCGATTGTGAAGCGGGTTGTAAGTGCGGGATTGCGAGGTCGGGAGTCTGGGGATAGTGGGGAGACAGGGAGACTGAGAGAGGTGGTGAGGGTTCGAGATGCTGGGTCGATGGTGAGTTTAGATGGGGAAGGATTTTGGGGGTGTGCGAGGTTTGTGCATCGGTGATTGGAGAAGAGGATATGATTGTAGGATTATGTGTATTACTAGTGCTGTGTAGTTCTAGATATGTATTGTAATAACAGTGAACATGACAACATTACAGGACTTGGTAAAAAAATTCCTCCATGTGGACATTAGGCAGAAATTGAATCCCTGTTCTCGTTCGTTGGTGGTCAGATGAGATCAGCTTCGGTGGTGGGCAAGTGGCGGAGAACACTGCGCATGCTCCGGTTGGTTATCTTAACAGCTTGACCCCATCCCAGACTTTCACTGTTCACCTTAGTATCCGAGGAAAGCTGTTTTGTAATAGTCTTCTGGACGTCTTCTTTGGCCATACTAATGATTGTGACTGCGTCCTTAACGTTCTGCGGCCAGTCTTCTCCCAGTTTTAGTGATGTTTTCAAAGCAAAATCAATCATCCCCAACAGCGGGTCGGTGAGCCCCATTAGTCGTTCGGCGTTCCTGAATATTTGCAACTGGGCCCGATAAAGAGCATGATCTTCTATGTTTGCTGTGCGGGAAATGTCATCTCGGATAGACAGGATTTCGGTGTTTTTCTGTTCGTAGATGGAGTTCCTGTGAACGTCAACATTGCACTGATAGCAGCGGGATTGGTGGTCAACAATTCGTCCATCGTCGCTTTGAGTTCCGCAACAGCCTCAGCCTCGTTTTTCCTCACATTCTCGTTGAATCTGTCGACGTAGCTTGCCGTGTCTGCCTTAGTTTTCCTCATCGCATCGACTGCCTTTGTTAGCCAGCGAAGCCGGCCGCAACTAGTACGTTGAGGACAACTCACGTCTCTTCTGCAACTGCTGCAGATTGCTGATAACGTTTCGTCAGCGGAAAACAACACAAGCGGAAGGACCACCGCATTACAAGCTGTCATCAAGCTCTTCGTCATCCTGGGTGGCCGGCTGCTGAGTTTTTTTCTTCGTGGTGATGGGTGCACGAACGGAAGCTGAAAATATGCGGGGTCAGCACTGCAAACAATGGATGGGTAGCGGGACGGGTGGGGTTCGTGATACCAGAAGAGCGTTTCTGCTTTTGCGAGCGGGGCATGATGGAATTGATGTCGATGGGGATGGAGGAGGTTGATCTGAGAAGGTGGGAGGAAGATGGTTGGTGGAGAGAGGGAGGCTGCTGGGCGGAGAATTTCCCGCTGGACAACAGGCAGCCAGGCACCCCCGACGAGGATCACGGAAATCTCGCTCGGATACGTCATTGCAGGGGAGCAAAAACGGCGGGTGGAGCCGTTGTCGCAGCGCGCTGGAGGAGATCATGGCAGCAGCTGCCAGCAGTGGCGGCGGGGCCAGCCAGAGTAGCAGCCCCCGCGTTCACCCTGCCGTTCGTTCTCCTGGCCCAGCATCCCGTCATCATCTTCCAGCTCCCCAAAGGCCCTCCTTATCTCCCATCCACCTCTCTAATCATCTATCGTCCTCCTGCTGTATCTTTTTTGCTTCTAGCGTCCTTTAATCTCCCCCCACCTGAGTTCATCCTGCTCGCTCGCACAGACAGCTCCGCGACACCACCCACCTCCGAAGCCAAGCCCTGATGGTTAAACACGGTGACCACGAGTACTACACGGTAGAGGAGAAGCGGTTGAAGGAGGACACTGAACGCACCAAGTACTGGAAGCGTTGGGGTCCGTATCTCAGCGAGTATGTTGTCCGGATGGCATTGGGGTAGCTGCTGACTAGCTCGCAGACGGCAATGGGGTACGGTCCGTGAGGACTATTCGTAAGTGGTTCCATGTTTTATGAGCGGAGAGAAGCTGACTATCTGTAGAGCAAATGGAGACGCATGGAGAGGTGTGTACCGTTGATGATGGAGGTATTCCGGAGCTAATCTAGGTTAGATTTCTCGTTTGAGCAATCCCGGTCGCGTGCCTACCGCTGGGGTGAAGACGGTATTGCTGGTTTCTCCGATTCCCATGCGCTTCAATGCATCAGTTTTGCCTTCTGGAATGAGAAGGAGTACGCACCCCTTTGGTTTTGCTGGAATTATTCTGACACTATGCAGTGACATCCTCAAGGAGCGCCTCTTTGGCCTGTCGAACCCCGAAGGAAACCATGGAGAATCCATCAAGGACGTGCACTTTTACGTCGACAACACTCCCACCCATTCCTACATGAAATACCTGTACAAATACCCGCAAAGAAAGTTCCCCTACGAAGAGCTTCGCAAGGTCAACGGCGAACGGAGTAGGGATGAGCCAGAGTACAACATGATTGACACGGGAATATTTGAGTATGCCATCCGCCCCTCTCAAATCACCAAAGCTGACAGAAACCAGCGAGGACAAATACTGGGACATTTTCATCGAGACGTGCAAGGATACAGAAGACGAGGAGGAGATTCTTTTTCGGGTCACCGCTTACAACCGTGGGCCAGAGCCAGCACCATTGCACATCATTCCGCAGGTTTGGTTCCGGAATACGTGGGCGTGGGGCCACTCCGAGAACAAAAAGCCCACTATCGAGGCCCTGGACGAGTTTGTGGCAAAGTCTTCACACTATAAGCTTGGTGAACGGTACATCCAACTGTCCCCGTCGCCTGGTGTTACTTCGGAGTCGAAAGATATCCATCCTCGTCAGATCTATACCGACAACGATACAAATTTGAAGGCACTCTATGACGTCAACAATAAGACCGAGTTTGTCAAAGATGCTTTCCATCATCACATCATCGATGAGGAAAAAGGTGTTATCAATCAGGCGAAAACGGGAACAAAAATGGGAGCGTGGTATGCATTTGATGAGGGGGATGGCGTTGCTCCTGGAGCTTGTGCTGTGGTCCGTTTCAAGTTTTCCAGAAAACTCGAAAACCGTTCAATTGAAGACGAGTCCGGGCGCACGATCACTGATGTGGGCATCGACGAGGAGTTGTTTGACGACATGTTTGAACTGCGTCGTTACGAAGCGGACGAGTTTTACTGGAGAATATCACCTCTCCCAATGACCGATGATCTTCGGAATATTCAGCGTCAGGCGTTTGCTGGTATGTTGTGGACTAAACAGTTCTATCATTTTGTGTGGGAACAGTGGGCGAATGGCGATCCTGCGCAACCTCCTCCCCCCCCAGAGCGCAAGACGATTCGGAACGACAAGTGGCGTCACATGCACTTGGATGATATCCTCAGCATGCCCGACTGCTGGGAATATCCTTTCTTTGCTGCTTGGGACACTGCTTTTCATTGTATTCCTTTGGCCATGATTGATCCAGAATTCGCAAAGAAACAGTTGGATGTGTTGACACGGGAGTGGTATATGCATCCCAATGGACAGGTGAGAGGTCCCGCGGCATAGATCCATCCTCATTCACTAACATTTTTAGATTCCGGCGTACGAGTGGAACTTTGGAGATGTGAACCCTCCCGTACACGCATGGGCAACGTTCCGTGTCTTCAAAATCGAGCGCAAAATGTACGGGCGTGAAGATCTCGACTTTCTCGAGCGCGTTTTCCAAAAGCTTTTGCTCAACTTTACTTGGTAAGGAATGAGAAATCGCATGTGGCCTCAGTTTACTAATCTGATGCAGGTGGGTTAACCGAAAAGACTCTGATGGAAACAATGTCTTTGAGGGAGGGTTCCTTGGACTGGACAATATCGGAATCTTCAATCGTTCCGAGCCGCTGCCCACTGGGGGCACCCTGGAGCAGGCCGACTCCACCGGCTGGATGGCCTTCTATTCTCTCAACATGCTGAACATCGCACTGGAACTCGCCAAGCATCGCAGGATATACGAGGACATTGCCAGCAAGTTCTTTGAGCACTTTATCTTTATCAGCGATGCGATGACGTACCGTAATGGCAATGAGCAGCAAAGTCTGTGGGACGACAAGGACGGATTCTACTACGACGCAATTAGCTATGGCGGCCCTCACTCCCACAAGATGCCAGTCCGTTCACTTGTTGGACTGATCCCTCTTTATGCTACTAGCACGTTGGAACCAGAGCTCATTAAGAAGTTCCCTAGCTTCAAGAAGCGTGTCGACTGGTTCGTCGAGCATCGAGCGGATATTGCCGAGCGGAATCTGTCCAGTTTAACTAAACGCGGGAAAGGAGACCGAATGCTTTTGGCTCTGGTCAACAAGGATCGATTGAAACGAATTCTTCAAAAGATGCTTGACGAAGATGAGTTTCTTAGTCCGTACGGAATCCGGTCTCTATCCAAGTATCACAAGGACCATCCGTACTCAATGGACGTTAATGGCGTTGAGTATAAGGTTGATTATGTACCCGGGGACTCCAACAGTGCTCTCTTCGGAGGCAATAGTAACTGGCGTGGGGTAAGTTGCCCTTTTCCATATTATTGACTAGTCTGACAAAAGATGTTAGCCCATCTGGCTTTGCGTGAATTTCCTCCTAATCGAGTCGCTTCTTCGTTTCCACATGTTCTACGGCAATGACTTGAAGGTTGAGTGTCCCACCGGCTCTGGAGAATACATGCATCTTGGTCATGTTGCCGAAGAGCTCCAGCACCGTTTGCAGCACATTTTCGCCCGGGACGATGATGGACGCCGTGCTTGCAACGCCGGAATTGACATGTTGGATCGTAACGCGAACTGGCGCGAGCTTGTCTTCTTCCACGAGTTCTTCCATGGTGATTCTGGTCAGGGTCTAGGAGCGTCGCACCAGACTGGCTGGACTGGATTAGTGGCCAAGTTGATTCATGACACTGGTGTCAACTGCCGTCTGCCGCAGACCCCTCGTACACCTGGAACAGCTGCATTTGAGTAAGCTCCTCAATACAACTTGTTTAACCTAGCTAACTGTTTAGATACTTTGACGACGTCTGGTCTCGTTCCAACAAGCCAAAGCCGTTCATGAGCCGCCGGCATAGCACGCGGAGCATCGATGCTCGCAGCGATTTTGTAGCCGACGATGACGAGCGCCAAAAGGACGACGAAAAAGTGCTGGAGTACGTCAACAGACGGTTGAAGCGCGCCATGAGCATCAGCGGGAAGAGCGAGACCTTTGATCAGGATGATGAGGAATTTGAAGGACAATTGGAGGAGAAGTAGGATATTTCTTCGTGCATCAAGTCCTGGTTGGGTATGGTGGTAAAACAATAACGTCGTCATGTGGATATATGGTTTGTTATGAGGGTGTGTGGTTTAGTCTGACATGTTGCATATTGCCATCGTTGTCGAGTTTGGAAGAGGCCTTTTGGGCGGTGGTTGCTCGTGGTATGTTAGTATTATATTCTATTCTATGCCATATCGTGGTATCATAATTGTTGCACTCGTTCCATTATAACAACGCCTCTTGCTCCTTCCCCTTCAAAACCACCCTCAACTCCTCCACAGCCTCCTCATAATCCTCCACCCCAACCCTTTCCCCGGCTACCCTCCTCACCCACTCCCGTTCTCCACCCACAACCACCCCCCCACACCTCTCTACGACGACCCTCACCACCGCCGCCGCCACCTCTCGCGCTGGAAACAACCCCCCCAACCTATAATCCCTACACGCCACGCCCACGACCCTCCTCGCCTCCACTCCCATCACTGTCTCCATCACACTCCCTTCCCCCTCATCCTCCCCAACCCCCACCGCAATCTCCAGCATCCGCGGGATAAACTCATGCGGCAACGTAATCCTCGTATGAAACCCCAGTACACGAAGAAGCAGTAGCTCGCCGGCTATAAGCGAGCGCCGGAGAGACGTGTAGAGTGGCGACGGGATATGGAGGGGTGGGGAAGATGGGTGGAGAAACGTGTAGGAGGGGAGGAGGAGCGAGCGCGGGGTGAGCGGTATTGAGTGGTGTTTTAGCGCGAGGGAGAGAGTGGTGAGGTGCAGAGTCTAGAGGCGGGAGGGCGGAGATTAGTTGTCGTCATGAGGAGGAAGAGGGGAACTATTGGGGGGGGGAGGAGGCTCGGGGAACAAACGAAATCATCCAATGGGTCCTCGGGGGGAAGAGAACCATTAGGGGAGGAGGAAGGCTTTTTGGTGAAGAACCGCCGGTACCGGTGTAGGTAGAGGTGTGCGAGGCAGACGGGCTCGTCCGGGAGGAGGAGGGTCGTGGAGAGGAGGGTGAGGAGGGATGAGGGGGTGGTGGTGGCGGTGAGGGTTGGTGGTGGTGGTGGAGGTGGGGTCGGGGTGCGATTGAGGGTGTGGGTGTGATGGCGGTCGTCGTTGTGATGGGAGTGCTCGTGGGGCCGTTTGGAGCGGTGTCGGTCGTGGCGGTGGGGATTGTGGTGGTGGTGATGGTGGGATGATCGCGATTGGGGGGCGGCCGGGTCGAGAGGGTTGGAGGAGGGTGCGCTGGACATGGTGGTGAGGTTGGTGGGGTTGGTGGGGTGATGATGTCGTCGTTGAGGAGGAGTGCGCGTTGGTGTTGGTCTGCGCGTGCGACAGGATCGAGGTGCGTAGATCATGTGATTCCGCGATGTGAATAAGGATCACATATGATCACTCACCCACTTAACCGCCAACTTAATTCCAACTTCCAAACGCCCTAAATCACAAGGAGTAGACATGGAGGAGAGATTAAAGATATTGAGTCTAGTTTTTCTGCCGTACACCAGTGGTTGTGGCTGATGTGACTGTGCTAATTGGGCGTCATGGACTATCACACTGAATGTGAATGTCACCGGCAGCAGTGGCATCGAAAGCAATGGTGTCTATCTCTGAAGTTATAGGTTATCATGTAGAGTAATGCGTTTAATCTCACGGTCACGGTTTCTCACCCTATCGTGTACACTCACACCCGAAAGAAAACCAATCGCCTCCCGGAGAAGAGAAAATTCCGGAAATCCCAACTTAACGAGGCACGTTACATCTATAACCCTTCACCGCCATAGAAAAACCTGCTATACTTGGGCCTCGGAAACTTGGAAAAATGGAAGCATTGCCACTGGGAATGCCATGAAACCGCTGATTTACCATATTTACACTGGTAAAGTCCCCAGATTCAGGAAACCCGCTTCCCGGGCCTAAAGAGTTCAGGGTATTACGAATTCTGCTGATCATGATTCCCATCCGCCGCCGATCATGACGGGAACTAATGTAGAGTACTGTATATTCCGGCGCCGTTTGTGAATATATGAGATGAGATGAGATGCGACGAGAGATGCCATGGGATTCATCCGCAAGCCATCGCATGGAGGGTCCAGGTTCCAATTCCCTGCTTTCCTCGCGAAACATCTTTCCCAGAGCTCTCACAGCGAAAGTCATGGCGTATCTGACGTCGTATACTGGGCTCGGAGGTGATCATATTCAATACTCCGGATCATGATCAACGTAGCAGCATCATTCATCCACAGTATACGGTAGTATAGTGGTGGTTAACTAATATAGACATATTTCCTGGAGTTCCGGTATCCGATGGTTCGATTTGCGCCTGTAGGTGGCTATATGTATAAATAAAGTACTTTGCCATGGATACAAGACAGACCACCACGGCTGCACAGGCGACTCGCATCTTGTATAATAGAGTACTCTACACTACCGTACTGTTGCCCCCCATATCGTAACTCACCAGCCAGCTAGCCAGCCAGCAACTTCAGCCAGTTAGTCAGCCAGACAGTTAGACATCCAATACAGACCGGTGGACCCACTGCCGTCAATCTGAGCATCTAACTGTGCAGCTCCGGAGACAACATACTATACAAATCAGCCCAAAAACCCGGAAAATCCGCAAATTAACTACAGCGAGACGCGCGCGCGGAGTTTAGCCAGGATGATCCACTACCGCACGATGGAGTCGAGGATGGAGGAACAAAGACGCGGAAGCAGTAGATGTGGAAATTGAGTACAGTCGAATGTGTTGCCAGAGACCAGAGAAGTGGCGATGATGATGATGATGATGATGATGATGATGATGATGATGATGATGATGATGATCGTGCCGATTCCCTAACTGGCAATCTACGGTACCTAGGTAGAAATTGAGTAATTTCTCCATCCCTTCCAACCCCTCACCTACATGGCCCGTAGTGTATGTTTAATTCTGTAGTTAGTCCCCACCTTTCCAACCAATCGTGCATTAGTTTCCGCTCTACCATGCATGCAGCATCACCTACACCGCACCACACTGCGCATGTTGGATCCCCACTCCACTCCCCTCATCAATCAATCATACACTACTCTCCACTACACCATCAATCCGCATTCCTCATCACCTGCACCTACTCAACAATCCTGCAGCGCCGCATCTTGTTGTTGTCGGTGGCCTTCCAATCTTGTTCTGTAGGGGATCCAGAGGGCTGTGTAAGGAAAGCGGGAGGGGGGTTATTTGAGTGGATGGATGGAGGGATGCGTCGGGACAAGCCAAAGACGACGACAAAGACGAGGACGAGGAGGAGAGAGTGCATTGCATGACATGTTCGAGGTATGTATTACCTACAGTACTCTACTATACATGCCCATTGTGAACTTTGCCTGTAACTATGAGTATGTAGAGTACATGCACAGAATACATGGAGAGTTTGTAACGGTCTTTTCCCGACCATTTCTCCGGCACAAAGTGAGTGCGCAACGTCAATGGGATGGATGGATGTATGGTGTGATGAGAGCACAACGGGATGCAACAGACCCCAGACCGCAAAACCAGAACCACAATCGCCAATTCCATGACCCCCATCTCGAACTCTCGAAACCGACAGACCCTTCAACGAGTAGGATGAACCATCTCCACAGTGGCGACCCTCCTCCTCCTCACCAAAGCCTGGCATGGTGCTAATTTTACGACAGTGCGACGCGTAAGGCGAATGCAGCACAAAGAAGGGGTGAGAGCAGGTGAACGACAAATGCCAAGAATGCGGGGGCATAGTGGCCGTCTGTCTATCCGTCTGTCTATCCGTCTGTCTATCCGTCTGTCTGTCTAGCTTGCTGGTGTGACCGTAACGTTCGCCTGCGTTATTGCGAGAGCGATTGTAACGGTGATGGGCATGAACGACGTGAACGTAACTATAGGCAAAAGGCGAAAAGGCCGGAAAGTAGGATACGGAGGTGCAGTGCAGGATGACTGACATACAGACAGGAAGGCAGATTGACGGGCAGCGAAACAGACAGACAGACAGACAGACAGACCGACAGACAGACAGACAGACAGAGAGAGAAGGGATTGATTGATTGATTTGACGGGGGAGGGCCCTGAGGGTGTGATGCTGTGATGCTGGTGGTGGTGGTGTGGGTGTCAGGATTGGCGCTTGCTTTTTCCCAGGCGGCGGGAGGAGGGTCCAGGTGATCAAAACCGGCGTCGCGACGTTTGGTATTCACCCTCTCCTGCTTGGGCAGCTTGCTCACTCACTCACTAACTCACTCACTCACTCATTCTGAAGCAATTGGGGGATACGGATTCCGCGTCGAGGCTCAATTCCGTTGGAATCATTGTGAGCGGGGATGCTGTCACAGTTACGAGATGGTTGACGGCGTGGAGGTTGTTGACGGCGGGTGACAGCAGGGTGACGGAGAGTAGGTGAGAGCAGGAGACCGCAAGATCCCGGTCAGATTGGGATTCGATTTATCCCCACAGCTGGTGCTGCTGCCCTGCGCGGCCTTAGCACCACACCAGTATCGATCGCCATTGCTGCGCGTCCACCAGGACGACAGAATAGACCCGGCTCCCGCGTAACATAACGTTGTCCACCATCTGATGATGCCTGGCGGAAAAAGACAAAAGAAGCTGGCCGAAGGAATCGTACAAGACCGCGGGGGCGGGTGGGAACACCGCAAAGACATGGAATGGAAATCCTCATCCGTAGCAAAAAGCAGCCAAAGAAAAACCGTGCAGAACGGTAGATCGCCCGATCAGCCCATCGGACGAGAAGCATTATTGCCCTCCTCCGTGGTGGTGTTAGAGCTGCCTCCTTCTCTTTCTTCCTTCTCCCTATTTCCCCTCCTCCTCCTCCCCTGCCCTCCACTGCCCGCTCCATCCCGCCGTCAATATCGACAGTTCTGCGGTGCACACCGAACCACCATTTCACCCCACCGTCGCCCAGGACGAGGAACGTATTAAGAATAGGCCATATCCTTAACATCTGGTCCAATTCGGCCCCGAACACACCACGCTAGCACGCGTGGGAACTGTACCCATCGTATACTCACTTGCACCTGGTCCGTCTTTGATCGCATCAGGCACCACCGAGTGGACTTTATTGCGACGCCTCTCGGCCCTCCAATCCTCCCGCTGCCCCTGAGATTTTCCTGGCGCGCTTGTTCCCTGTCGCTGATCGGGGGTGTCTCAACGGTCTCCAAGATCAACGACGAGGACGCTCGACGACAAGAAGAATAAGGATAAGGATAAGGATAAGAATAAGAATAAGCACACGCACACGCACCACAAGCACAAGCACAAGCACAAGCGATTGCTCCTGGGGTCTCTGCAATACGGAATCGGCCCGTCCTCCAGGTCCCGCCACAAAAAGCCGTTTAGTCTTCGGCTCCATTCGAGACGAGAGCTTCCAGGTCATTTGTAGTTTAGCCTCGTTGCCGCCGCCGCCATCGTCGCCCCTCGCTCGCTCGCTCCTGCCACGAGTTGGGTGCCGCTGTACGGGTAGCTGAGAGTCCACTCTCACTCACCTCCGTCGTCGCTTCACCTCCGTCTCTCCTCCTCGGCCACTCAGCGCGTCCCCTCCCCCTACCAGAGCCAGAGCCGCGACATTGAGAGAAAAAAAAACAGAAGGTCCTCGCCTGCCCAGAGGATAACGTCACTGCTCTGTTACCGCTCGACATCACCGCCCACCAAAAAAAAAGGAGCCCCGCGGCCCACGATTACCGCAGCTTTCGCTGTGCGTGGTGAGTACGACGCCATCTCCTGCTCAACGCCGAAAGTGCGCCATCATCCCCTGGTGAGCCCATGAAGGAGGAATGCTCTCTCCCGTTCGCCATCGGCCCCCCGTCATTGTACTGACATGGCCATGATTGCACCGGCCAGAGAGAGCGTCTCTTTCTATGTGCTCTCCTCTCCTCCTCCTCCTCCTCCTGTTCTTCTCGCTGCAACCCCCGTTGTGCTGTGTTCGCTGTTGCCTCCTGGAAAGCTGCTGTGCTCATAGACTGACATTATTCCCTCTAGAAAGCACTCCCCTCCACCACCCCCCCTCCACCACCCACCACCCTCCCACTCCACCACCCACCACCCTCGACCCCCTTCCCACCACCAACTCCCTCAGACGCCTGCCTTCTCGCCACACCACACAGACCACAGACCACAGACGACTTGTACTGGACATCTCGTGCTACGCCCTGCTCCCACCAAAAGCACGCCGCCCGAGCCCACGAGACCGCTGTACCCTAGGTATTCGAGACATTTCGGTCCTGACGCTGCTAGCAGGCCTATGCACGCAGTACGTCGGATTGCACCCCGCTGGAGGAGGATCGCCCGCTGACACGGATGCGCGGAGTAGCTGTTACCATAGAATATAGAATACGATCGCGCTATCGACCCATCTTGACTGTCCGCTCGATCCCCGCTCATCCACCGACCGCTCTCACCACTACCTCCTCACCACCCGTTGCTTGCCGATTCTACACTCGCACAGCCAGGCGTCAGCAGAAGGATACTCGCAGCAATGACTGATACCAAGACTCCCACGCCACGCTCGAGCGTCGCTTCCTCGAGAGGCTCCCCGAACTCCCAGACCCGCCCTCCCACCTCCTCACAATTCCCTACCTCCGCTCCAAACGGCATCATCGGAAAACCACCAATCAAGCGCACCGAGCCGAATGAAAATTCTAGCTACAGAAAAGCTTCCCCAGAAGGCGAGGCAGTAGTGTCATCTGATGACGAGCTGGATCAGTCAAAACTCGGATTTCTTCCTAACAGCAAGTTGAACGGGATCTCGCAGCTCTCCTCACGCCGTCCATCTTATGCCGCTGAGTTCCAGAACCGTGGGAGAACTTATTCCATTTCTGGCGGAGGGCCCCTCTCACCGACCACATCTCATCCTAGCACACCGTCGGGCGATGCTGCAGCCTGGTCAGCCGGAGTCACAGCGTCTCCCACCACAGCATCTCCCTTCAACTCACTCTGGGGTGGTGGAATTTGGAACGATTCGGCCAGGAAGAGCCCGCCAAAAGCACTTGGAGGGTCGAACTCGTTGTTTTCCGGCAGCGAAGCTCTTCCTAGCCCCACCAGCTTGGCTCCCGGCGGAAGTGACTTTCCCATCCCGATCCCGCTACAGCCGCAATATCGAAATTACCGCTCCATGTCGTTTTCGGTGGGCCAAATGGAGCTGGATGAGCAGAATCGATCTAGGTTGTCTCCGCCATCACATAACGGCGCTGCTCGCGCTCCGCTCGGTCTCCAACATAGACCGTCCCGACCGAGCTTGCTGTCGGAAGAAGTTTCGTCAAGCCCGCTGCGAGCTGTGAATGAATCCGAGGATGATGAAGAGGATCCAAAGGATGTTATCCCCCCGCACACGGCGACGAGTTCGTACTTTCCAGGCCAGCTGGGCGGATTTTCTAGGGTCAAGTATGATGCCATGAGGCTTCGGAATCGATCTGCGTCCGCCGCAACAATCCCAACTCTCGGCCTGACTAATGGATTGGGCCATGTGGGGTTAAATTCTACTGGAACCATTGATGATATTTGCGAATCAGCTCTTGCAGAGGATGATGATTGGAATCTTGAGCAGTTCCAGGCCGAGCAGCGACGGTTTAGTGAGGCGCCGCGAGCCATGAGCTTAATGTACACTCCGAACGAGCCACAACGGTTGGAGGCTTTGAGACGACAATACTGGGCTTCTGCTGCCAACAACATTGCTGCCGCGGAAGGATCTCAGAGTCGTCGTCATTCGTTTGCCGGGGTCCCTGGCGTTGACCACCCGGAAGCTGAATTTGGCTTGTCAAGCGATTTTCTTGCTAAGAGGGCCGAGACTAACGCCAAACGTGGAAATAACTACCTTTCTCTCACCGATGTGTCCAATTTTGATACGACACGGAAGGATCCGCTGTATCTGAATGACGAGAATCGTATTCGATCACAGCAGCGGTTCTCCACGGTTCCGCCTTCGATTTCGCAGGTTTCTGGACCGACTGGCCCGCATCATATGCAACAGATGACGGGCTATGTTGGGCGTCATTCTCCCCCTAATGCGGCGCAGAGATCGATGATGGGAATGCCGCTTCACTCTCAGCAGCGAGGACAGCAGCTCCTCTACTTTGTTACGTTCAAAGCTTGCCGTGGAGATGTGTTTTACGTACAGGAGGGAACAGGACTGCGTGTTCGCGTCGGCGATCTGGTCATTGTCGAAGCCGACCGTGGAACTGATCTGGGAACCGTTTTCGCGGAGAATATTACCTGGGCCCAGGCAAAGGAGCTGAAAGAACAGCATGCCAAGGAGCAGTATAGAGTGCTCATGATGTATGCGTCCCGCACGGCCGGCGCTGCAGGTGCTTCTAATACAGCGGCAATGAACGGCATGAACGGCCAGGCAAACGGAGCACCTGGGTTCGCGAATGGAGCCCCTGGGCTTGGTCCTGGCCACCATCAGCCAGGTCAGGATACTTCCACGGCGGAGCTGAAGCCAAAGATGATCAAGAGGTTGGCGCAGCCGCATGAGATTCAGACGTTGAGAGATAAAGAAGCGAATGAGGCCAAGGCGAAACGTGTCTGTCAGCAAAAGGTCCTTGAGCATAGGCTCCCGATGGAGATCCTTGACGCCGAGTTCCAGATGTATGTTGTCTTTTCATTGTTGGGAAATACGTGCTGACATTTTATAGGGACTGGAAGAAACTCACATTCTACTACTTTGCTGATTCGTACATCAACTTCAACTCGTTGGTTACCGATCTTTTCAAGGTGTACAAGACCCGCATCTGGATGTCCGCCATGAACCCAGCATCATTCGCGCACCCCACCGCCGGTCCAGCTCCCCCACTTCCGTCACCACTTGGTCCTGCATCGATGGGCCATGGCCTCAACACCATCGGCGAAAACAGCAAAGACATGACACCACAGCAATTCTCGGGCATCAATCCCAACTACAACGGCTTC
Source organism: Ascodesmis nigricans (assembly GCA_004786065.1). Taxonomy (NCBI): domain Eukaryota; kingdom Fungi; phylum Ascomycota; class Pezizomycetes; order Pezizales; family Ascodesmidaceae; genus Ascodesmis; species Ascodesmis nigricans. The sequence goes on from ML220129.1 coordinate 277,377, forward strand.
TCCGCCCCCACCGGCCCTCTCGGAATGGGCCACGGCCCGCGAGCACATCCCCATCAAAACAGCCTCCACCACCACGCACCACCTCACTCCTCTATGACTGGCTTTCCGTCCCGCCGCTCACCACACCCAATGGAATCACAATACGCCCTCTCGGGATATGTTCCCTCTTCATCCCCCTCCGCCGCCGCCTTCCAGAACAGTATGGGGATGGGGACACCCCAGGGATTGTTTGGTCCCCAGGACCCGCTGAATACGAGTGCGGCGGATCAGGTGTGGATGAATTTGCAGGGACTGTCGCTGAATTCTCATTAGATTGTGTTGTTGTGTTCAGTGCTTTTGGATAAGGCGTTTTTCTTTTTCCTTTTTTTTTTTTTGAGTTTTAAGTTTTAAGTTTTGATGCTGCGGAGATTCCTGGCCGGCCCTCTCGCTTTGGATGGCGATGACATACACTCGTTTGGGACATCGCCCTTGGAACATGAAGTAGCCGTTGTGGGGTGCTGGGTAACACTTTTTCAGGCCTTATTTTGTTTTATCTTTTTCTCTTCGACTTTTTATTTTTTCTCTCCTTTCGTGTGTGTTTTGTGGGTGTGTGTGTTGTTGTGTGTGTGTTTTTGTATCTACCTTCTGGTCTGTTCACCTTTTTGAGTTTGAGTTTGAGACGGGGAAACAATTTGCGGCGTTTTTTTTGTTTTTTTATATACATATAAGCTCTCATTTGTCCCACAGTGTTGTTTTTTTATAGTATATTATCGATACAATTTGCTTGTTTTTTGTAGGGTTTATCGCGTCTTGTTTACTGTTGTTTTAAAGGAAACAGGATCTGCCGTTTTGTTGCCGAAGATGGGGATGGGGGGAAGGGAAAAGGGGAAGAGGGGGGGTTATACATGTTACATGTGGATTGAGGACTTTTCTTATTGTTGTGTTTTTGAGAAAGTGTTGTTGTCGTGATTGGTTTTGCCTCTTTCTCTGTGTGTACGTGTTTATTTTTTTTAGTTTTTTTTTTCGTGAACGTATAGGACTTTGTTGTGACGTTTGTTCAGTCGGCCAAGGCGGGGAAGGGGTATTGGGGGTTAGTGGGGCTGTGGAGGATGTGTTGATGGCGGGATTGAGTGAGGAGTGAGGAGTGAGGAGGAGGGAAGGGAGCAGGGAGAGGGGTAAGAGAGGGGGTTCGTTGTCAGATGTCACGTCTTTGTATTCTTTCTTGTAGTGTCGTCACAGATTGACGGGGTACTTAGTCTCGATGCTCCACTTTCGAGTTGCTATTTTTTTTACATTGGATGTTCTCTTCTACTTTGATGTTCTATTCTACCTTCTATTCTACTACTACTAAAGCCACCTTACTATTTATACTCTCAGCTCATTGGTTCCCATATCTTCTTCTATATCTCTTTCTATATTTTTTTTTCTGATACTGCCTTTCTGCGCCTGGTTTCTGGGACGGAGTTTGAGAACTACGAGGATCGAGGAACGCGGTGGTATCTTTTAGTACCTGCTACACCCCCACCGACACCGGAATCGACGCCGGCAACAATACCGATATTCCTACTACAGCTACACGGATATTTACACTTACACCTACTTACACGAGGATTGTGTTGTTGTCACTACTACTCTACAGAAAGAGGGCGAGCGAGTAACGCGGCCGAAATGGATAGGGAACTTGCGGATAAAAATGACTCGAAAAAAAAAAAAAAAAAAAAAAGAGATGATGGGTCGGACTCGAGGCGAGGTGTCTTCAGTTGCTTGGTGCGTGAGTTCGGAGGAGGGGTGTTGTGTGTTATCTTCTGTCTCTTTCTCCGAGATTTGAAGTCTTGTTTTTTTTGGTGGCTATGCGTGCATATGGGGATTGTTGTTGATGATACATGTACACGATACTGTCTGCGGGTTGTGAAGTAGTAGTACTTGTACTAGGACTTTGGTTTTTTTTTTTTTTTTTTTTTTCGGGGTTCTTGCCTGTGGCCGTGTGTATTTCGCGGATTTTTGTTAGTTTTGATTGTTGGTTTTGGTTCCTTGTAAAGTTTGGGTAGATTGGCACTGGACACTGGAAATATATATGGACGGGGGACTGGAATTATTTGGGTAAATTGGTCAACCGGAGAATTGGTAGATGGAATTGGAATTGCGCGCTCTAGGGTATTTATGGTTGGTGGTTAATACACGGGAAGGGAGAATGTGTGTGAGGATGAATTTTACTTTTGGCTTTATACTTTCTACTTTTCGATCACTTGTCAAAGGCTTTTTGAGATTGCCACTTGTGCTCTATCTACGGGCTTTGGTTGCGTGCGTGAGTCTGGTTATGCACTTGAATTGGCGTCCTCATACAGATTCTGGTTAGATTGGAAATCTGGTAAAAGTGAAAACCGGCCGCGTGAGACTGGGTCGGAGCGCAAGCGCGATGGATATGGTATGTGTAGTATCCCAATGTAGTATAGAATACCCTATGACGATATTTGCGTTATTGTGCTATCGTTATGTTTATGATTATGATTGTCGGTTTATGAGTTATGTTAGCAAACACCCCCGGCATAAAATAATCTCGATCCTCGACACATTCCTTTCCAGCACAGTACTCCCGCCAACCCATCCCCAAAGCACCTCTACTGCGACACCTCTCCCCTCTCCTCCCCAACTTCAACAACAACAACCCAACACCCCCCACCAGTGCTCACCTCCCTCCCCCTCCCCCCAACTTCCACCTTCCTCCATTCCCTCCCCTTATCCCCCCCATTATCCCCATCATCCCCTTTGTCCTCATCCACTCCCATCCCCGCCCTCCACCACACCTCCCCCTCCCTCACAACCCCCACACCCCCTCCCACCGCCACCCCTTCAACCCCCTCCACCCCCTCCACCAGCCCCACCTCCTCCTCTCCCTCCTCCCCCTCGCCCCAGAGATACAAATCCCCCCCCTCCTCCGCTACCGCCGCGCCAACCCACCCTCCACCGGCGATAGTACAGATCGGTATCCCGTCAAGCGCTGTTACGAGCGATGGTTGGGAGGCGGGGGATGTGGGGAGGGGGGTGCGGGCGAGGGCGTGGCGGGGGTCGCCGTGGGTGTAGACTTGGGAAGAAGAGAGGAGGAGGAGGTGGGTGGTGTGGGTTGAGGTGAGGGAGAGAGCGGGGGTGGGGAGGGGGTAGGAGGTGGTGGGGTGTGTGGGGTGTGTGGGGGGAAGGGAGGGGAAGGTGTGGAGAGTTGTGGTGGTGGAGGAGGAGGTGGTGGACCGGGAGGAGGAGGGTGATGGGATGGTTTGGATGCTGCAGAGGGTGCCGTTGGTGGCAAGGGTGAGATGCGTGGTGTTGGTGAGGTAGGGCGAGGTGAGGAGGCGGAGTGCTGGGATGGGGTGGGGGTTTGGCTTCCTCGTTGTCGTCGCCGTCGCTGTACTCGTTTCCATTCTCCGGCGTTTTCTCCTGAGACCCTGAGACCGGCTGTCTCGACTACAACTGGAGGAGAATTCTGAAACACTATACTCATCCTCCCGATCGTCTGCACCGTCCGCATCATCGTCATGAAAAACCCACCACACCTCCCCATTTTCCGTGAGTACACCTCTCATATCCTCATGGTCTCCAACCACGCTTTTGATATCCGGGGGGAACCACATTTTACTTCTTTCTTGTGATTTGTAGCCTAGGAAGCTGAGGGTGCCGTCGTTGATGTCTATATTACAGGGTTAGTGGCGGTATAATCATCACCGGAAGTGGCAGAAGCAGAGAAGCAGCGTCGTCGTCGTCGTCGTCGTCGTCGTCGTCATAGGTATAGAACTAAGCTAAGTACGCTCAGACTCACTCAGACTTGGGGTCTCTGTGTTCAGCGGAGTATGAGCAAGGCGAGTGGGATGGTTGGGAAAACTCGAGCCTTGAAGAAAGACGAGTAAAAAACATCACGAAAATAAAGAACCCAAAAGTAGAGTACTCACACACAATCCCCTCCCACCCAACCCACAACACCCTTAGTTCCTTCACCGCCGTATCCAGCACCCGCGGCGACGTAATCGGAACATCTGCGTACGCCCTATCCAATTCCTCCTCCTCGTTTCCCTCGTTTTCCTCTTTGTTGTACACCTCCTCTCTCTCTTTCTTTTTCACGTCCCTAGCGTCATTCCCCGCTTTCTCTCCCTTTTCTTCAGTGGTAAGGGCCTGCCGGACCGGGGGCCGCGAAAGCTGCCCGAACCCGTTGAAACCCCAGCCGACAAGGTTGAAAGGCATCACGTTGATTGCAGTGGGGTGTGAAGAGTTGACGGACCAACACCGAGGCGGAAATCGGGGAGATGAGATGGGGGAGAGAGATGGATAACGCGCACGTTGATGTTCAGTGAGACCCAGAGGCGTGGCGCGGTGTCATGTGATCGCATTCGTTGGCGTTGAATGGAATGCGCAGATCGCTTACGATGCGCACGACACCTCCACGTCACGCACCAGGTCTGGGGTGAAACGTTCCATAAATGATCACGGCAGATTTTATGCTAGGGGTGCGACAGTACTTAGTATGCGATTTATTTTGAAAGCGGAAATTAGACAACATTCTATTGTGGCTACGGAACTTTAAATGGAAGACGTAATGGAGAGATGCAAAAATAAAAAAAAAACAATCTTAAGTTCGCGGTTTCAACAATAACAGCAGCAACAACAACAACAACAACAACAACAACAACAACAACAACAACAACAACAACAACAACAACGACAACGACAACGACAACGACAACATAACGAGGAACTGTGGTTAGTAGAAGATGATGATGAGAGATTGGCTTCAGGTGAATGCCAAATTCCGAGAAGCTGAAGTTCGTGGAGCACACGTCATTCATGGAAGCTTCTTTCTGGACCAGCCCCTCTCGATTCTACATCACCGCGACATCAATCCGCGGTGGACGCTTCAAAGTGCAAAGTACCCAGCCTGAGCATAAGTGGCACTGTACCATATAATGTAGTATTTGAAATATGTGTAACCTTATCATACCAAAGCATGATTCAGGCCCCAGCACACGTTATCATTAAGTTTATATATAGTATCTATTTCCAGTTATGCTTTTCCCGCAATGCATCTACTCTACCCGCGCCTCCATTGAATAAAAAAGGCAATAAAATCCACATAATTAAAGTTAGCAAAGCACATTCAGCAATTACCCATGATCATTGGATACCGGGTCTGCTTACGATACTCGAATGCAAAAGTAGAAGTCATACCCGGCGTGGAATTTGGAAGAGCTGAAATAGGCGGGTGCACGTCAGTGAGTGAGGCCCCACTGGTTTAAAGAACGGACTCGACGACGCCATGCCTGGGTGAAGAGCCGTCCCCAATCTCCTTCTTCCTCATCTTCGACTCTCCACGGCACGTCAACACATCAGTAGCTCTCGCTTCTCGCAAATTCAATCCTCGTCCCCAGCCCCATATCGGAACTGATCTGTATGGCGTATTCCCATCATTATTCTATGTACTGTACAGGTTATTGCGACGCGTACTAGTACTCGGTATAATGCTCCCATTGGAATACTGATCGCCAACCAATGGAAGCGTAACTATAGTGAACTAGTAAACATCCAGTTAGCCCCATCAATGATCACCATTGCAGCGCAGTTTGACACCCGCGAGATGACATGAAGCCAATTCAGTCCACGCTCCATCGTCCACCCCATCCACCCCATCCACCCCATCCATCCCCATGTTTCAGTCGCACATTCAGAGTCAGTGTCAGATTCAGCCGTGCCCGTGTGTCCGGCGCCCATCTGTACGGCCCAGTACCAGTGGGAATCAAACAGTGCTGCTAGTGATGGAACGGTAGGTAGCACGGATCGACGTTCCGTGTTGCACCAAGAGCGGGGTGTCGCGGTGTTGCGGTGTTTCGGGGACATGGGGGTGGGGATGGCGACGACGACGACGACGACGACGTCAAAAGGGATGACGGACTCATCAGAAACGATGGTATTGTATCTGTAATACAGAATTATGATATCGATGATGAAACGGGGCTGTGGGTACCCGTGTTTGGTGTGTTGACGCCTATAATTCAATGGTTGAGTTGCGGGACGTCACAGTGTTGGTGATGATGTTTCACGCTTCGTCCGCCCCGTACTGACTGATATGATGGATGCACTTTGAACTCCTCGATGATGAATGCCCTCAGGCTTCCACTTGCGCTCACATCCTTCTCCACAGGTTGCAGATATTCACCCTGTCAGAATGCACTGCAACACGCACCACACGGCCTGCACTGTCCCTGTATCACCTCTTCTGGCCGCCATGCCCATGCTGAGGATCATGATCGAGGTTGGTGCGCGCTCAGGCCCGATGGTGGGGAGATCGGTGTTTGCCTTGATGGGCGGGGGTGTGCTGATGCTGGTGCTGATGCTGATGCTGCTTGAGGCGAGGCAGAAACGGCTCCAGGATCATGATGATTACTCCACAGAATACAACATTCTATTCCGTGAGACTACACTCCAATTCACGGGGTATATTCTATGGCCGAGCGGGAAGGGGATGATTGATAAGATTGATATGGGAGGTATGGTGACGATGCGCACCGGCGTTGGGTGATTTGCGCCCGCGGGGGAAAAAGATGAGATCATACACTGCGGCGGGCGCATGCTGAAGCCAGGAAGGACGCCGCACCCGTCCCCCGGATTCCTGGCGATTGCTGGGAGTGTGGCGGTATAAAGGGGAGAATCAGCCCCGCGCAGGGGAGGTTTATCTGCAACTGTCATCATCATCTTCTTCAGCGAGGAGGACGGTGGGAATCGACATCATCATCACCATCATCATCATCTTCTTCAGCGAGGAGGACGGTGGGAATCGACATCATCATCACCATCATCATCATCATCATCATCATCATCATCATCATCATCACCATCACCATCATCATCATCAACAGCTTGATAGCAGCGAACCACAACACCCACGACGACTGGGAATGCTTCACCACTGCAAACAAACCTGATCTCAAAGAATACGACGAACAATGGAAACCAGCACACTCCCCGCGTCCGCTCCCACCAGCGTTCCGCCCCGCCACCACCACACTCCTCCCTCCCCAATCTCCAACTCTCACGAAACACCACGTCAATTCCGCTCGAACTCCCGCTCCCACATTGACGCATATCGCTCTCCCTTCGATCCACAGTACACCCGCTCCTTCAGCAGCTCTCGCAACCATTCCGCTACTTCCCTCACCGCCATGAGCCCTCCCACCAACTCGCACCCGCCCTCCCGCCAAAACTCCTCCGACACCTACCTCTCCCCCGGTCTCTCAATCCCCTTCAGCAACTTTAGCCTCCAAGACCGCGACTCCATCTCCTCCGGCAGCCCACTCGGCAGCTACGGGCACCCCGTGTTAACAATCCGGCGTCAACCCTCCTCCGTCTCCTCCGCGGTCTCCCTCGAATCCCCCCACGACGGCGACCTCATCTTCCCCCTCTCCTCGCGCTCTCCCCGGCTCTCCGCTGCCTCCGAGGGTCTTGAGCGGCGCGACTCAACCGCCTCGACTTCCTCCACCGCATCGCGAAGAAACAGAGCATCCATCACGTCCCTCCCCACCGACGCCGAATGCGATCCGGAGACATGCCAGCACCATCACCACCGACGGCAGTCAATCTCGTCGACCATCAATGTCGACTGCACTTCCACCTCTCCACCGCTGCTTTCCCCTGGAGGAGGGGATCTGGAGGCAACAATCTCCCTTGAGCCCGCGGCGCAGGGTATGTTGATCCCGCTGATCGACCGCCCGGGGGAGATGGCGGAATTGCTCGCGAACCCGCATAATCGCCCGTGGGTCAAGATGGTGGTAAGGGCAATCGGTGAGGAGAGATATAAGGAGGAGGGGGAGGGGTTGTGGGTGCGCACGGGGCGGGAGACGATCGGGGATAGGGAGTGGTTGAGGAGGAGCAGGGCGCTATTGAGGGAGGTCGGCGCGGAGGGGTGGAGGGATGAGAGGTTGTGGAGGGAGTTTTGTGGGATGGTCGGGTGGGATGGCGGCGTGGAGGGGTGGAGGTGGGATGCGGACGGGGAGGAGGCGGGGGTGGGGGGAGAGGAGGGGATGGAGTGTATTGTGGAGGAGGAGGAGAGGGAGAGGGTTTAGGCGGTTGGTGGTGGGGTGCGGGAGGGGAGGTTAGGGAGTCTAGGGGTTAGGGCTGCAGTGATGGAGGGGTAATGATTTGATTCTGGTTGACACATTTATTTCCTGCTTCACGAGCTAGCGACATTCGTTTTTGCTTTTTTTTTTCTTCTATTTCTTTTTTTCTTTCATTGTTCCTCTGTTGCCTACTGCTCTGTTGCCCTGGTTCTTGAGGTTTCGTTTCGCCTCGTGCTTCTGAGATTGTGGATGCTTTTGTAGTTGCTAGTTAGTTGGCTGCGATAATACTGGTTCAACTACATAGTACCAGTATGCTGCAGGTTCTACATGGTCTTTCTACGTGCTGGTAAATACTCGATACTGGTATAATACGATACGACACCACACGTTCTTAGTCCTTCCGCTGTCGTTGTCCATACCCGGTGTGCTGAGTACCTAGAGTAACTAGTATTGTATATCGATCCTCGACCAGGAGGAAGCTGAAAATTTTAACCAGTATGGTACGCAAGTGACCCGAAAAAAAAAAGAAGAAGAAAAAAAAACTCAGCCGTAGATACCGTATTGAGTGCGAACGCGGGCACGAGGATATATATCATACCGATATGTACCGGTACCGGGGGGCAGCACCATAATTATCGTGGTGTCACAGCACTCTTGATTGCAGGCAAGTATATAGACCAACTCCAGGTTTGTTGGGTTCGGTTCGTCGAGAACGGGAGGTGCGGTTGGTTTTGTTACCATATTTACTGGTACCAGCCCCGAGGAGATACGGAGTATTATGGTATAGGATAGGATAGGATAGGATAGGATAGTACAGTATAGTATAGCAGTTAGTCCTATTGCCATCATCATTGCCCTTACATACACGACACTCGAACCAACAAATTAAATAAAACCAAAGAACGCAAGAAAGCAACAACACAATATCCGACAAATCCTAGCTCAAACATACGCTATCCGACAAAACACATCAACAAAAAAACGCAACGCAACGCAACAAACCCTCGTAGCTTCCCCTGGCTCCCCCTCTCCCTCCATCTCCACCTCTTCAGCCCTCCTCCGAGCCCCATCCTCAGAAACAACAAAAACTAGAAACCCACAGTCACCATGCCCTTGCATTCCCTTTCCCGTCCACCCGCTCCACAACACCCCACACGCCTGAACCCCATCTCCTCCCACTCTCCACTCCACTCCATTTTTCTTGCCCTCCAGCATTCCCATCCACCTTCTTCAAGGCTTCAACCCCCATCTCCAGCGCCGCTATGGAAATCTGAAGCGTCGATGATGATGGCGGTATTCGGGATTATGGTGATAGGGTATTGTCGCCAGAGAGTGGGTCGGAGTCTGTTTCCTCTTACACTTGGCTTAGCTATTCACCCCGGAGAGTGTTGTTACTCGAGGCCGAGTTAGGAGTCGAGTTTTCAACTTGTTGAGCTTCAAGCCAGGTTCGTAACCATGAGTGGAACATCGCAGTCGCGATTGTTTGTTTATGGTCCTTTCCCAGCGTCTTTTCAAGGCTACCAAGTGCCTGTGTAGAGCAATCAAGTGCTGTGTCATAGTCACCCTGCGCTTCGTATATTCGGGCCATGATACTATATATGTCCATTAGAGTAGGATCAGTGTTTTAGTAGCCGTTTCCAAAACCCGTCTGGAAAACTCTAAAGCCGTACTGTGTTTCCCGCGGTAAATGTGCACACAGGCTAGCGTGTCTGCCGTCTTCAAGGTACGGGGATGATCTTTCACCTTTATTCTCTCTGTAACTTCATGATTCCATCTGAGAAACTCCAACATCTTATCCCCACAAATAATGATAATAATCCTGACCCCAGAATACCAGTGCCATGGAAAAAGACTGAGAATAAAATGACATCAGGTTCTAGCTTCTCTAGCGTTTCAATAACTGGTCTGAAACATGCCACTGCCTTATCATCATCATCAACCTGGTGCTTGGATACATTTCCAATGATGCGGACTGCGTTTAAAACATCGGGATCACCTCCCTCAATTGTCCTCTTATGTCCATCAAGAGCCCTAATGAAAAGTATCAATACCTTGCGATACTCACGCTGGCACATGAAGACCACTCCCATGAGGCAGGCTGTGTTTGAAACCACACAGCGACTCACCTCAAGTTGCTTATCCTGGGCATCATGAGCTCGTTTTAAAAACTCCAATGCTTTGTCCTATTCGCCCATACGAAGGGATATCGTCCCCATCATGGTGACTGTGTCTAAAACCTTCCAATCCGGCATCGTGGGCTTGGTCAAGGAGTCTCACTTGGTTGTTTGGAGATGCCTTAAAAAGCCCCAAGTAACCCGATATCGCCTTGTTCCGGCTTCCGGTGTTGCGGATAAACGCCACTCCCTGGGCGAAGCCAAGGGGAATGTTTCCCAAGAGGTCCATAAGCTCCGCCTATGCAACGTCTTCGCCCAGCTGGGAAATGGTGGAAACATGGAGTCCCAGTTTCTTGCACATGTCCATAGCCTCTGACGAGCTCATGGAGGAAACTTCGACACCATAGTTGTAGGGAAATCCATAATAATGACCGTCGAGAATTCGTCTATCCCTAAATGTGAATAAGATCGAACCGCGAATGGTAGGGATGTGGTCAAGTTTGATGGAAAGCTCATCAACAGTGCCGATAACCATTAACCAGCTTCCACTCGGTGGGCTGTCCAACCACCGCTTGACAGAACGAAGCAGTGAGTCGGCGCCGGGTGCAGTGAGGTTGACTGCTTCAGCAATACGCCGGTAGCTTGCTTTGAAGGTTTCCTCGTAGTCCCCATGAACCCAAAATATGTTGACGGGGGTTTGACTGAATTCGCGTGTGCGATAGCAGTGTGGTTTTTCTACACTTGTCAACGTTTCAAGCACCGAAAAGAACAAGCTGGTGACATATTATACCCTGCACCTCCCAGTCTTCACAACACAGCTCGTTTCCCGGAATCCATACAAGAACCGAGAAGGGTTTCCAAGCGAGATAATATGTCGCCACAGTTTGAAAATGGTGGTTGGAATGTTTGAACTTTGAAAAAGGGATTTGCCAGTTGGGACTTGGTTGGAGCTTTTTAAATGTCAAATTCGATGATCCTAATACACCATGGCGGGATGACCCTATAGACTCACAACTTGAAGGTGTCTCCATCAGTTCATGTCCAACATTTTCATCATTGTGTAGACACCTAACTTCGAGGCAGAGCGAGATAGAACTGTAGCGACCTTGTATACTCGAGAATGACATCTACAAGCGGCGGTATAGAAAGTCGAGCAATGGTGGTCGTACTACTCAGAGAGCTAGATGTCCTCAGCGAGATATGGGAATTAAGGCCAATATGTAATCACCCGATCGAGCAGACTGCAAAAAACCATGATCCGAAAGGCGAGAACGAGATGTAGATAGCGAGAAGTGGTGAGAAGATACCGTGTAGAGCGAGATGTGTAGAGATCAAGCGGTAGCATTGAGAGTCGAGACAAGAGACAAGAGAGTGTAAATTCGGAGAGAGAGACGGAGCGAGATGGAGAGCGACAACCAAAGCGACAACACAGGGCCCAACAGGGCAACACTGGTACCCGCTCACTCTCAGCAACCCCAATTTCCCCCCCCGATCTTTCTCTACTGCCACCCCTTCAGACCATATCTACATATCCTTCCCCACCACCATGTTCTCTTCACCGCCCAACATCAAGACTCCGAATCTCACCAGCGTCTCAACATCTAGTTCACCCAAATACGCTACCCCTCTCTCAGCCACTTGATAAACAGGGTTAAAATCTGACGAGGAACTCCTCCCGTCCACTAAATACAGTAAACCCAACTATGCAACCATCCAACCATCCAACCATCCAACCATTCACCCACCACCACCATCTTGCATCACCACTCTTCGAGACTTAGAGCGCGCCTGGGCTCGACGGCTATCCCGAATTTTGATATGACATGGAGAGAGGCAGTGTTCAAAGGAGCGTTCGGGACTGTCATTTGCGGGTTGAAAAGGGCAGCTATGAGCAGCCAGAATACCTACCGCGGAGTACTATACACTTCATCACCGTTCCTCAGCGTCCACCTCGCCATCCACATCTAGGTGTACAAGTCCAACTTCAACAAGAAAGAGCCAACTACTTAAAGATCTCGGCTTTCTTCGCGATATGAGAGCAGCTGAGAGTGCCACTGAAGAACGGAATAGCCCAAAATGCAGCACTCGACAAGTTTTATTTTAGACAAGCCCGGAGTTTAGTGTGAGATTGAGAAGGCCCCATGGCAGAGGGAGAACTGGGGGCGGGGTATCAAGAAGTTTGGAATGAATGAATGATCGCACCGGCGTTCTTATCGTGAGAGAGACACTGCCGCTCTGGACGGTGGATGGTCGTTTTATCGAACTACTTACTACACGAGCCCGAGCGTCCTGTTATAGAGAACTAGGTACTAGCTTGTCACCACATAGACACTGTTTTCATAGTTTGAGCTTGCAAAGCACTTGATTACCATACCTCTCCAACAAAGTCTCGTTCTTACACTAAAGCAAAAAATCCACATCGCGGGCAGAGGGACTAGAACGAGCTCCATCACACCACAACACCCGCCTCAGTGACACACCATGACCCTCCATCCTCTCTCCATCCTCTCCATCCTTTTCATCCTCTCCGTCCTCCCCCACACACTCACGCACTTCCAACGCCCATCCCTCCAATCCTCCCAGCGCCTCTCACCATTTCTGCACAACCACGAACCCTCTCTTCCCACACCTTCAACTGGATCTAGGTACCATAGTATAGTTTTGTTCTTCAATCGCATGAATTCTCATTTGCTATTTCATTCCGCATTCCGCATATCATTCCTCTCGTCTCTCCCCATTTCCCCCTCCTCCTTCCCCGTGCATCCCATCAACTTGAAGCAACTACTATACATCACCATCACTATCACCAAAAGCAAAAACATAAAAAAAACTCATATACGCCACCCAGTGCGCGCCGTAAATAAAAAGAAAAAAAAAGAGGATAAAAGCAGAAGGAAGAAAAAAAAAAAAGCAGATATCCTGTCCCATCCGCGGCCGACTGCCGCATCGCCTTCAACATCCAACACTAACACTAGCAGCAATATCCGCGACAACAAGCAGTGGGTGTGCCATTCACAGTCTCAACCAAGCCAAAAAGTCCCCTTTTCGGGACGAGTATCGAAGAAGAAAGGTGGATGAGAAGAAGATCAAAAAGAAAACAATCATAAAGCACATAACAACCAAATAAAGCAAAGGGAATAAACAACCAACAAATCAAAGGAAAAACATCAACACAAATCAAAAAGCCTAAACCCTAACGCGCAATGCACCGTTAAAACCCATTAACTCCGACCACCGAAATCAGAAGAAAGCAGACAGACAGAAGCGGCGCCGCTTTTCCCCACATCCATCCTCGCTGAGAATCGATGATGATGAAGCCGAAGAGGTGTGTGTGTGTCCCAGAAGATTAGAAAAAAGTCATTACGGATATCGTTCCCAGCATGTGCGGAACTCAAGGAAAGTCGTTAACATTAGTTACATCTCCCGGATGGTCAGCACAAGCCCTGGGCGGCCTCGAGCTGCTGGAGGAAAATTCGTAACCGTGCGTTTCCCTTCTTCAGATCATCGAGGTAGTTTGCAGCGTGGACGAGCACGGCGCTCTTCGAGTATCCACCGGCCTTGAGTTCGGGCACCAGGGAGCAGAGTTCCTCGAATCCTTGCCTGATGAGATTCCTCCGCTTCTGCTCGCTGTGGATGTGGTTCTCGCGCTTCTGGGCTTCAGTAAGGTTGTCACGCTTCTGTCCGGGCTTCTTCTTGGGCTTCGATGACGGCTCCGAACTCCGGGGGCGGCTCTTTCGGGCGTTCTTGGCTTCCATGAACTCCTCGCTGTCCTCTGCTCTTCGCTTCAGACTGTTTGGTGATGCGCCTCGGCCGAGATCCAGCGGGGAGTTGGCGCTCGTTGCCGGCTCCGAGATATTGTGCAGCATCGAAAAAACCTGGTTCTTAATATCATTCTCCTTGTCAATGCGGGCCGAGGCGGCCGGTTCGGGTATGTAGCCGGTCGCGGTAAAGGTGGTGTCGGTGCCGAAGGACAACTGCGGCGGGGCCTGGAGCGTCGGGTTCGGAGATGGCTGGGTGTGGTGAATCAAGTGGTTGTTGCCGAAGGGATTAATGACAGCGACATGGGTATCTTCCTCCAGCGGAGGCGCCGAGGTAGGGTGGTGGTAGTAATTGTACGGCGACTGCGGGGGCTGGTGATCATGAACGGCCTCATGCATTGCCCGGGGGATCGACGCCGGCCAGATAATGGTATCCTTGGGAAGCACAGGGTCGAAGATGTGGTCGGACGGTAACATGTCGGATGGCATTTCGTCGAAAAAATGCGTAAAGAACATTTGCTGAGAGTGGTCGAGCAGTGGTTGCCCGACGGGGGGAGGCGGGGGAGATGGGATGCTGGAGAAGCCATCAAGCCATGCTGCGAATAGTCAGTCTCTTTGATTCTGGAGATGGATCTTTTTTTCTGGTGGTTGAGGGTTGAAGAATAGCGGGAGCAGGCGAAATCTCACGTGCACATCCGCAGCGGGAAGAGGGTTTTCACATACATTCTTGCTGGGTCCAGTCCAGGAGATGTGAACGGGATGCCATGCCGTACCGATACTTTTCGAACTGGTAATTCCCGGGGTGGTGGGCGATGAGCGGTGCGGTGAGCATTTGGATGGAGTGGTGGGGGGTGAGAAGTCGCAGGGCGTGATGAGGCTATTAGTGGTGGAGCGAGACTGGCGGCTCAGCGTCGGTGGTTCGGCGATGGCAACTGCGGGAGTGGAGCCGTTGTTGGGGAGGAAAGTCGAGTGAGAGGAGTGAATTTGGTGAGAGCGCAACACACACAACAGCAACACAACAAAACTCAGGGTGGGCACGAGACAGCTAAAAAGACCTTTGGTGGGCGAAAGCTGTCGAAAGAGCGACGATGGTGGGCGTGCAGAAAAAAGGTGACTGGTGGTTGTTGACGGTGAAGTTCGGGAACCAGGGCGGGAGCGCGGCCAGATATAGAGACCAGGTGATAGAGAGTGTGGGGAGCCGGCGAGTGTGGGGGGGTGGAAGGCACAGTAGTGTTAGGCGGGTGGATTCGAGGCAGGAGACTGGGCTCTACTGGGATATGGGCTGCGGCGACTAGCTGTATATGCTGGGGAAGTCGAAAAGAGTGACTTTTTTTTTTTTGCTTTCTGAAAAAAGACGGCGTCGGTTGAGTGTGAGACGCGTAATGGAGTAGCGTTGTAGACGGTTTTGTGTACGTAGCGAAAGTCGATACGGGTCGGAGTCGAAAGAATGATGAACACAGTCCAGCAGTACTGATGAGGCGTCCTGTCACTTTGTCAGGTACAAGGAGGTTTATAAGAGAAGGCTTCTCGCGGGAAAAAAAACAACAATTGACGTTTCTCAAGCTAAAAACATCCCTCCCCTCAGTTGAGGGGCATCGTTGCAAATCGTGGTCATCATTCCTCCTCGACGGCGCTGATCGGCCCATTTCCCCCGCAGTCGTTCTTCGCCTTCTCGCTCTCCGCATCGCCGGCCACGCGGATTCCGGCCACCGCCACCATAGCGTCACTCGTCTCTCTTTTCCCCTGGCTACACAGAACCCACCTTCACCCCCGACAACTCTGAAGTGGATGCGGGGAACCCGACGCCAAAGCTGGGGCAACAAGGCACCGGTGATCAAAAAGGGCCAGGATTGCAGTCTGTCCTCCCTCGTTTAACCTTCGTGCGTAACTGTGCGTCTGTAAGTCTGGTAACCAGGCGTCCGCGACTACGTTATTGAGGAAAAAAAACCATCCTTCTTGCCTGGGTGAATATTGCGCAAGGAGGGGTGCATAATGTGTGTTTCGCTCCCGAGACCGTTGAACTCTGTGTGGCGAACTCGCTAGAGTCACGAACCACTATATGATGCTCTCCAGGAACACTTTTGTTGTTGTTGCAACACAATATGGGTGCACTCGGAGACGACCTGTCACTTTTCCCTACACAGTGCTGACACCGGTGTCAAACAAACCCTGTGTCCAAGTATCTAGCTATTTCTCGGTGAATCACCACCGTCCCGTCCCATCCCATCCCATCCCGAACGGCAGCATCGGCCTCATCGCCCCCAAGCGCAGTTCATTTCCGAACCACGTTTGATGCCCGCGTGGTCCCTGGCCCGACTTCTCCCTCCCTCCATCGCACATCGATCCCCCCCTCCATCGTCGGGCACAGCCCGTCACTGACCATCAGGCGAGCCCGAGACAAGGTGTTTCCAAAGCCTGAGCTGTCAAACCTGCCAATAATCCATGCGGGCCCCGCTACGGTGACGCTACCCCGGACGATCAAATTAGACGAGACGAGTTTCGCCGGAAGGGAGTATTATGAACGATACTAACGAGCAGTTGAACATCCAGACCAGGTTCGCTCCGAGGACTCCGAGGGGTGCAGGTCTTGCCGGATGTTGGAACGGTCCACCAATATAGTAAATGTACTCTACCGTACCTGCTTTCTTAGTCTGTATTATTTGTCCCTACAATACAAGAGTTGACTAGGCTGTACTCGGAATATCCGTCTTCAAGTGTAACACTGTCTTCAACTCATCATCCTCATCGCTCTCGCCATCTCCCCCTATTCCTCTCTCTCCTCATCCCTCTTCTCCTCGTCTCCATACTCATATTTCCACCAACATCCTTCATGGTGATACACAATGATACACATTAATTTCCTCTCTATCACATGCGTTACCGAGCACCAGCTCGCTATGCGGCTCCGCATCCCAAACGCGCCTAGCGTCCACACCTCACCACCCGAACCACCGCGTTCGACCCCCGGAGGCCGCGGCCGCGACTCCCACGACCAGCACGACGCGCTTGTCTTCAATTCTCGAGACTCAAAGAAGACGGACATTCAGTAAGCTCCGAATGAACCATCATAGTGTTGCGCGGGGGCTGATGGAGCATGAAGAATAGCTACGGTAGAGGGAAGCCTGGATAGCTGGACAGGATAGCTGGCTACCTAGCTCTCCAGCTCAGCTTGGGCAAGATCGATATCGACCCATACATACACTCGTACGTACCTGGCTTGAGTCGCCACGATTCTTCCCCGCCAGATCATCATCATCATCATCATCATCATCATCATCGAACCTAGCACCACCACTGCCAGCGGACAATCTCCGTCCTCGGACGCATTGCCCCTCCTCCTCCGGCCGAGTTAGCCCCACTACCGCGGCCGTAACACGATTCTAAGCTTCATCCATCGATTCCATCCATCTCTCGCTCTCTCTCTGGTCTTCTCTCTCCCTCTTTCCCCTCTCCTCAGCACACCGTCGCAGGGGCAAACATCAACACTGCTTACCGCGTTTTCCCTACGCCTACGTACCCACCTCCGGGCTTATCCTCCGCAATCACAACTCGAATCGAATCGACCACACCCCAGTCCTCCGTCCTCTGACTCCTCCGACTACCCCCCCAGTCTCTCATCCTGCACCGCCTCCTTCACATCCTGCACCTCTCCGCGTGAGCAGAAACGTTTTTCCGGCGTGGTGTAGATATCCTTGTCTTCCTCGTTCAGGCGTTCGTGCGTTCGTGTGTGTGTGCGTGCGTTTTTTGTCCGACGATACTCCGACCTGGCCTTGGTGGCACACACTACACTGCACCCACACACGGAATCCGAAACGCGAAAAAACAAGAAAAAAAAGGCCACGGATTATACGGCACTATACACGACGGTGTACTATACAGCAACGACGTAATATAGCTGCAGGAACGGAGTTTTGGTGTTTGAGATTAGGGGCTTTTGGTAAGCGAGGAGTTCCGTAGGGCGACTGGATGGTGGACAGTGGGAGATTGTGAGGGATTGGCGAAGTGGCGAAGAGGGGAGGATGTTTTATGACTAAGAGACTGATTGAACGGGTGGGGTTAGATATCCGGGATTGTTTTACGGATTAACGTTGTACCGGCATCGCCCATTACAATAGCGACGAGTTTGATATCAACACCAACAGCAAAAACGATAACCACAACGACAACAACGACGATCAGCATAAAGGTAAAAAAATTTCCCCATAGTCCTCCTCCTCTTCCTCTCCTTCCCCCTCCCCATCTCCCATCTCCACCAGGACCGCCACTACTGCAACCTCACAATCACATGCGTGTTTGAAGTCTCGAGCCCATCCATCCATCGTCCAGTCCAGACACCTCTCGCCCTTCGTCCCGCCCCCACCACCCAGCCGTTTTATGTATCGGATTTATCGTCTGTCGCAAATCACCCCGCAATGTGTACCTGCAGCGAGACAGCTCGGTTGCGGGGGCAGCAACAGCATGTAGTGTAATATCGGCGCGGGTTATAATAGCTTGCTGGTGATCTGTGCTCGGGGTTGAGGACTCCGCCACCACGGGTGCGTTTTTTGTTGGATTCGATTGAGCTGGACTGGACTGGACTGGATTTGTGCTTGACCTACTGGGTTGGGTTGGGCTGGATTGTGCTGTGGTGGTAGGTTACACATCGCATACACGCGGAAACTGATACGAGGGAGTGGCGACTACTGGAGGAGCGTTGGGCTTGTGGCTGGTGAGATTGATGGTGGGAGTGGGAGCTGACACGAGGAGATGGATGGTGCTGTGGGGACTTATGTGCTGACTCAATGATTCACGGGAATAGACAACCGACATTCCACAACAGTAATATCTTAATCGGTAATCGATAATCAAGTAAGCCGGGAATCGGGACTCAACACGGATAACGAATCTACGCTTCATCACAGAAAGACGAAGTAAATCGCGCGGCATAACAAGTTTGAAATACATCTACATACATCGAAACATACATACATTGATATCCAGGTAGCATCATGTCACAGGTTGTCCCCTTTCCCCTTTTCCTTACTTCGCTCTGGTGGCTTCATGACTGACCTGCCGCCAGACTCATCAAAACCTCATCAACAACCTCTCATCCGCTGTTACCTCACCCCCGTCACCAATGACGGCCACGCTACAGCGAGGAGGGAGGCGAGGGAGAAGGATACATCCCATTGTGAAAGCCTATCTCGTCGGCTGGCTCTCCCACTTCACTCCACGGTTGTTAGCCTGGGTCGTTGCTGTAGTCCGTCGCAAGAAGAAATGCAACAAAGAGAGCCTAAACGAGGTAAATCACCTTATCAAACACCTATAACAACTACCAACTAACCACATCCCCTCAGCTCTTCACAGCCTTCAAAAAATCCCTCGACCCCCATCGCTTCCCCTTCTTCTGCGGCGCCACCATCGCCGGCGCCTACGTCCTCCGCCCGCTTATCATCCTCCTCTTCCGCGTCGCCACGGGCCCCATCAACTCTGCTGCCAGCCGCGCCGGAGCTCATAGTGATGCGCGCTCGGTTCGGAGTCTGAGAGGACTGGCGGCGCTGAGGGATCTGTTTGCGTTTTCGGTGGCGGCGGGGATTGGGTTGAGGGGGTTGAATCGGAGGAAGGGGCGCGCGGGGAGGACTCTGGATTTGACGTTGTTGGCGGTGGTGAGTAGTGATACATTTCCCTTCCCTCCCTGTGTATGGCTGGATGATGGCTGATGAGAGGGAATTGCGGCGTAGGTGAGAGCAATCGATGTCGTTGTCGGCGAGTTGTGGCATCAGCACAGAGTGGCCAGGAAGCGTGCTGGTGCCGCGAGTGCGTTCGATAACTGGGTGGGCTGGGTGATTGATCCCGCCGTGTTCGCAGTGACCTCGGGGATGGTCATGTTTGCGTGGTTTTATGCGCCGGAGAAGTTACCGCCGTATGTTTTTGAATCCCTTTCCCCCCATTCCCATTCATTCACGTTGGTTTGAGGTCATGCTGATCATGGTGGCGGTAGATCATATAATCGACAACTATCGATGCTGGCGAATGTCGATGAGAGGCTGATTATGGGGCTGAGGAAGATTAGAGAGGGGGAGTGGGTGTATGGAAAAGAAACGGGGCTGGCGCATTTGTTTGGCGGGCTTGCAGCGGATAATGGGTTGCCGTTTTCGTGGGGGGATCCGGCGAAGACGATGCCGATTCCTTGTGAGGTGTGTATAACCATCATCTCCATCCTTTTCCCTCCATCATCCCTCTCCCCATCAAGTGAAACGTTGAACGCGACTGAACGGCTTCTAACTCACCACCCCAGGTAATCCACTCCGCCGAAACCCCCTCCTGCGAAATCCACTCCCTCCGCCGCCTCATCCTCGGCACCACCCACACCACCTTCCCCCTCTACCTAACCCTTAACCTCCTCCGCTTCCTGCGCCCCTCCGCATCCCGCACCCCGCGCGCCCTCCTCCTCGCAACCCTCTCCGCCGCCCGCTCCGCCTCCTTTCTCGGCACCTTCATCGCGCTGTTCTGGTACGGCGTCTGCCTCACCCGTACGCGCCTCGGACCGCTTATCGTCAACCTGGCACCGGAGAGCTGGGGGTGGGGACAGCTGAATCTCGAGAGGACTTGTGTGCATACCGGGTGTATGCTGGCCGGGTGGAGTATTCTGCTCGAGAAGAGGCAGAGGAGACCGGAGTTTGCGTTTTTTGTCGCCCCGAGAGCGGCGGCGACGGTACTGCCGAGGAAGTATGATAGGAAGGTATGTTGTTCTTTGTTGTTTTGGTTGGGGTGAGAGGGAGGAGAGTGGGGGGTACTCGGAGGGATGAGGAATGGGGCTAACGATAACGTGCGATAGAATCTGTGGATTGAGCAGCTGGTCTTTGGTATCAGCGTGGGAATTGTGTTTTCAACTGTGAAACATAATCCCAAGCGGGTGAGAGGCGTGTTTGGGAAGCTGTTGCAGAAGGTGCTGAATTAGTGCTGTGCTGTGTTGTGTTGTGTTGTGTGGGTTGTGGCATACCATGTTGGGTGTTGTTTCTTTGGGTTTGCGTTTGGTGTGTTTTGGCTTTTTGTGGGGCTTGATGGCGCGGGTGAGTTGAATGAATGTGTTTTACGCCGTTGAGTAAGTATATAAGTCACGAAGTACATAATAGATATCACGAGATCAGACCTGGATAGTATCTAACGTAGTCATGTTTTGATCATGATGATAATCATAATCATTGTGAACGCATTTGTTTTTCACTATTTCATGTTTCGTTTCAAGGTATTCAACCCTTTTCAGTTCATTCGAGCTCCGTTTCGTTTCATTTTGCATGCTTTAAACAGATGTCGTCTTCCACCTTTGATCAGGCTGGATCCGGTTAAGGACTCGGGGATACATACACGTCTCGATGCTCTACGTCGAGGGTTACAATCGAGGCACCCCGCAATCCACTACAGTAGAACCCACTGGAACCCGCTATTGATGATGCAGAGGTTCACGCGTGATGCTACGGTCTCACCCTAACCTCTTGTCCTCTCTTTCTCTCATGAACCCAAGTGGACCTGAGTGGAGAGGTTGGGGTTCAATGGGGTTGGGCGTGGCGACCACTGCACTGGCGTGAGTAAGACTAGTGGGGCTAACGGTAGTTAGTAGTAGGCGTAGTAGTACTATAGAACGTGCTGGATAGTAGCGTGGGAGAAAAGGCTTGAATCATGGTGTTGAATGTAGAGTACTAGAGTAGACTTACCTGCATACTGCACACTGCGTACTGTGGGGGGGAGATTGACGTTGAGGGCGGAGATGTCGGTAGCTTTGCCGTCGTATCATAGCTATGTGCCGTTACTCGTAACAGAATCCGGCCGCCTGATACTGTAGACGCGCTCACTGTCTTTGAAGCCCCAGCTTCTGCTTCACGAACCGGTAGATGTTGGAATGCCGTGCTTGACCTGTGTTTTCGTTGCCTCGTTCCTTGAGCTGCACTGCAGCATGTGTATTGCTAGCTTCTTCTTCCTCTCTTTCTAATACACATCACGTCGTTCTTCAGTAGACGGTAATATCGTGTGAAGAGTCGATATCGTCGGCAAAGTACTGGAACTTGCTGGTATGCAGCATGATGCGCTGCGCTGCATACAATAGGAGAAAAAAGCTTCTCCGCGAGCTTCTCGCGAGTTTCATCTCCCGAGCTCTACATACCGTAGCTCTATCATGCCGATAGCTCCTTCATCGACTCGAGTTACCGTGAGTTAACTACAGCGAGTCATCGCATCGCATCTCATCAAGTAAACCTACCGATACTTCCCGACTCGAATCCACGAACAATCGGATCTGCACCCCATTACTCTACATACATACACGTCGACTCCATGATACGTACGAGACTACGAGCTCAGTATGAGTACTAGTATATCCGAGTGTACTCTACTCGTCCACATGACCCATTGCATTAACGTTACCTCCCTCCCTGCTTAACCCTCAACCCTCAACCCTCCAGCAGTTGAAGTCGTTGAATTCGAGCCCATACCACCGAGAGCGCGGTACTGGCATGCAGGACCAGAAAGTTGGAAGTTTACCCGCGTTTAATATACCGATTCGCCACGCGCTTCCGCTTCGCCAGATGGTAGATTAAACCCGCATCTCCAGCTTGCTTTATCCCAGTACCGTTGTCGCTCCTCTCGCCACCTCTTATCGCCTCCCAGTAATTCCCGCCCGTTGGTTGCTCGCGACTTTTGTTGAGCGTTGTGAAGGTAGTCTACCGGTATAGTAAACTCGGAGCACCTTTGTCTCTCGCTCTCTAAACTGTCTCACTCACCGTCCGTGAAACAAGCCGGACCGCGCGTCCATGGATCCATCACTCAGCAACTTTTAGCGCTCATTTCCTGTCCGGTTCGCCATCTGTAGTAATGTTCTGAGTCGAGTGGAGACCACCAGAACAACCAGAGCAACCGGGGGTTGGAGGGGCTGTACTCATCTATTTTCCGGATCATTTGGATTATCATTGATAGAGACAGCGAAGGAGGGGGTGGCGAAGCTCCACGAACCTTGGGTTACGCCGTATCAATGGACCAGTGGATCAGGCCGGTAGTTACGTGCGTATATACTCTAGTACTAGTACGCTATGCAGGTAAGAACGCGACCATCTCGACCATGGTTGCTGATCATCATCATCGCCAGTATCATCGCCGCCACCTCCTCCTTGTCCTCGCCCACCCGCGCGATGGCAAACGCTTGCTGAATTGCTGACTATTCTAGAGGGCCTTAGAGAGTTCAGGGGGGTGGGGGCGACTCGACTAGGTGATGAGGTGATGAGGAAGAGGTGGGGTTGGGGTTGAGTTGGGGTTGAGCTTAGCTACGGCTATGTAGCTGGCTCCTACGAACTCGAAGTTGAACTTGGAGGGACGGCGGGTTATGCTGTGCAGTAGTATGGCTCAAGGGGGAGGGGCTAGGAGGGGCTAGGATGGATGCAGTAATACTGTAGAGTATGGTGTTGTAGGGTTTGTGTGGGATGGGTGGGAAAGCGCGGAGAAGAGGTGAGTTTGTAGAATACTGTAGTATAGACAACTAGTCTAACTACAACAAAACCATGATGAATATATAGTGTGGCACGATAACCAGTATGATTTGGTGCTCGAAGTGAGGAATCATGACCACTCACCAATCCCAACTTACAACTCCGTCTCCGTCTCCGTCAATACCTCCTCTTCCACCAGTCCCACTATTCATCATCCACATCATATGTTGCTCGATTGCGAGCAAAAAACATCTCTTCATCTTCATCAAGATGAGCATGATCTCGTCCCTTGTGTGTATGCGACCTACTCCGGATAGTACAGTCTACACCTTTCCCCACCCCCCACCAGACTGTATTATAAAAACCGCAGCATCATTGAGCGCGGCTCTACTCAGTCAGCTGTAGACGCGGAACGATGGGGTGAGGAGAATCATCGACAATGGTGATATTCCATGACTCCCGTTACTATTCAGTACTCCTACACCCATTGGAGGTTAGTGATTACTGATTTATGCTTCCTAATTTTTTGTTACTACTCATCCTAAGCAGGACAAAAAGCACAACACCTACAATCCCACTCTAGCCTCTACTTCTACTCTCCACGGTCCTCTTCGCCACCAATCTCATCACCACCCACATCACCACACACCTTTTTAGAGGAATAGTATCGTGAAATAGTGAAGTAGTAAAGTATATTAACCCATACTCAGAAGATTTCCATACACAATCCCCAATCTCACCTCTCCATCCCTTCACCCCCACCTTTCTTTGCCCACCTTCATGGTGCAAAAGCTGCGTCGCATGTTCCCGCAAACAGGTGTAACCGACGATGAGATGAATAATCCGTTGATGACTCTCGTGACGGACGGCGATATGCGGCATCCCAAGTACCTGGACTTGGATTACTACGACGACGACGAGTACGACGACGAACTCGCTCCCGAGTGCTACACGATGACGCTCGAGGAAGCGTTCGAGGCTGCGGAGGCGCTGAAGGTGGTGGCGGAGGTGCGACGGGGGTTCTAGGAAGTGGGGATTAGAGATGCGATGCGAAGAGAGTGGTTAACTTGAGGGAGGAAAGGAAGAGGGAAAATTTGAAAGGTCGAAGAGGTCGGGAATCGTCTAGTTGGTGGAAGAGAGGAAGCAGGGAGAGGTGGATATGGAATAGGTTAGCTGCGTATGACTAGGTGTATGTTCAGCAGGAGAGAGTAAGCTTGGGGTTGTGGTGGTTGTCGGCTAGTGCTTTGTATTGTATGGCTTTTTAAACAAGATAGTTACCATCTCATGCCTACTGGAAACATGAACGATCCTCCCATCATTGTGATGGGGTTCCGTGCATCTCTTCCTGTGCCCCTGCTTGCATCATCCTGCCCTGAACTCGAATCTGGAAGCACGAAACCTCGCCACGATATATCTACAGTAAATGTACCACTAGATAGAGATGCAGATCATGGTACATATAGTATATAAATCGATATAACCTTAACTCATACAGCGCCCAATACAAAACCGACCACGATAATACCACTTGAGCACCAACGTTAACGTTACCTAAAACTCAGATCTACGCACAACAAACAAAACAAAAACTCAATATATACCAACCCACCCACCAAAAAAGTGCAAAAACAAAACCGAGTCCAAAAAGCATAAACCTCCAACCCGCACCCACAACACACGCACCTACATCCCACAACTAAATCGTCACAAACCACTCGTCCTCTCCCTCCTCGGGCGCCACATACGCTCTCCTGAGTATCTCATCCGCGCAAGCCAACCTAATCCTCTCCGTCGTCGCCGGGCTCCTGAAGCGTAGTACATCCTTCTCTCCATCCACGCCATCCACGCCGTCAACCCCATCAACCACACCCTTAGCCGCCATCGCCGTCTTTGCCGGTGCTACACCCTCCCCATCCCTCCTCCTCGCCTTCACCGCATCCCTGATAGCAAAGAACACACTCGCCCCCAAAAACAACGGCGGTTCCCCCACACCCCTACTCCTCTGAATCGTCCTGAGCTCCTTCCACTCTACATCCTTCAGCATACTAACATTAAACTCCTGTGGCACATCTCTAAACCCCGGAATCTTGTAATTACCCGGCCCCGTGGTAAACAACCTCCCATTATTTCTCGTCCACAGGAGCTCCTCCATCGTAAACAACCCTTGTCCCTGCACAAACGCGCCCTCGATCTGGCCGTAGTCGATGGCGGGGTTGATGGAGCGGCCGATATCCATTTTCACATCCGCGCGCAGACACGTCCAGTCGCCAGTGAGGCAATCGATCTCTACCTCCGCGAGTGCGGCGCCTTGCGTGAAGTAGAAAAACATCTGCCCAGAATTGGCGCCCCAGATGTAGCCGATATCCGGGGTCTTGTAGAAGCCGTTGGCGGAGAGGTTGACGCGGTCGAAATAGGCGGCTGTGGCGAGCTGCTCCATTGTTGCGTCTGGCCCGAGCTTCTCGCGGTAGGGTTGGAGGCGCTCGTTGAGTTGTTCACACGCGTTGAAGATTGCGTAGCCGTTAAGGTCCGATGAGGCGGAGGCGGCGGTCGCGGATGTGTTGGCGACGGTGTTGGTGGCGGTTTCCGCGATGTGGATGGAGTCTGGGGAGACTTGGAGGGCTTCGGCTGCGATCTGGATCATCTTGGTGTGAAGGCCTTGGCCCATTTCCGTGCCGCCGTGAGCGAGCAAAATCGAGCCGTCGTGGTAGATGTGGACGAGGGCGCCGGCTTGGTTGAGGAAGAGGGCGGTGAAGGAAATGCCGAATTTGGTGGCCAGGAGGGAGAGACCGCGTTTTTTCCATTTGTGGGTTGCGTTGAAGTCGTCGACTGCTTTGCGGCGGGAGTCATAGTTGGATTCTTCTTTCAGCTGCTTGATGAGAAGCGGGACATGGTAGTCTTTGAGCTCTTGGTTGAAATGCGTCATATCTCCCTCGTGATATAAGTTGATTTCCTGGAGTCTTGTTAGTTGTATCCTTCGCCGTAATCGTTATGATGGCTTACCCTCAACTTATCCACCGGCATCCCCAAATGGTCCGCAACCTCCTCCATATACGTCTCTGCAATAAACATTCCCTGGGGCCCACCAAACCCACGGAACGCCGTATTCGACACTGTATTTGTCCTACACGGCGTCCCCCTCACATCGACACTCTCAAACTTATAAACCCCATCAATATGCGACAGTGCTCTATCCGTCACCGCAGCACTCAAATCCTGTGTCCAACCACCATTGCAATAGACATCGACATCAAGCGCGACCAATTTCCCATCATTATTAACGCCAACCTTCCAGTACGCCAAAAACGGATGCCGTGCTCCAGAAGTCCTCATATCCTCATCACGGTTCAACATGCACCTTACTGGCTTCCCCATCTTCTTCGCCGCAATTGCACAGATCCCAGATAACTGTATCGACCTTGTCTCCTTCCCGCCGAAGCCGCCGCCGAGACGCTTCACCTTTGCAACAACACGATTCGCGGGGACGCCGAGAGCATGCGCGACGAAGGATTGCGTCTCAGTTGGGTTCTGGGTGCTTGACCAGACCTCGATCTCACCGCCCTCGCGCTTCGGGATCGCGACGGAGGCGTTGGTTTCCAGGTAGAAGTGTTCCTGGCCGCCGAGTTTGACGACGCCGGTGACGACGCGGTCTGCGGATGCGAGGGCTTCCGTGATCGGCCGGCCTTTGCGGATGTAGTGGTGGTGGTTGAAGAAGGATTCTTTTTCGATTGCTTCTTCTGTTGTGAGGATAGCTGGGAGGTCCTCATACTCTACCAATACCGCGCGTGCTCCAGCGGCTGCTTGTGCGGCGGTGCTGGCGACGATGGCGCCGATTGGTTGTCCGTCTGTGTGCACTTCGTCGACCGCGAAGAAAGGTTCATGGCGGACTGGGGCGCCCCAGAAGTTGGCGTCTGGGGTCGGGAGATCGGTATGATCGACCCAGCCTTTGACGCCGGGGAGTTCGAGGGCGGCCGAGGGGTCGACTTTGAGGAGTTTGGCGTGCGCTTTGGTGCTGAGGACGAGACAGGCGTGGAGTTCGCCTTGTTGCAATGGCATGTCGTCTGTGTATTGGGCTTCGCCAGTGACTTGCTTCATCGCCGCGACATGTTCCTTAGATTTTCCGAGAACCTTTTGTTCATACGCCTTGGCCGCGGTGTTGTCTCTTGTTCCAGTCGAAATGTTCCGCTTGATCTCGTTGACGAGATCCTCCTCCACCGTCTTGCCAGCAACAATCGCCGTGGTATCATGCCAGAAACGGTAAAAGAATCCAAACGCAAGAGACTTCCGATACACTGCCATTCCTCCCGGAACGCCGTATTTCAATGGGAAATCCTCTTCGAGAGCATTCATGGCAT
This sequence comes from Ascodesmis nigricans, assembly GCA_004786065.1. NCBI lineage: Eukaryota > Fungi > Ascomycota > Pezizomycetes > Pezizales > Ascodesmidaceae > Ascodesmis > Ascodesmis nigricans. Next base: position 305,125 of record ML220129.1, read on the forward strand.
TCTCAAGGACTTCTGGATCGCCCCATTTTTTGCCATGGAGATACTCGATTGCTTTCTTTGCTTGCACGGTAGTTGGTGCCATGCCGCCGTAAACAAGGTTCACATCCTCTACGACACTGTCGTTGTTGAGACGGACGCGGAGCGCAGCTGTGACGATCGCAATGTCGTCGTCTTTCCGCTTCGACTGCTTGTATGCTCTGACGAACTCACCCTTGGGAGCGGCGGCGGGGACACGGATAGCTTTGATGATTGCGTTGGGCGGCAATGCGGTTGTGCGGTATCCTTTGAAGAATTTGGTCATTGGGATTTCGAATTCGCCGTCTTCGAGGCTTTGGGCGACGAGGGTGCTGTTGGTTGCTACGAAGACTGGATTGAGATCTGAGATTGGTGATGCCGTGGCCAGGTTCCCGCCTGGGGTTCCGACGTTTCTGATTTGGCGGCCGGCGAAATACTCGAGCTGCTTGATGATAGCAACAAATGGTTGTCCTCGTTCAGGTCCAAAATGGGCAAGTGTATCTTTTGCTACCTTCTCGAGATCGGTCAAGGTAATGTTCCCGCCAATCGTCAAGTCGTTATCACCAATCTTGAACTCCTTCAACTCCGCGATATCGCCAACATACACCGAGTTCGTGTACTGCGCATTCTTGAACTTGACCTCAATCTGGGTTTCCGTGGACCCGCCGATAATCTTGGAACTCGGGAGCGCGTTCTTGATTTCCAGCAACTGTGACATGGTGACCGGCCGCAACCAGCGCTTCTTCTTATTCCCAAACGCCACAGCCTTCATCTCATACTTGTGCAATGACGGCGGGAAAATCAGCTCCGTGTCCGGCCGATACTCGATGAAATTGGGAGGCGTGAAGCGCTGCGGAGGTTCATCGCCGTCGAGGGATTTCATCTTTTTACAGCAACCGCCGGCGGGCCCGGAGCCACCATCCATGCAGCATCCACTCCCTCCATTCGACGCGGCCTTTGAACATGGTGATGCTGCTGAGCTGAAGGTATGCGCGGCGTCGAGGATGGGGCGGTAACCGGTGCAGCGACAAAGGTTGCCGTCGAACGCCTCCTCGACTTCGTGTTCTGTCGGCGAAGGATTGTTGCGAACGAGCGCGTATAAACTCTGCCTGAGCCATCAATATCCATTCACTGCCACAGTACTGCTGCTGGGCTTACCATGACAATCCCTGGTGTGCAGAATCCACATTGACTCCCATGCATCAAGGCGATTCTCTCCTGTACTGGATGCGGTCTTGTAGAGCTCCCGATTCCCTCCACTGTGATGACATGTTTCCCGTCCACGCTCACCAACGGGGCCAAACACGCATTCACGCTCGCATGGTACACCTTTTTCGTTGTAGGGTTTAATTGACTGATGACCTGTTTTTCCGTTAACTCTGTTCTTATCCATCCATCCATCCCATGAAAACTCACAACTGTACAAGCACCACACCCGCCCTCTGCGCATCCCAGTTTCGTCCCTGTCAATCCCGCCCCGCGAAGGTACTCCAACAGCGTCACCTCCGGGTCGATATTCTCCAGCTCGACCTTTGTTCCGTTCAAGAAGAAAGTCAACGTGTTGTCCCATCCCGCGACGACCTGTTGTAGCGCATCGATGTTTTCTTTGGGCGCTGCGGGGCGGGGCGTTGTCAATCCGGGCGCCATGTTGTTGTAGAGTTGAGGAAGCTTTGTATCAAGTAGTAGGAGTAGGAAGGGTATCAATTAGTGTGCGGGTATCTTGTCTTCCTTGTGGAAGAGAAATGTCGAAGGAGATGGAGTTGAAGGCGGGGTGGCGGGGACCTTGCTGAGGATGATGATGATGACAGGAGCTCGCTGTCTCGTGCTGTCGATCACCGGTGATAAGCGGGATGGATAATCTCCAGCTAGGCCCGTGTAGGCTACCGGGGACGTGTGCTAACGGCGGAGGTGCGGGGCGATATGGATTGTGGAGCTCGATTTAGGGGAGCAAGATTATTGGTGGATTGGAGATGGGAGCTCCGAGGAAGCTACGTGCGGGATGCCGTCTGGATGAATCAGCATGGGATTACGAATCTGGGCAACGGCTGGCGGTGGAATGTATGTATCAACACTCACGGGGCCGGTGGATGGAGATGTGCTGTGCGGTAAAGATAGGGGACTGATTACCGTATTATTCCTTTGTCGCTGAAGTCGTCGTTCGCAGTCGCAATAATGGGCAATGCTGGCGACTCGTGACGTCCGTGGGGCAGCTTTAAGCTCGTGCAGCTCCCGGAAACGCTCTCCGATGTGTCCCCAGACTGGGGCTGTCGCTGGACCCCGCAGGGTCAGGACGGAGGGGGAGAGCGCCGTCGGGGCATGCGAGTGGAGGTGGGAGATGATGTCGATAAGGAGTGTTTAGTCTCGAAGGTGGAGAGCTGGGCGGGAGGTGACCGGCATCATCCGGGGGCACTCGGGGGGAGTGACGGCGTCCGCCGTTGAACGGGTGAGGCCAATCAGGGCGAACCTGATGACACTGGGGGAACGGAATCAATTGTTGATTCATTCTTGTCATGAATGGATGCCTCATCATTTGATATCTACAATAGCTTGACCAGTTTTTGTCCCCCAGCCTTCAGGGCGAACTGGATGAGCTGGAGCTAGGAGCGTGCTGGAGGGTGGTGAAGTCGTGGGGCATTTGTGGTTTTTCTGAGACATGGAAGGTCACTCGATGGGCGGCCCAGAAGTTTGAGCGAGTTGGAACCATATATATTCTCTCAAGGCTCGTCTCTCTCCTCATCTCTCCTCATCTCTCTTTATCTCACCGCGATCCATCCCTCGCCTCCTCTCGCCAGCTCGACTCTTCCAGCAGATCTCTCTCTCTCACTCTCTTTCGCTCTCTCCCGCTCCCTCTCGATCGTGCTCTCTTCCGCAGCCCATCAACCACCGCCCTTCTCCAACACAGCCCGCCATGGTTCTAAACTTGGTCATCGCAATCTTCTCATCTTCTCGCTATCCAATCCCGCTACCTCGAACTATAAGATAGAATTCTCGGCCCTGAACTTGTCACAATCTCCACCAAACTGATACTGTATTATCAGCCAGCTTTTGAATATTTCGGCGCCAAGTCGGTTTGGAAGCTTATACGCCCACCGATGCGGCAGTATCATCACTCTCAATGCCAGAAACCCTGGATGTTATTTTCCAACTTCGGGGGTTTTCGTCCTATACCTCGAGAGCTGTTGGAAGCCAAATCATGCAGCAAGCACTCGAATACACGTCCCGTTGCGCATGTTCAACTGAGCTATCGACAATACTAGTACGGAAAAGAAATGCAAAGGCGGTACAGGACCTGGAGGCAACTGGGAGGGATGCGATACTACTGGACACTACATATCCTGAGTAGGATAAGTATGATGAGACACGGCAGGCGAGAGAGATCTGGGTGTTTCTGAGCCAAAAAATGATGAGGGTTGGGCCCAGCTGTGGGCAGCAATGATCCCCGTAAGACTCCTGAGCTCACATACATCTCATCAGGACCGCTTCAGTGTTTTTCCCGCTGAAAATCCGGCTTCACTGCGCACTGCATCGACTTTATACACAGGCCCGGAGAAGCAGTGGTTGAATGGTTACTGATGGTGGTTAGGTACGGCAGGCTATGGGAGAAGATAGTGCCCCGAACCTGTTCATTGGAGTTACAAAGAGATACGACAGAAATCATGGAGAAGCTGGGCTCTGAGATGAGGTTATAGATAGTCACGGTGAGAGAGGACTTTGGAAACAGGCCACTGGAACTAACTTTCTTTAATCCTATGGGAGCTTTATCCCAAGGATAATTCTGAGCAACTATCATGTTTGAACACATCACTGGGGACGTTGCACCAGGAAGGGTCTAAAGTGTCCTCTGCCATTGGCACCAAGTGGAGTTAATGGACTAAGGGGCTTGGTATATCAACAAATGAATAGATCAAGAGATGGCATTCCTCCCATTTATTCGTTGTGTGATGTGACGAACTTGTTCTTCCATAGACTATCCCAGTTGCATTCTTATTTTGAAAACTCAGATCACCGTTTCCCTGCCTTTGTGTGGGTATTTTCACCCTCATAGTTCACTCGCTGGACTGGCTTCTGACTCCCCCGTTATAGACACGCTCCTTTGGATGCATCATAGCACATCATTCGCCACAGCAATTTTGACAGTCAGCGAAGTTTCTGCAGCCAGCTTCCAGTTTCCAGATCCTCCTCATCTTTTTTATCTTCTCCATCTTCCTCCTCCTCCTTCGGTGTGTCGGTTTTGCGTTTTCTCGCAGTCCGCAGTCTGCACTTTTGTTACCATCATCATCATCGCCATGGGACAGCAACTGTGGACTGTTGATCTTGATATATGGCTCGGTCTCTCAGTTCGGCGTCTGCTTCTCGGACTCCTTCTCTACATCTGGGGCCCTACGTCCCGCTATTTCGTCTCACTATCTCATCTCGCTATCTCAGCTCGCCCACGATATATGGCTATGTCGTCTCGCTATCTCAAATCATCCCGGTGTTTACATATCTGTATCTCAATTCGCTCTCTCAATTCGCTATCCCCACTCGCTCACTCTCTCTCAAATCGCCCACGACATATGGCAATACCGTCTCGCTATCTCAGATCATCCCCGTACCTACAGCTCGGTATCTACATCTCGATCTCGATGGCTAAACCTCGCCATTTTTTCCACACCGCAGACTCAATCCGCTCGCTGTGTCCCCGCTTCTCCATCCGGCGGGTGAAGAAACTCGGCCATATTCAACCGACGACACGCTAAAGTGTGATCCAGGGCTGAAGGGTCGGATACGTCAAGCTTTACAGGTCTCTCCAAAGGAGGGAGGGTCAAAAAAGATATCAAATCAGCGACCACCTTGCCGATTGACAACCATGGCGCACGCTGGCTAGCGATGGTGATGGTGATGGTATGGTATGGATCCTACTCAATGACGATATGGCGCACGCAGAGGAAGCTGATAAAGCAGCAGGTAGACGAAACCCACCAGAGGGGCACGCTACGACGGGGTTTATGGCGAGGGTGGAGATAGCGATACCCTGGGTCATGTGGACAGGAGACAAGTTCCGCTTTTGGTCAAATGGGGGTTCTTCGGGCTGTTCTGGCACTGCTGTACGAGTTCCTGAGGCTGAAGTCTGGAAAGCATTTCAAGATTATAAAATGCGATTATTTGGGGGCTGCAGCAACAGCGATAGTGACTTATTCAACTGGCAAGTGACGATCTGAGCATGCTGCCTAGGATTCCCGGGCTAGGCTTCTGAGAGAGCGAAATATCGGTATGATTCCTATGTTACATCGTTTATAACTTGTAATTTGTTTATTTATTGGAACAAACCAAGCATACCTCCGCCAGGACATTGTTAATCCAAAGCACAGAAGACAATGCACTCATGTCCGATCTGTACCAACCCAACCACCCTTGCGAAGATTATTCACCAACCACGGTGGACTCGGGACCCAGCTCATGGCTTCTTCATGACTTGCTGAACTTCAAACAACACACCAGTCAGCTGGGCCAGCACTACTGCACTCACCGTTCCATACACAGGTGACTCGTGCTCACGGTTGAATCCGACCAGAAAACAACGCGTCCTAATATTCTCCTCGGTGGCACGCATGTATGTTCCTCGACAACATGGATGAAAACCTGCCCAACACCGTTCACGCTACGGCTGAGAACGCTAGTAGAAAAGGTAAATACTCCCAGAAAAAACATAATCACGTCTATATCCACAGTGTAGAGTACACGTTTGCCGATGGCACCTAGATATTGGTGACCAGACAAGCTGTCGTGTTTGAAAACCTATTGGAACCTCTCACGTTATTGCATGTGTTGTGTGCGGTGGTTTGAAGGAGACTGAAGAAGGGGCGGTGGCTATTTAGGCGGAGTACTTGAGTACGTTCGCCATCAGAGATTGGTAAGCCACTGAAAAGTGAATAGGGTTATAGATAATGGGATATAGAGATGCTGAGGGTGAAGCCACTGGGCTTGCGGTGTGATCGGCTGGGGTTGAGTTGATGATAATGTGAAGTTTGATGTTCAAGTTAATGTTGGGGCGGCACGTGATTTGGGGGCTATAGGTCCGCTTCTGAGCTTCTGTCACTTAGCATCTACGTACTCATTGACGTTCTTCATCGCGTCCTCCTGCTCTCTCTCTCTGATCCCCAATCATCTCTCGCTCCTCGTTCCTCATCTCCGAGTCCGTGCAGTGCTTCCTCTCCTCCCGCTGCAGAGTCACCATCCCCTGCAGTTATGGCTGCTGTTTTCAATCTTGAATCGTCATGTTTCGAGAGATGTATCTTTGATTAATTTTCGATCCTCCTCCTTCGTATCTTCGTTATCTTGTGCCATCGTAACGGGGGCTATCACCCAGCCCCGAATTTCTGGCGAACATACGAACTCACTCGGGAATCGCGGTGTCTCTGATGATAGAGTACGCGGTTTTGCGGTTTCTCGGGTGGCTGGAGGACAGGCAACAGGACTGCACAGTGGAACTTGATTTCGTTTGATTTCCTCTATTTCCCACAGTGACGCCCCACTCCTTGCTAAGTAAACATCATGATAAACCCCCCTCCCCTAGATCCCCATCTTAAATTCCCCCACCTCCCACCTAAACCATAAACATCCTCAACCCCCTCAACCTCTCCTTCGCCTTCTCGAGCACCTCATCCTCCTTACAAACCGCGAACCTGAGATAATTCTCCGCCTCTCTCTGATTCCGCTCCGTATAAAACTCGGTCGGGGGGATCGCGGCGACCCCCAACTCCCGGATCAAGAACCACGCCAACTTGAAATCCCTCGGGCGCTCGAGCACATGCGGGGGAAACTCGTAGTCGTCGGGGATGCGGATTGAGGAGAGGTTGACGAGGACAAAGTAGCCGCCGTCAGGCTCGGTGTAGGGGAGGGAGAGCTCATGCCAGATGGAGTTGAAGAGCGTCATTTTACGTTGCATTTCGCGTTTGGAGAGCGTCCAGAAGTTGTGGGTGTCCGCGAGCTCGAAGCCGATGGCCGTGGCTTCTTGGAGGGGGGAGACGGAGGAGAAGCAGATCTGTGGGGAAGGGAGGTTAGTGTCCTGTTCGTGATGTTGGGGAAAAGAAAGGGAGGTTGGATGAAGGGGGGGAATGTACCCGTGTGTGTGCCGCACCAGCATACTTGATTAAATGCTCCTTGCCAATCAACCACCCGACTCTCCAGCCTGTGCAGTAAAAATTCTTCCCCGCAGACCCAACCGTGATAGTCAGATCCTCAATCTCGGGGGAGAGCGTCGCAATCCGCGTAAACGGCTTATAGTACAGTCGGTCGTAGACTTCGTCGCTGAGGATGATGGTGTTGTGTTTGACGCAGAGGTCGCCGATTGCCTTGAGTTCATCACGGGAGAATATTTTGCCAATTGGGTTGTGTCTGAGAGGGGTTAGGTACACTGTGTGGGTGTGAATGATAGGTTGAAAGGGAAGGGGGGGTTACGGTGAGTTGATGACCTGCGCAATCCGTTAGCTGGACGGGTAATGGTAGTGAAACTTGAAGGAAGGGGAGCTCACAATCATCCTCGTCTTCTCCGTAAACGCTGCTTCCAGCTCCCCCAAATCCAGCTTCCACTCATCGGCCGAGCAAACCTGGGTATCTCCCTTCTCAGGCGGGTGCAAAGACACATAGACAATCTACCCCCATCAGCCTTCACCCTCACCCTCACCCTCCCTCCTGGACAACAGAAACTCACCTTCCCACCCGCCATCTCGATATTCGAGATATACTGATCAAAATACGGCTCCATCAAAATGACCTCATCTCCGGGCTCAATAAACCCCATAAACGCACTCAACATGCCCTCATTCGCGCCACTCGTCACCACAATCTCCGTGGCCGGATTAATCTTGCGGCCGAAGAAGGGAGAGTAGGAAGCGGAGAGTGCTTCGCGGAGGCGCGGGCGGCCTGCGGTGGGGGAGTATTGGTTGCAGTCGACGCGGTCGAGAGCGTCTTTGGCTGCGTTGAGGATGAAGGAGGGGGGGTTGTAGCCGCTGGACGAGGGCGGGTTAGCTAGGAGATATGCGACGAGAAAGCTCTGGAGAAGAAACTCTGGAGAAAGAGCTCAAAGAAGAGCTTGAAGGAGTTGAAGGAGAGGAAACAGCGAAGCAAAGGAGCACCCACAAAAACCCCTGCCCCAGGTTGATAACCTCCTTATCTGCGGCCGCCGCAGCTTCATTGATAATCGACCTGTTGCAATCTCCCCATCAGCACCCATTACCCCATTACCCTTCACCCCGGTCCATCACAAACACATACCACACATCCTTCCTCTGCCCCTCGACCCTCTTCGCGGGCCTAACCTTTGGCGCCATCTCACTACTCTTTCTCGTCGTCTCGCTATAAAACCCTCTCCTGGTCCCTTTAGCTCCTAGCGCGGCCTTCGTAACCGCGGTGAGTCGGACGGTGCTGTTGGTTGTGGGGAGTAGTAGTGGTGATGGTGATGGGAATCGGCGCAGTGGGAGTGCGGAGGCGATGCGCATGGAATAATGGGATAATAGGAGGGAGGAAGGGACACCCGGGGGGGTCGGGAAGTATATCAGGGAGCACGAGAAGGCGGGTGATGGATGGAGAAGGTCGGTGGAGGTGAGGAGGTGGTGGAGTAACAAACGGACGGGAGTATCGGGAGTAGTGGGGGCTACCTTCCCCGCCGCGTTGCAACTCCGAAATGCAGGTGCGCCTTGGCGGATGACGTGCGACTCTGTTTTGGCGATGGAATGGGGGAGGACTATGATTGGTGGGGGTTGGGATTGGTGATTGGAATAGCACGGTGAGGTGATTGGAATTGGATTGGTCATGTTACGTGGGATAGCGTATTCAGGGAGCTCTCGAAGGATGAGTGTGGGATTGAATTATACAAATGTAGTTATGTAGAGTACTAAGTAGAGTACTAGTATGTGTATATAGGTGTACAGTATTACTGAATAAGGCCCCAGATTCGCCAGCTTCCCCATATGTAGATCAGGCCGTATCCTGAGGGCTTGTTTTCACGTATACGCTCTCTACCCAGAGTCCTCCAAGCCCTACTATCCGACCTTCTCGTATCAACCACTTCAATCCACCCTAAATATCTCAAGTCAGCACCATTCTATCTCTTCCCCCTCCCCCACACCGCAGCATGGAAAACTCACAATGGCGTATCCACACGGGGAGACAATATCAAAATCGATATTCCAGGGCGGAGCAATCGACAATTTCAGCGTCCTAGGCTTCGTCCCCGTCGTAACCCATTCCGACAACTCCCCATCCTTAAACCTCAACCTCGCAGACACCCCCGTGACGATAAGCAACTCCTGGCATTGGTACAGTTTCCTAGTCCTCCCGATGGTGTGATCATCCTGCAGACAATGAAACCTCAACGCGACCAACTCCCCGGGACGATCAAACCCGATAATCGTGGTTTTACTGGGGACAAATGTGCACGGTGCGGAATCGTGGAATCTCGGCGCGGGGACTATGACGAATTTCCCGTCTTCGCTGGAGACAATGAATTGACCGAGCACGCTGGGGACGACGTTGGTGAGGGTGCCGGGCTTGAACCAGTGTAGGTTGACGATGTTGGAGGGATCTGGAAAGACGATGTAGTCGGCGAAGAGGTTCTCTTTGCAGGACGCCTCGCAGCGGTGGCAGGTTTTGGCGTCGTGGATGATTCCTGGGGGGAGAGAGCTGAGTTTGGGGAGGTAGTCACCGCTTTCGATGATGTGCCGGGGAGGGGAGGAGTTGAGCCAGAACCCGCCGCACACGGAGTGGAAGGAGGTGTGGTAGGGGATGGGGGTTGATGGGGTGGGTGGCGCGTGTTTGAATAAGACACCGACGCCCTGGCAGTTGCTGGTGTAGAACCCCGCGAGTTGGGATTCGAGAGGGATTTGGAGGACCGTGAGGTTGTGTTTGGAGGCGAAGGTTTGGATAGAGTTGAGGGATTGGAGATGGGGGCTTTCGCGGCCGTGGTTGGTGATGAACTGGTGGAGTAGATGTTAGCCCAATGGTATCCGTCGATAACTCACCATCTTTCTACACAAGGGATCTGGATATGGATTCAAACATACCACCAGATCGAGTATAAACTCCTCCCTCTCACCCTCTAACCCCCTCGAATGCAATAACACCAACATCTCCTGCAGCACCTCACCCGCCTCATGATCCAACTCAAACACGACCGACTCTGTAATATCCTCTTCTTCAACAAACCACGTCATAGTCAGTGAACTCACCATCCCACTCCGCGTTATAACCTTCAACGCATCAATCCCTCTCGGGGCATGCGGCCTCTTCCTCCTAGTCCTAATCTCGACCTTCGAGACCGGATTTTTCTCCGGATCCAGCAACACGTATCCCGACAATGGCAACTGTCTGGACCACTGAATTCCATACAACTCCCCAACCACTATGTCGCATGGTGGAGGCGAAGGCGCGATCCAGAAGGTCCGCAAAAGCGGGTTTCCACCGCGAGTATGATAGGAGCGGAACGCTGGCTGCTTGCGTTGGAAAATGTCGGCTTCGATGATGCCGAACGAGGTGAGGATACTGTGGTGGTGTTTATCGTTTTTGAATTTCATGGCAAAACCGATGATGGTGATTCCTTTGGGAGGCATCATGACGAGTTTGTGACCGCACCGATCGGGGCCGAGAATTTTCGAGTAGGAGCCGTCGGAGAAGATGAGCTGGATTTGATTGTTTATCATGTCAGTCTCTAAAATGTAGGTGATAGTAGACCAACCTGTATCGCCGTAACTTCCGAAAAACAATTGTTTTTGATGGATGTAATGACACCAATAATCTCCTTTCCCTGTATATCCTCCGTCCACGACAACGTTGAATGTGTCCATCCCCTCGTCATCTCCCCTCCTCTATCCCAGTTCACCGTCATCCCGATCATATCCTCCGCCTTCCCCCGCACCTCCGCATTCTCCCTCGCATACACGGTGATCTTGTTAATCCGTCCCCACGCCTCCCTACCACTCCTCCCATTCAGAAAATACAGCCTCTCATTCATCTTATACTCCCCAAGCACCTGCATCTCGACTCCTCTCGAATCCACATTCATCTGCGCCGCCCTGACCACCCACTCCTCGACGGCCTGCACCTTCTCCCTGCTCTCCCTCAACTCCCTACACAGCCTCTTCGCCTCCAGCGAAAACGCGGTAAACACTCTCACGCGGAACGTAATATCCTCATACTGAAATTCTGGTTCCGTCGCGGTACAGAGGATTCCATAACCCCCCTTAAAATCGACCTTCCGCATTTCGCGGAGCTGGGCTTCTTCACGGCGGGTCCAGATGGGGAAATCGACGAGGAGGCGGCTTCGCCAGTATGTGGAGGAGGTGGAGAAGAGGGATGCGACCCGGCGGGAGGAGAGGCGGAAGTAGAGGTGGCTCAAGGAGGGGAGGTGATCGAGGATTGTGAGAAGGAGTTCCGCGGGGAGACGTTCTAGTGGGGAGAGAGGGGTAGGCCAGATTGCCGGGCCCCAGATGATGGAGGATTTGCGGATTTGGGGGTGGTGCGTGAGCGGGAGATAGAAGCTGTAGCGGAGGTGGGCCAGGAAACCGGTGCTGTTGGTCGACGGAAATGGATCGTGACCCTGGATGGTGAGTTGATAGATTAGTAGTAGTAGTAGTAAAATGTTACGGAAATAGGGGAAACCTACCTTGTAGGGATTTCCCCTCCCCACCCCGGGTAGTGGATAAAACCGCACTCTCTTCGGCGACTTATCTTCAAGCAAAAAACACGCAATCTCAGTCTCTGTCGCCCTCTGTCCGGGGCCCAGTTCATCAGGCTCGACGTGACCCAGTGCATTCCGACATAGGCACCAACACGCCTCCTATATCAACCCATCATCAGCCACATCCCACCATCGGTACAGAACCACTCACATGCATCACCTTAGCCCCAACCTCATTCTCCGGCCAATACCCCTCCGTCGAATACCGTCCAGGATGTTCCTTTGCTTGGATCGAAAGAACACTCCTGCCAGTCCAATGATATCGTCCACGGGCGATGAAATACCTGTCCACATCAATCAACCTCGATTCCCCTTCCCCCAGCAACCCCAACACCCAGATATCGGGAAGAGAACATGACAGATACGCACTTTCCTTCCGGTTTCTTCTCCTTCCGCTCAATCCAGCTCGGCTCACGTCGATTTCGCACCCATCGGCCTCTCGATTCCTGGGATATACACACGAAGCGGTCCTTCCACTTTTTTCTCAGTCAAGTCAGCATCACTCTTATCCTTCTCCTCCTCCTCACATCCCTCTCCTCTCGCCACAGCAAGAAAAAAAAACGAACACACAAACTCACGTAGCCCGACACCTCGTCCATCTCCCATTCCTCCCACTCCTCCTCAGCCGGAACCCGCTGGCGCGCAGCAAACACCGCAAACGCACCGGGATCATTGAGGTATCGGTTTATCTGCTCGATGATGCGTGGGGGGAGCTCGATCTCGCTGTTGCAGATGAGGCAGCGGTCTTTGTCGGGGATGGTGGGATTGGCCATGCTGCGCTGGGTATGTTGTAGCTTCCCAGATCGAGGACGGAGCTTCGTTTCCTGGGGGGGTTGTGGTCGTGGTTGTGAAAGTTGTGAGCCCGCTGACTGCCGGCCGCTGCCACGAGGGGTAGAGAGAGAGGAAGAGGAAGGAGCAGCGGTTCCGTGTTGAGTCGCGAGGTGTGAAGCTCCAAGCTCAGAGCTCAGGGAGAAGAGCTCTCGACAGCTGTCTGGGGAAGCTCGCGGCACGAAAGCAACAGCAGCAGCAGCAGCAGCAGCAGCAGCATAGACGCTGTGCCACACTCTAGCAACCATCACTCCACACGTAATTGGGTTTCTTGCTCCCAGAGTCCAGACAGAGCCTCCACAGACGCCGAGGAGTGACGAATTGCTCAGGGTGGCCAACCAGTTTTTGCGATAGGAACAGTTGTGGCAGATATTGAGTTGCTGAGGGGAGGGCGAATTTGCTGCTGAAGCTGGACATCCTGCCGAGCTTGCCGGATGGAGATTCATCGTGATGATGTGGAGCACCTGCGTTGACCCATTGTTTTGTACGCATCCAGCTTGGGGGGAATGAAACGTGGGCCGGGCATCTGGTAGATTGTCAGCCTGAGTGGATGAAGCTTAGTACAGTACCTACGGTGATGGAAGATTCGATTCGCTAAACCTTACAGTAGTTACATCTGACCGGGAACAACCGGGCAGACTGAAGTGGATTGGAGCTTAGCAAGGCATTTTGGGGTGAGTTTACAGTATGATTGAGGTCGTGAGTTATAAGCACTGAGAGTAAAGCAGATGGTAGATGCCACTGGGAGGGGTTATCGATATGGGCGGTGGTGAACATTGGGGAAGGTAGAGGTGGAGGTGAAGTGAAGATGCATCACGTGACATAAATGCGCATGCGCACCTAATCCCCAACCTGACCCTGAAAGCAGGATCTCCACCATCTCGTTATTGTACAATACTTTGCTACCTCACTACCTCACTCATATCCACTAGATATCCACTATCAACAATCCACTATTTACGCAGAACTATCTCCCACTCCCTCTCGCACCCGCGCCCAAACAAAAAGCACCACCAAACCAAAATAAAGCGTATCAATACAGGGAGATGAAGAACATATAGTATATACCAATACACACATTGAAGAAGAGCAGAGAATATTCGCAACCAACCATCATAACGAACAAACAACCGAAAAAGGGCATCAAAACGATAGAGCGACAGAGAGAGAGATCCGAGAGATAGAAGGCTTTTGTCTATATCCGTATTTTTTTGTTTCGAGAAGATGATAAAGTAGGAGAAGGAAGAGTATTGAAGAGGGAGGATAAGGAGGAGGAGGACATCAGATATTCGGAGGTGGAAGATGGGGAATTGAGTTATCGTAATTGGAGATCAAGAGAGATATAGAGAGGAAGAAGGAGGACGCGGAAGTCGGTCAGGAGAGGGACGGAGGGATTATATTATTTATTTCGGGGGCTGAGAAACGACGCCGACCTTCGCAGCCTGTAAATGATTGTCAGCGCAGCCCCCATCTCCACACCACCACTTCCAGGGGCCCAAAACTCACCCTAATAGTCCTTCCATTCAAAGTGAAACCAGTCTGCTGAACATGGAACACGGTATTCGGCTCCTTGTCGGGCATATGGACCTGGAAGGTAGCCTCATGAACATTGGGATCAAACGGCTCTCCAAGCGGGTTGATCTTCTCCAACCCATGTTTCTTCATGGTGTTGAGCAAAATATCCTCCGTCATCTTCAAGCCGTTATACAAATCGACGAGCTCCTTATTCCGTTCGGCGTTGGAGCGGGATTCCTCGGGGACGGCCTGGAGCGCGCGGTCAAGGTTGTCGACAGAGTCGACAAGGTCCTTTGCGAATTTCTGGATCGCGTATTCACGGGCCTTCTTCTGCTCGCGTTCGGCACGGGATTGGAGGTTGTGGTATTCGGCGACGGCGCGTTGGAATTTGTCCTGTGTGTCATCAGCAATTGGATCATGCCATCGCCATTACATCAACCCTCCAACAACCCAAGATTCGGAGAAGACGAACCTTGTACTCCTTAATCTCCTTGTCCTTGGTGTCGACCTCCTTCTGCAGCGCATCAAGCTCCTGCGTAATCTTCTTCAGCTCCTCCTCCTCCTTCTTGAGCGGCTCCGTGGCGGGTTTGCCCTCGGTTGCAACATCCTCCTCCTTGATATCTGCCTTCTTCTCAGTCGAGTAGCATCGTATCCGGCCAGCGGCGGACTGGAGCTGTGGGATAGCCGGTCTTGCGGAGGTGGCGGCGAAGCGGGGAGCGGTGGAGGTGACGCGGGGGACCGACGACCGGAGCGACAGTCTAGACTGCTGGAGGAGAGCTCTGCGGAACATTATTGCTTCGAGGGGAATCGCAAGATCCTTGGTATTGTGGGTAGTTGGGTGTTGGTGGTGTTGGTGGTGGTGGAGAAGAGAAGGGCGATGGTGACGAGGAAAAAAATGATGGTTCCAGTCGAAAGTCAATTCTTTTTCGCGGGGAAAGCCAAGACCCCGACAGCAACCGCAACCACTCCACTCCACTCCACCGCTCGTCCGACGAACCTCCGCTCGGTGCTTCGGACTATCATGTCCGCCGTTCACCACATCCCCCACCAGCAGGGTGAGGAGTCTGTCCCGAAGCTCGACGATACTATTGCGGTAAGCGGGTACCGGGACATTGGGGATGGAGAGCTAACGTTCATGAGTAGAGTCTCGAGAACCTCATCCGTCTAGACACTGAAGCAACAATCGGAGACCTCGAGCTCCTCGTCCGTGTGAACCAGAATGCTGCGCAACGATACCGTGCCATGGCTGATGCCGCCGAGGGCCTTCAAACCGATTCCGATTACCTGAGCGGGAAATGTCAGACCTTCTCTTGATCTTCACCAAATATTCATACTCACCGGTATGCAGACGCCGAAGTCAGCAAGTACATTAAGCAGGTCGATGAGCTTGACGATCGTGTTGGAGAGCTCGAGAAGGTGGTGAGGGAACTGGAGGAGTGGACCGGTGAGCTAGGTGAGTACAACTTGTGTTATAGAGCTCCGGGAACTTGCTGATGGTAAAGCAGAAGTGAAGGTGAGGAGGTTGAGACGATGAGGATGCGTGCATTAAGATGTTATGGCGTTTTGGAGCAATGATTACTCATTTTTATTTTACGACCGGCACATGTGATACATAGGCTGAAATCACGTTTGTTTTTCTTGCTTAGTTGTAAATGAGCCATAATTTTCTGTGCGATGCACTGCAAAGTAGACTTGTCGACTCCGAATCTAAGTTGTTCCTGTGATCAGAAAGACGCCATTTCGATATCTCTTCTCCTCAAAAGGTCATCTATCATACACCTAACGTTACATGCCGTCACAAGCATAGTTATTCTCAGCCCTAAAAACTACTGCAAACCTCTATACATCCCAAAAACAAATCCAAGTCCATCTTTCTCCCAGATTCTCCTGGCCTCGGCCCTAGTTATGAACCCAAGTGATAATTGATGAGTGATGTGTGCAGGATAGCACTCGGCATCAAGTCCACATTCGGCCTCAATCTTCCCTTTCTTTCTCGTTCACCTCCCCAGCACCAGTGCCCTTTTAGGAGGGAAAACTATCCACCTCACACATACACCAAAACTTTGAACACATTTGTCTACCATGCATCGCAAACGCGCCGTTACACCTGTTACCCTTTCCTTCTCGCAACCACACCGGTTCAAATTGCGTCTCTCAGCCTCTGCGTCATCTAATCTTTCTTACAACCTGATCTTCGCGAGCTATAAAACGGATGTGGATATCAACAATCACTTGGGTGGGATCATAATTTATCACGTCGTTGCATCAACCACACCGTCACATAATCTCACTTGCTTCACAGATTCTGATTCCACACAGATATTGATTTTGACTCCAGGTTTATTCGCAACACCAACTCCACCTCATCCCCCTCTCCCCGTCCAATTTTGACTGATAATATTTACTCCGCCATCTTTATCGCCCTTCAATGTACCATCACTCCAGTACCACGGATTCAACCTATCCCCTCAATCTACTTTACACCGTATATAGTACACATGCAACACCTCTATACAAGATATTACAGCATTATCGATAACACGCTCCATCCCATCTACACACCTGCATGGGAACCACCAATATTGCATCTACCCACCCAGATTCGCCAATGCAGTGTGCAGCACCGCGGGGCCACGTACGCATGGCAGTTGCAATAACACCGATCCGTCGATCATGTGTACCCTGAATTCAAGATATGTGACCATATTTGTGGTGAAGCTCATATTATCTGCTCTGGGACGTTTAGTTTGCGAAAAAAAGATGAAAGTGGGTGGTGAAAAGCACAAGACGAGTGAGAGCGATGAGTGAAGAGAAGATGAATAGGCTAATAAAAGGGAGCGTCGATCGGGCGCGGTTGGAAGATGGGTGTGTGCGCATGGTGGGTGAGAGTAAGTTGAATGGGTCTGTGAGTGCAGCTGGGACCCGACTCGGAAGCGGGTTGGCGACTTGGTGACACAGATGATTGTGGGTTGGGAAAAAAGGAATGTTGGTGGGACAACATAAAGTACTAGGTCAAAAATTTTCGTACAGTCCCACCAAATCTAAAAAATTCATGGCCCTCAATACAGCTTCAGATTCACAAGATCCTTCAACACTCCAGCACACAAAAAAAAAATAATACACGTTTGTGGAAATGGAGAAAGGATGAAGTGGAGGATATCCTCTAAACCCTGTAAAAACATGATTACACAGGTACAAATTCGTGCGTTTTCATCGAACACCCAAAAACGGCCATCAGTACTCTACCAATAGTGAGTATTTACACATATCCTTTCAATGAGAGGTGTAGATAACTAGGATCTTGGGCTGGTATTAATTACACCTATCAGATGAGCGTGGTGGTGGTATGGTATTGCGGTGAAAACGAGCATTTTAGGTGTAAAACGGCCTTTGCACGAAAACTTTTGACCTGTGACATTACATAAACTGGTAGGTCATGCTACGGTTGAGCTTATGTAAGGAGCGGAGTGTGTCAGGTCACCGTATATGCTGTAGCTAGAGTTTGCTTATTTTGACGAGTCGGAGATCACCTGCGGATTCATGAGACTCCGCCGAACCTTCTCTGGTGTTGCCGATGCCAGGCACGTGATGTGTGTGAATTAAACCGGCCTATGAGAAGATGGAAAAAGTGGCGTGAGTTTCTAATCACTTTTCTAGTGAGGGTAGTTGGGAGGATGAGGGTGTGACGGATAAGCTGAATCTCAATATGATTGGCACATACTGTATGTCGACTGTGCCTGGCGGGCCAACAGAATCACATCTCATCCTTTGGAAAAAAAGGTGATTGGTAGTTAAGCGGAAATGCTTTGAGACGGATGAGCAGAGCTATGAGATCCAAAAAAGCTTGATTCCATACACTACAGATCTATATTACTTTGTTTTCCGCGGACAACTGAGGGGAAAAGTGATGTGGAATCGCGGGCTCAACTGGGAGACTCAATTGTGATATCTCTGGGGACGAAACCGCCGCCTCGCGACGCTGTAAGCAGCACACAAGTTAGCGCTAGCCCAAACTGAACCCGAACAGGTAGTGTAATTCTTCAAAATGTTTGCGACCTGCGTGCATGTGTGTGCGAGTCTATGACCAGTGCTTCAGGTTCGCGAATAATGCCAGCACAACCCCCGGCTGGTCGATTGTTGCGACCAGCACCATCGGAGCGCAATTGTCTACTTTGGTATCTAACCTAAGGTACATCACCGCTGTAATGATAAAACTTTTCAACCCAGCCCCGTCACGAGTTCCCAGGCCGCAGAACATTCACGAAGACCTGTCGTCTGCGCCACCTCCGGCCTCCCCTCAACACTGACAAGCATTTCCGAGTCGACCACATCTTCAACAGTCGGTATACAACGACATACTAGAAATCCGGCAGTTATGACACGGCTAGCTCGCCTTAGTCACGAATTCGCGTTCTGAGAGCTCAGGCTTAGTTGGCCAAGCCCCCTCCGATCTCCAAGATGTACGGACTACTTGGATTCTTCCACACACTACCGTTTACAGAAACCCTCACCGCGGGCCCTCCACCACTACTAGCACACAATCACCCACTCACAACCTCTCCCACACACGCTGCCGCTCAGTAATTCGGTCTTCCTCCCCCTGGTCCCCCACAACTCTCCCACACAAAATCCCATGGCCCAAGGCGCTGTACTATACACCCATTTCCCAAGGTCCCCCGTCCGTCGCACCCTCCGGTCACTAGTTCGGAATATTGAGTCACGCTGGGAAAACAGGATTTCGTTTGCTGGTGTTGGGGGCCGGGGGGGGATTCACCTAGGATGTTGATTTCGATGGTTTTCCACACTGCCATTTACGATATCCTTCGTCCACCGGTGGATTACCGTTTGGGGCGCCATTGAGGAGGAGAAGTGGCTGGATATGGTGTATAAAGTCCCCCCGTCGGAGAATCCTCACCATCCTCACCATCCTC
>ML220129.1:324139-399864 GCA_004786065.1 Ascodesmis nigricans
CACCGTCGGAGAATCCTCACCATCCTCACCATCCTCATCACCCTCATCTTTAGCTTCCTTCATCATCACCAATTTGAATTTCGACCGCCCTTACTCTCAACATATACGCCACAATGTGTGTCCCGAAAAACAACGGCTTTGAACGCCAGAAAGTTGAAGAGGAATGGCGAGTGAAGCATCTCGATGTGATGACCAGCGACAATAACGACGGCCGCTAACTTCCTCTTTCTCTCTCCAGGCGCACGGATTTGGCCGAAGACAACTCTCCGCCAGTAACAACCCAGACAAGACCCGGCCCAGAGCAGCCGCAGTATGTTTTCCCGTTGTCGTTGTGTTGTATCGACTCTCCATTGTCCGTCGCTGACATTTACGATCCAAACAGCCTCCCGCCGCACAACACCCACTTCGCCGCGAATGAAAACGTCATCGCATGGAAACCGGCCGAGGAGCGAGCTGAGGACATTGAGAAGGCTCTTGAGGCCCTGAACGACGCCTTCCCTGGAGCTGGCACCTCAACCGACGACCAGACTGGGGCGGTCCGACGTCCTACTCAGACTTCTGAGTCCACCGGCGTGGACTCTTGATCAGGGGTTGTTTGCGGTAGTGTCGACTCTGATCTGACATGTCCGGGCTTCGGGTTCCTATCCTCGCTCGTCAACATTATTCTCAGTATCGTCGTCGCGCACATCATCAGTCCACTCCTTCAATCTACCTACCGTTCCTTACGACATTATTTTGGGGTCCTTTCCTTTCTGTTTCCCCAACCCCGGGGGTTTCTCTTTATTATTTGTATTAGTATCTGCTGTAATCTTTGTTTTACCTGTTGTCTTTGTAATATTGTTTTTCGGAGTACGAGAGAGCTTTGGGTGAACGTTGGAACGATTATGGATGGTTATGAACGTTGGTAGTCATGATCGTGATGATAGATGCAGAAGTAGTTGATGTGCATTTGATGCCTGGTCCGGTTCTTCGCGGTCCCACATGGGTGTTACAACGTGAGGTGATGGTGGTGTTTCGAGTTGGCCGGTGATGTCGCCGGGTTCGGCGCTCATTTTTGGGGGGGAGTTAGGGGTTGAGGTCTCGTATTCCGCAACGGTTCTGGACGGACTTTGAGATGACTCGGTGGGCAGCATTTTTACTCGCCTGGTTACTCGAGGTGAGTGGGTTACAAGGATCGACCTCGGCAGAGGGCTCGAGGCCCGAGTTTGCCAAAGTCAACGATGAAGATGCTCTATGCTCTACCACCATTGTACGCCACCAAACTGCGTGCGTGATGGAGAATACCCGTTTCAACAGAACGAGAGCAACCAGCAGAGTTCTGTTGCTACATACTCTATGGAGTCAGTTATCTACCCTCCAGCTGTTTCGTCAGAGCGGTTCTATTTACCACCTCTCAGCCCAGCTCTGCAATATTCTCCCAAGCAGAAACACAGAGTCTACTCCGAGTCCTTCTCTTCGTACTCTCGCATTACATCGGGTTACCAACAAACCCACCCGATTCCGCCTGCTCCTACTACAACTACATTCTCCCAAATTTTTCCTCGCTCCATACGAGCTCCTTCATCCAAACTCGGTTGGAGATGCGTAGCGGGAGATGATAACGCACAGAGGTAAACTTCGTTTCTTCCATAGAAACAGCAAACTCACCACAGCTCAATACATCACGATTCGACTAGGTTTTGTCTTCATCATCATTCCAGCTGCTCTTTCGGAACGTAGTTAGAGGAAACAGCTCATTTTCTTGATAAGCTCCGTGGCTTTGACTATCCCGTCATACCAGGTACAAGCACCTTCCTACTTCTTTTCCTGCTCCCTCAAGAGCCCACGAAAACCATTACATCCAATAGATAGAATCAAGCATTACTTTTCGCCGGCGCGCACAGACTCCAACCAAACCAAACCAAACTGCATCCTTGTCCCCAGTCGCCAACAACCGCTTCTTACCCAGATTCCCTCTCATAAATCCATCTGGTATAACATCGGGATTCGGGAGTTAATCACGTCTACCACCAGGATGCCCTGATACCATGGCCAGGGGAGTGTGCGGGGGGAACTCGGACATGTCCGCGAAGTTCCTACTGAGCGCCTACTTAACGGTGCCTACGTCCCTGCCTACGGTACGTTCATGGTTACGCTGGCGTGTGGTATCACCGACGGCGTGCGCAGTTCGCGAAATGCTGTTTGAACAGTGAACCCAAGAGCTGTCAACCTAAAGCTGCGGGATCCTTCAAGAACACCTATTCCTGGTCATATACCGGTACCGGTATACCTACCTTGTTCCACGTTCTGGGCTGCTTCTACGACTCTAATACCTTTCTTCTTCTTCTTCTTATCTTTACCTCGTGCCAGGATAGGGTTTATATCGACGGCCCTGATACTCCTCGACTCGCGGATAAGGTACCACTGACCACGATATGTATAGCGTACACGCTTGTACACCCTCCCCTTGCAGTGATCCCGGTACCAGCACCAGCTCGGAAGCAAGGAGACGAAAGAAGAATAAGAAGCCAAACCCTCTTCTTCAACATGAAGGTTCCCGCACCCAGTGACTCGGCGCTACACCCATAATTGCAGTTTCGCCGGGTGCACGCACTCTCGCTGAGGGCAGCAGCTAGCCCTAGCACCAGAACTCGAATTTGGTACCGAAATATCTGACGTGAAAAAGCAGTCTCAGGGGCTGTATATAAACCCCGCTTCCCCCCCCTCCCTTCCCCGTCGTCATCGTCGTTGTCGTTGGTGACTCCAGGCGTGCAACAGTCAACAGCCCAGCACAGCATCACAGCATCCTAACATCCCCTCTTCCACATCCACTGCTTTCTGCTTTCGTCTTTCCGTTTTTCGCATCTACAGGGTCTTAGATCTACCTCGAACTCATTACTGACTCCTATTCTAGTCCCCCCTCCCTCGCAACATTATCGAAGTTCCCCCTTTTCCCCGCAACCAGAGAGAGGGTGAACATCTCCATCGTTACTCCCCGTACCACCGTTGTGGTACATTACCGTGCCCCGCCTCCGATCCGCTCAGGGAGGCACCGCAGCACGAGACGATGGGGGTTTCGATTAAAACGAACTGAGCGAGAGCCGCTCTTACCCCTGATGAGGGGGTGAGGGTGTGCTTGTGTTGAGTCCTTTTTTTGCGGGCTGGAGTAGCATCGCGATGATTTATCACCACGACGAATCCACGAAACCATGATCTCTACTCGATCCACTCGATGTGACTAGGCATTATGATGACCGCGTGCTGTCTGTGTTTCTGTGTGTCGGCCGGTCTGTATACCATTTGCAGCGACCCCGATGGAATAAAGACGGAATGAAGGAAATGAATGAATGAAGGAAAAAAAATAAAAATAATGAATAAACGAATGAAGGAAAACGACTGCGTGGATTATGATGATCAATGATTGACTCGGAAGGAAGGACAAGGATATATTGCACCAGTGCAACGACTCGTTGCCAGTGGAGCGAATCTTCGAATCTTCGAAGGCGAGGAAAAAGAGAAAGAATAGGAAAAAAAAGATAAAAAGTCAGAAATCTGGATCCGCTGGACGGATACCCATTGGACAACTGCTAATGGACCCAATGGCTACCACCCACCGCCGCAACACCCACGACGACGACGGCGAAGCTTTTTCACCACCACCACCACCGCGTCGAAGCCCATCAAGGCGCGCACTTTGCCAGCGACCGGTCCGATCCAAGCCCCCCCCCCCGGTGGTCTGGTCATGGCCGTGGCCATGCGGGGTTTATGGGTTTTCGAGATTGGAAGATGCTGGTGCGGAGACTGGTGTCGACTGTCAACTCGAGCCCCCATGCCTCTCAACCTCTCGGCCTCTCTCTTGGTGTGGGTGTGAGCGCGGTGGAGGTTTGTGGGTGGGTGGCGGTATCGCGGTGATGTTTGGATATGATTGGATACGGTTGGATTCAGGTGAACAGGGTCAAGATTTGGGGTTAACACGGATTTATCGGGGAGGGGGGGGGGGGGGGGGGGGGGGGGGGGGGGGGGGGGGGGGGGGGGGGGGGGGGGGGGGGGCAGGTGGTTTATATTGGTGAGTGATCTCTACTCCTGTCTTCTGAGCTTCGTTGTTGGTTTTGCTGTTTTTGTTGCTGCTGCTGTTGTTGCTATACTGTATCGACTGCTTGGAGTGGAGTGAAGTGTCTCTTTCTCCCCGCTCAACCGAACCCATGGTCTCAGCGGGGAAGAAAACGAGATCGTGAGAGATGGCTGTGAAGCCTAGATGTCAATAGCCATAGATGTTGGATTAGAGAAATGAAATGTCAACTTTGGCTCTGGCTTCTTGGAGTTGCCGTGTGAAGAATCGTGATGGTGATATCGGCGCTTCCGTCTTTGACGGTACTAGATGGGATGGAGTTGGATCTCTCGCTGGAGGTTATGGAGGCACCATGGTGAGTGAATAAAGCCTGCTGGTTGGCGGTGATACAACGGTGATGGTACCTAGTGAACGATTGGTGGTTTCTGCAATAACCCGCGGCAACTCACCACAGACCATCCCATCCCACCGTCATCCAGCACAGTCCTCAGTCCCCAACCATCTATATCCCTCCTATGCCGATCTCCCAGCACCAACACCTCCCTCGCCCCCTCACTCTATCCCCCTTTCCCCATCACCACTCCCCCATCCCATCCCTCAAATCCAACCACCACAACCGGGAATCACAATTCACCATGCCAACGCGACCAAGCCCGCTCATCGGATACGGATTATACGATCTCCAGGTGCATCGCCGTGTGCGCGAGTTGTCGGTGCGTGGTGTCCCTCGCTGGATGGTGAGGATGGATGGCGTTCAGGATTCACGTATAATCACCCGGTCATTTTCACCGGGAGGTATGTAGAGTACGGTTCCAATCTCGGACTGGTGATATCCTCATTACTCACTCGAGCGAGATTGCGGTATACAAGCTATGGCGAGGAGGACATGGATGCAAGTGAATCCCGCAGCAATCAGCAACTAACCAACCAGCAATCAGCGGGGTGTTTACGTACTCTCACCCATCCTCACGATCCTTCAGTTTCAACTGTCCAGCAAAAACCTTCCCCTTTACATTTTGTTCCCTGTCTTCAAGTTCAACCCCACCTCCATCCTCGCCACGACCTCCTCCTCCTCCTCAGGGAACCCATCACCTATCACAACATCCCAAATCTCTGAACCTCCACTTTTACCTCACCTCACCAGTGCATCACCAGCCCATGACCTGTCCACGAAACTCCACCTCACCTCGCCAGTCGACCACAAATCCCACCCGCCCCCGCCACCCGGGTCCTACTCTCTTCCGCGTACAGTATCATCAGGTAGTAGTTACCTTCCTCACTGGCGTATGCTGTGAAGTAGAGTACTATACACTACCAGTTAATATCCTATCACGACGTATGTTCTTGAATATACAGTACCTAAATGTTATCAGAATTAGGATAGGATTAGTTATCATCTCCTGCACCGTGATTCCATAGTACTTCATCTCCATCTCGTACTGCATTCTCCCTCTGTACTCTGGCTCCCACAGCACCGCCGCATGGTCATCGTCGTCGTCGTCATCATGACTGACCCCGCCGCGGACCACCCAATGTCCAACATCTCCATGGATTACTCTACATTGAGTACTGTGCATTGGACAGCAACTTGAACCCCACTCCTGCTCAAACCATGAGCGAGAAATTTCAAATTCACACGTAACTTACTAGTACATCTAAATCTGCACTGCACTTGCACTCACTTCTCCCTAGAGTAGAGGATGGATACATACAGCCTGAGGAAAACATCTACTACAACGAAGGCTTCAAGGTGACAACAACTAACTACAAAAAAAAAAAGAAAACCACAAAAATCCATCATCTTCTACAACCCAATTTTTGTCCATTCTTTAAGCCAATTCACGCTCATGGGCGTCTCACTCTCTCGCTCGATTTTCATCAACCTAACTTTATTGCCAGGCATCATGTGACATAGCCAGCCAGACCGACTGTGGACACCACCAGTGCAAACTACGTGCACACGAGCCACAGGCCACAATGAGAAGAAAAAAAAAAATCTTCCAGACTCACACTCATCAGACTCATCAGACTCATCAAACTCATAAGAAAGAAAAAAACTACACTTGAAAGTTTCATACACCAGCTAAAATTTCCGGTCCGAACGAATTTCCCGTTTCAATCCCAATCCCAATCCAGTCTTTGCCCAATCTCATCCGCCCCAGTCTTTATCCAGCCTTTATCCAGTCTGAACCAATCCACCGCAATTCAACCTAACCAAATTGATCGTACCCTACCCCAACAGCCACATCCACATGCAGCAGGGTATTGCAACAAGACAGATATGCCACATGCAATTCTTTCCCATTCCAAGCCCCCAGCGACGGCCCTATCCCAAATGGACGACCCACCAACAAAGAAAGAAGAAAGAAAAAAGAGACCAAGGAAAAAAATTATCCTCAAAGACCAACATGACGAATCCAGAAAAGAAGAAAAAAGAAAGTAAGGCAGCGAAAAGGTCCGATAAGAAGAACCAAAAGAAGAAAGAAAAAAAGGAACAACAAATCCAGCGAAGAACGATAAAAGGAAAAAGAAAAAAAAAGAAAAAAGGCGCCAACACAAGAGGAAGAGGAAGAAAAAGAAGACGACGACCCTGTCATTTCACTTCAATACCCCTTCATGGTTCCTCAAGGTCACCATAGCGGTAGATAAAGTAACTTCTTATCGTCTTGTACTCCTCCTTCAGCTGGTCTACTATCTTTGAGATCCTGTCGAGTGCCTCATCTTGGCTCGGCAAGTCCTTCATTCCATCCTCATCCTTCATGGCGCCGTAGTGCTGAATCTTCTCGCAGGCATCGCGGATCCTGACCAGTCCGAGGGTAGCGGACGAGCCCTTGAGGAAGTGACCACGGGAGGACAGCTGGTCGAGGTATTTCTCCTTACTGGGGACAAATGTCAGCAAAAGAGCTTACGTCAAAGCAGAGGGAAAACACCTACAGCAATTTCTCCATCTCGACCAAGGTCTGCTGTGCCTGTTCGACAAAGCCCACTACAATGCCCTTGGAGAAGCTGTTGTCGCCCTCATCGTCCATCTCCAGAATTTGGTCAAACGTATCGAGATCAATGAACGACATGTCCGCATTTTTCTACCCCCATCCACCAAGGTCAGCGTTCAGACCTCGCAACTCAACGGATGTCCGAGCGGGAGATGAGGGGAGAAAGGCAACGTACATCCCACTTGGGGATAGCAACGGCAGTGGTCGTAGCTGTGGCAGTGGCAGTCGAAGTGCCGTTGGCGTTCGTGCTGGTTGCAGACATGGTGGCAGAAAGTTGAAGGTTGATGGACCGATGAGGTGGGTCGGTAGAGAGATGAGGAGTGTTCAGCGGGTAACTGCGGGCGATGGATGTCTCGTGCAGTTGTTGATGACCGAGCGGTGGGGTGAGCAACGTCCGGAAGGCGAGAAGGGGAGCGAAGCACACGGACTGACGATGATGGCGCCGGTGTGCTGGAGATGACTGATGACGGTGGAGATGGAGGGGTGTCTGGAAAGGTCTCGTGAAAGGGCTGCGTGCGAGATGCGGGCAGGCGGTGGTGAAGCGAGCGAGCGTTGAGGGGGAGGGTTAGAACGGGTGCGGGACGTGTGTGCTAAGTGGATGACGTCTCGTCTCTGTTGGGATGGAATGAGGAAGGAGGGGTTGACCAGTGGAAGAGGGGTTATCAGGGGAGAAACAGCAAGGCTGAAAGAAGGGCAGAAGGAGAAGATGTCGATGAAGACAGTAGTAGTCAGAGGAGACGAGAAGGGAGACGATAAGACTCGTGGGTTGATGGTGGGGGGGTGTGGGGAGCGAAGCGGGGTTGTATGGGGCGTGTGGTGGTGATGGCGGAGGACAGAAGTGGTGTGCTGTGGGATGTGTGAGGGGCGCAGCGCATGAATTGCGTTGGTGTAGGGGGGAGGAAGAGGGGCTACAAGGCAATAGACTACAGTATGGACTACAATATTTTGGCCTATGAACAATAGAGTTTGGGACACTATGGGCAGGTTGGGAGGGGAATGAGGGGTTGAACTGCTGCTGTGAAGGGCGAGCACAGCGCCTATGGAGGGTCAGTCACCATCTCTCACCCACACACGCCCGGTCACTATCCGGACAGCCGACAGCCCGGTGTCAGTGCGGCTCTGCTCCTCCTTCTCCTGCAGCACCCGCTGATCTCTCGCGCCGCGCTCCTCGGCTCGCAGATCACGTCTAGTCACGTCTGATGACGTCCAAGGCAATCACAACGCCCAACGTCATCTCCACCAAGTACGCGGCTCCACCAAGCCCACCACCCACGATAACTCTCCTCCGAGAAGGCCCCGCAGCAGCAGCACGGAAGGGGGAAAAAAAAAAAAAACACCGCATTGCAGCCGGATGTGGTGCCTATATCTTCACAGTCCTGTGCCCACCACCAACATACCCGCCAGGAAAGGACAGGTGCATACCTCATTGTGCATGGACAACAAAGGCCCTGCACATAGCGGTATAAAACAGGGGGGCAACAACATATGCCTCCCAGGATCTGCCAGAATCGAGACCCCCGAGTAACTATGGTTCCCGAGCCTTGTTAACCGCCTAACCCTCACCTCACTCCCTGAGAGGCTGAGACAGAACGATACGATATTGTGTCTATCTATGCAACTTGAGCTCTGCAGCGCTTGCATCATACAGAACACACACGGTGGCCGATATGTGTTGTCTTGATACTACTGTACTCGTACATACACCACCTCCACCTCCCACCGCCGTACAGCGTACGACGATATTTGTTGCAGGTCTTAATCCTCCGTCCCGCCGGCGTTGCTGCCGATGTTTACGCCCTGCATACTGAAGAACCCGCCATCCGTACCCGCCGTTGCGGACCAGCGCACGCGGGACCGTCTCTGTTGATGGCGGCCCAAGAAATACACACCAAAGTAGAAACATGAAGCCGTGGAGTTGGGCTCGACATTCAACTTGAATGTCGCGAGATGCTTGCGTGGAGATTTCCAGCATCAAGTTGCATAAACGGCGCTGTTCAAGGACACCCCACGGTCCTCCGCTCACAGAAAACGGCTTATCGTATCCATTCTATGCGAGCACACCATTATCACCATCATGACATAAGTACCGGTACTCTACTTCACCGAACACGAGCAACGGGTGTGTAGATTCCATCGTGATATCCGCTGTCCGATACCCCTCCGATATCGCTCCTCAAACTCCCTATAAGAAGCTCCATTATCTTGAATTTCCACTGCACACTAACATACACGAAATCCCGAACCTCGCAAAATCTTCAACCAGTGTATACCCAACCAACGTATTCACCGCCTCACCCATCACCCACCACCCATCTCTCCAACACCCGTCTCCAACATCCCGATATTCATATCCCTCCATCACACACCTCCCCATCCCAAGCTTCAACATCCTGCGCCTCCTCCAGTTGCAAAATAGACTTACATATCCGATATCCCATCCCAATCCTCCCTTTTGCCCCTTCCCTTCCCCCTTCTCCCCACCACCCAACCCAAACCAACCACCCGTACCGTACGTCATCACGCCTCTCGCCAACTCCGGCGAGCGCAGATCGAAAGGTCTCGACTCCGCGCGACAGGGATTGCAGGGTGTCGGGGCGGGTGGAGCGGCGGAGATGTGGGGACTTTCGGGCGTGGGTGGGTAGCAGCGAGGCGGGGGGTGTGATGTTGTGGGTGAGGAGACGGGGAGGTGGAGGGGGACGGGTGATGAGGTGATGAGGCGCTTGTGGTGGTGGTGTCACGTGAGAGTAAATCATGATGTAATATAATGTGTGTCATGGAATGTGGTACAAAAACTAAACATGGTCAATGCGATGATGATGATATAAACAAGAAACGCTAAACGAGGGATGCAATCTCATAATATCCGATATACTACCACCCCCAACTCCACCAAGACGTGGACTTCACTCCTCTCACCACGTCGACTTCGCATGCAAACTATCTCTCCTCCACCCCGGATTCTCAAAGCTCCCCTTCCCGCCCCCAACCGCCCCCATCCTAACCCTCTCCTCCATCCCCCCCTCCCCCCTATACCTCCTCTCCAACGGCGTCTCCCCCTCATCGCCCGGGGACGTGTTCGCAAACATCCCCCCAAATGGCCCCACACTCCCTTGGCTCCCCTTCCTCTCCCCCTGCCCCCAGCTCCCACCCGTCATTTGGTGCGCATACAAATTCGCATGTACCTGCTGCCTCGCAATCTGGTCTGCCCCCATCGCCTCGACCTTTGGCTGCGGGCCGCCCTCGCCACGAACACTGTCTTTGCCGTTAAACAACACCGCGGTGCGGATGAGTGCGATCAGGAGACACAGGAACCAGATCGCGGTGATACACGCGGCGATGATGGCTTCCTGGCGGAGCATTTTGGCCCATTTCGTGGTGAGCTGAAGAACGACGTCCGTGATTTCGTCGGAGGCTTTGGCGCCGGGGTTGGAGAGGAAGGAGTCCGAGGAGCCCATGGAGTCGGAGGCCCCAGAGGAGAAGGTGGTGGGGGGGAGACGTGGGAGGGAGACGTGCGCGTTGGTGTGCACCCAGGTGAGCGCGGTTTGGATGCCTTGGATTTTAAAGAAGAGGAGGCAGTCGAGAACATCCTTGAGGGGCTGGGAGGCTGGTTAGTAAAACGGTGTTTGGGGAGGATGGATGGATGAAGACATACCTTCTTCAAGGGCGAATCCCCGAGCAAACCATCGATCCCCTTGGTCATCTCATCCACCAGTGTATTCAGCGTCCCATTCAACGCATCTGTTCCCTCTTTAACCCATCCAAACAAATTCCCATTCAGATCGCCCTCCACGCCCTTAACAGCACTATTCATACTCTCTCCCCACTTTCCACTGACTGCATCCAGCTTGTCCACCACAAGCCCCGCAAACCCTCCCACCTCCCTGGCCAACTCCGGCGCCTTCCCCTCCACTTGCTTCAACACGATATACTGACACAACACGCCCGCCAACCCCGCAACTCCCAACGCCAACACAAACAGCGCCGCCGGAGTCGTCACATACGCGACGGCCCACCTTACCAACATCTGCCTCCTCCGACTCTGCACCTTCCCCGCGAGCTTCAACCCAAACTCGGACGAATGCGGGTGCGCGGAAATCATGACGATATCGATGGGATCGAAGTTGCGCGCCGGGTCGGTGAGAGTGTAGGCGCGGTCGCGTGTGAGGCGCCAGCGCCGGATCTCGCGGTAGGACATGGGGATCATGGCGAGGAGCGAGAGGGCGAGGAGGGTGCCGATTAGTGCCCATTTGAGGGTTGTTATCGTCTTGAAGAGGTTGTTGAAGAAGGTTAGGATGAAGGGGTCTGAGGAACAGAAGGTGAGTTTTTCTTTCGCCGGGACGGGGAAGATGGAGCGGTCGAAGGTGTAGGATGTGAGGGACTCGTTGACGGCTTTCTGTGAAGGGGGTTAGTATGATTGTATGAGAAAAGAGGTGGAGAGGAAGAGGAGAATAGACGACTTACGTGAATCTTCTGAAACGGAATCCTTATCACATCATTCGCTGCCTTCTGCACCTCCTTAAAATCCGGCAGTCCCTTCTCAAACTCCTCCATCTTCCCCACAAATTCTGTCGGAATCTTCAACCCATTTTTCAGCCTATCCACCGTCGGCAGCTTAATCTCGGGAATATCAATATCAGCCCCAAAAAAGCTCGGCACCTTCTCCACCGCCTTCATAACATTATTCAAGCTACTCTGAAACCCGCCAATCTCCTTCTGAATCCCATCGAAAATATCCGCCGACGCCTTATTCAAAAACTCGGTAATCTCCTTCGTTGCATCCACCACAAGCCCGACTGAACCCTTGATCGCGAAGGTGATCAGACACAGATACGTCGACGTCACAACATTGATGATGAAAATCACAATCTCCTGCACCGCGGTAATCAGCAGCAACAACGTCTTCTCGAGCGCGGCGACCGCTGCCTCGATCCCGGATGCCGCGATTTCGTTCACTCCAGAAGACATGTAGTGCGGCATGGATGCCATCGCGGTCCCCATACTTTCGACGCTGGTGCAGGCCGAGAGTGCTTTGTCTTGTGCGGAGTTGAGATCCGAGTTAAGGGATTGCGAGGAGAGGAGGACTCGCACGAGGACGAGGAAGAGGAGGAGCGTCCAGCGGTTGAACCAGATTTGGGAGAGGCGGGCTTGGAGACCGAGGTAGGGTTTGAGGTCGCCGGTGGTGGGGGGTGGGCGCCGCGGGGGGGAGGTCGCGTCTTCGTAGGAGGGGCAGTCCATGGGTGGGTATTGGGCGTGCGGGGGGTCGTGGAGGTGGAGGCGGTGGAGGAAGGACATTTTAGTGGTTTGTAGTAAAAGTCGTAGTCAAGGAGTTTCGAGTATCGGTATTGCGGTAGAGCGATCTCGAGGAGTGTTGGTGGTGGTATTCTCCAGAATACTCAAAAGAGCGCAAAGAAAGAAACCCGAGAAAGAAGTCCAGCCAGAAAGAAGGAACGCAGGAAAGAAAAAACTCGAATCCCCAGTCGTGGGTGAAGACGTGCCAGGCAGCGAGTTACCGTTCACTTGAACTTGAACCCTCGCAGTCTTTCCTCAAGAGTCCCGGTATTGAATTCCGCACTTCAAGATGCTGGCCTCGATTCGTGGAAAAGAGAAAAAGTCGATACTGAATGTTGGCCCGCTTTGTTGTGATTTGATCCGAGACTGGGTCTTGGTGCAAGATGCAGAGTGTTCGATGATGATGGTTCCGCTGAAAAGATACGACGTTTGAGACAGGACCGTGGTGTCGTTGAACGTAAGTAACGTTGAATGAGAGTGCTCGCACTCGTGAATGTAAAACCCCAAAGGAAAACAAAATACGTCCAAGAAGAAGCAAAGAGAAGCGAAGCCAAAGAAAAAAAAAAAAATCTTCACACAGTGATGACGAAGAAAAAGGTAGAATCAGAAGAAGAACAACAAGTGAAAGAACAAAAACCACCCTCCTCCCCCCCACAACCTCATATATCCCCCTCCTCCCCAGAAGCGCCCATCCTCAAACCCCCCCCCCCTCCAATCCTCAGCGGCTCACTCCCTCACTCCGACATAGCGACAGTAAGGCATCGCATTGCCTCGGGGGGTTCAACTTGCCCCATCACCGTCCCCGTGGTTGGTTGGCTATAGTCTTCATCGAAGGGCTCGCTGCGATGGTGAAACGCGCTGGCATGTTGTCTTCTCTGGACTCTGGACGGAGATAAAAAAAAAAGTAGGTGATGATATAATGTGGTGGGCGGTAAGGTGACGGCAAAGCGCCCGGGGTGCGTGGTGATTGGTGGGTGTGGGCAAGGGGTGATGCAGGGTTTCAGGAATGGGGATCGGGGGATACATAAATATAATGGAGCGCTTCGCGACGCGACACCACGATTTGGAGGTGTGGAGGTGTGGAGGTGTGGAGATGGAGAAATGGAGAGAGAGACCGAAAATTTTGTAATGGTGTTTCTTGTGCGCGTGACGGTCGGGGGTGCTGTCTTTATTATATTATAATACTCCTAAGAATACAAGACCTAATATTATCCAATTCACATGGTACAGTATCACTCTCATCGCAGGATTTATTATCGCCAACAGGACTCCGCATGGCCCGTTGTGAGGATAGGTACTCGTCTCCATCCCCCCTTCCACACTCACCTGTTGGAGGAACACACTTCCCACTACCTCAGCAACTCGAATGCATTCACCATGCCGTTGAGGATGGATCTTGACCCTCCAACACCACCCACCGACTAACCGAACCTGTGACGGAATCGACAACCACAGAGCGTGAGCGACGCAGTTAGTTGCAGAATCGGGATATCTCGATGAAGACTCCAAATCATCCGAATCACCCCATACCCATCCTCCCCAGCGCGCATATCGCTGTCCTCCATCCAATCCTATCTGGCTCAACAACCACCTACGCTGCTCCCTCCTCTCCTCCATCATCTGAACTTATCCCACATCACATTCCCTATCGTCCACTCCCCCATCCTCTCTGCATCAACCTTTTCACACACCAAATCCTCATGCATCACGATCCATTTCTTCATTTCCCCGCTCCATCGTGATTAAACCCGACTCCTGTTCCGGAATCGCCGAGAAATCTCGCATGAAAGAGAACAATCTCCCCGGATAGGACTAAGACCGAGGGGAGAGGTGAATATCCGGCCATGATTAACTTGAGTTGAATCGGGCTTGTAGGTATATAACGTTACCTGTCGCCTGGACCAGATTTTACCGCGCTATCAATGAGGGTAGAAGATTATGTGAGATCGAGTGAAGATACATGAATTTGAAACCGTGCTTAAAACTCCTCCGCTGAGTTTTGTGGGCGGTAGTCTATGGATCAGATTAACTATCATGTTGCGTGAGGCTAGATTCTGTGGACCGGGGAACAGCAATCTCTATCTCTGCGTGCCAGTGACGCTGAGAAAGTCTAGTTAAGTTCCCCAACTTCTTTTGATATCGAGAGTTGAGAAAGGCGTAAAGCGAAGGGAAAAACATTAATATTCATTGTAGTGGGGCTCCGACCCAGTATACAGGTTTAAAGCAATGGCAGTTGCCAAAGTTCTTGAGAGGACCGTCACTCTATCACTGTGATGATTTGCGTGTGCACGAAAATTACAATATTCTCAGAATCTCGTATTCCAGCCATCGATTAGATTGCTAGCTTGTATCTACATAAAAGTGTAGGGCAATAACTAACAGACATAGAATCGTCGAATCCGAAAACACCGCCAGTAAGCATTTGAACTCCGAGTGAGAATCCAGGATTCGTACCGTGGTTTCCGGAAACTGTGGGTTATATTGAATTCACTGCACCCACTTAAATGTGTCAAGGTATTAACGGTGTGTGTGCCTCCTATAGCTGTTTTCTCGGAGATTCAATGAACTCAGTTCACAGGAGAAAGAAACGGACGCATGCATCATCACTCGTGGTCGATATTATCACCATCCAATCCATCGAGTCCGAGTCAAACGCCCCCGCCTCAAAATCAACATCCTCAGATCCCTCGTCCTCTTTTCCTACTTCCATCTCGTGCCCACAGTTTAAATCCCCAGACTGATCACCTTGCCTACTCCTTGCCTCCTACTCGTCATATCTGTACCCTCTCTGTAACATCCATACCCCAATTCTAGACTCTCTCTCGTCGTAAAAAAAATAAATCACAGGTGTCACATCGCGGCAGTGCAGATCGGTTCCTGTCGATTGTGTCACGTCCCCCTCATGCACGTTGGTCCCGGGTGGGTGTGCCGGGCGTACAGAGGTCACGGAGAGTCTGCGACTGGATCGAAGTCATGATGCGGATATGCTATGGTGATGTTGGTGGCGATTGGGATGAGGGTGATGATGATGTTGATGATGGTGGTGGTGATGGAAGTTCTGCGATGAAGCTGCGCCTCCACGGAAGATGTGATGATCCGGGACGGGCTGTGCAGGAAGTTGCAGTCACGTGTGGTGTTGAGCTGGACTGTGTGTCACCACTAACTTCAAGTTCACCACCCATCCCACTCCCCTCACATCTTTTAAGTACCCTGTAATGATAACGCTCACCGCACATGACGAATGTCAATGAGTGGGGGGGAACAAGTGTTCAGACTCCAGGAGCGGTACTCGTAAAAAAACCCATTCGCGAATCCAAGCCGCCCTCGTGTGTATCGAGTCGACTTGTGTCACCACATCGCACTCCACATTCACAGACGACGACGTCGTGACTCCAATATCAATTCCACCGCTCTCTCCCTCTCCCTCGCCACGCGCTCATCCCAATCTTCTCGGAAGTTCAAAAACCCGGAAGTACAATACTCTACAGTATGCCATCTTTCAACGTCTACATCGCCTCCATGACATGAAAAACAGTTTGAAATCTTCTGGCCCAGTTTGCAACCCACTGTATGGTGTAACATAACATGCAAGACATCGCTCTCCAACCCTGGCCACAATCCGCGTTTATGTCCGATGTCAACGTTGCCACCAATTCCCGTCCGCAGCAGGTCACCATATAACACGGCCTTGTCAAATTTCAAACACAAGCACAACTGGTGTCACCCTTGCATGTCTGAGTTCCAAACCTCAACCCACCGTCCTCCGTGGGGGTATCATGATACAATACGGACAACAGTACACGCTGCAAGCTCTTGACCAAAACCCTCAACCCAGACACTAGCTTGGGAGGCAGACTCGGACTCGGAGGGTGTATCCTGGATATCACACGGACTGTAGTGTACTCTCTATCATGGCAACAGGGATCAATATTTTCATTCTCGTGCTACTTTGGGGAGCCAGAATGGCTTCAGATGGTGACACCTACACGGACGAAATTTTTGTTGATGGTGGTAATGTGCGGAGATAAATCCACGGAGGACGTCCTGTTAAGCTTTTCTGAGTGGATCTGGGTACCTCACGGGCGCATGGAACGCATTGCGGGGCTGCTTATACCTGATGACGAGGAATAACGTGATGTCTCGATGGACCAGAGGTTTAAAATTTCTATCTACAGCGAGAGGTCGAATATTAGCTAATTACACGAGAATTTTAGGTGTCGAAAAGCAACAAAAAC
Organism: Ascodesmis nigricans; assembly: GCA_004786065.1. NCBI lineage: Eukaryota > Fungi > Ascomycota > Pezizomycetes > Pezizales > Ascodesmidaceae > Ascodesmis > Ascodesmis nigricans. Next base: position 340,705 of record ML220129.1, read on the forward strand.
AAGAGATGTTGCCGGGAGCGCCGCACCGCCTCCCCGTGCTCTGAGTTTGAAGATGAAATTTTCCATGGCATGCATGGAAGGTCTCAGTATCGGAGAATTGGTTAGTATGTACATGTCCGGGTCATGTCATGCGTTTGCAGTAGGAATTGATACCCGGTAACACAGTGCGCAAAAGGGTCAGAATCAGGCATACTGGTATATCAACCCCAGATCCGAGACCCTATGCCGCTACATTTTCCCCATCAAGTTTTCGACGTGGATTCAACATTTTCGGTTTCGTAAAACAGGGGTCCCTCGCACGACTTGAACCTGGGCATGAATTTTCCTCGATGCTTGCTGCCCCAGACCCGAGAGCTTCCCCACATTGAAGAAACTAATATGTCGGTCACCATGCGCGAGTTAGGAAAAACCAGTACGTCGGATCTCTGCTGTCACACGTTCTCGCCAAACATCCCGTAGTTCTGGTGTTTTCCTCTTTCGCTCTTCGAAACCGTTGTCAGTGTCGGCCCATCGTATAAGATCCCCCAGTCCCTCCCTAGTATCGAGATCCCAACATCATCCCCGCTCCGAAGAACCTCATCAGTCTTCATCAATCTTCACCTTCGAACCCTTTCATAAATATCTTCTTCATTCACCATGTCCTACAACTGCTCTTGCAAAGAATCCTTCAATAGCGCAACCGCATGGTGAGTGAACCGTGAGGTATCCTTTTGACAGGGTAACAAGTGAGGTGATCATAGTTGCTGATGATATGATGTGTTGCTGTAGGCAGATGATGCTCGTACAGGCGGGCGTCAATACCAGCACCAACCAGTCGTCAGTGGAAGTCGAGATGGTTGACAGGGGAAGTGTTGATGAGGGCTATGTGTCTGGGGACTCGGACTCCCAGTCGGAATACGACTATGAGTGGATGGAAAGTAATGTCGAGAAGGACGATACTGAGGGGTAAGTGACTCCGTTGTGATATGTTGACAGTTGACCGTTCGTTGTTGATGCTGACCATCATCGTCCATTCCTAGGCTGCAACAGCACGCCGCTATTAGTGTTAACGACATTATATTGGGGTGGCAATCGCTTGATGCAAGGGTGGAGACGATAAACGACATCATGGACAGAATCGATGAACTCTTCCCCACTACTGGGGGCATCAGCCCAGACACCTGGGCCATCCCCGACGGCGACTGGTACTGAACCATTGTCGTCGCCATCTTCGTGACACGGGAAGGGAAAGGGCTCACCCGGGGATCATCTCTTCAAATCTTCAAAAGTTAATCTCTATTTTTCTCAAAGTTTTCGCGTTTCTTTTCGACTTGACGTATTCTGTTTGTTGGACCGCGGTTTCTGTTTGATTATGATACGTCAGTATTCATTTTATTGCGCGAAATTTTGTGCCAGCTTTATGTTGTATCTTTTGATATAATGTGCAGAATGATTATATGATCTTCATCGATGAGATAGTGGTTCATCTTTCTGAAATCGCGAACGTCCCTATTCTAATGTTGTGCTCGCCAGCGGTTACGCTGCGAAGGTCGGAGTTCGTCTTTATCCCGAGTCGTTTTTCTTCAATTGGCTTCACCATAAATATCGAAGTTCATCTTCAAGTTTCGTCCGAACCTTTTTGCTTCCGCAACAAGTCGCTGTACTTCTTCTTGTTCGATCAGCGCTCCATAATGGACGTGTTGAATATAATGGAGGAAGACTCGAGTTCAGTGAGATTAAAACGAATGAGTTGTGCTCTACCAGTGCGAGAACTTGCGATTCTCTAAATCATTAACTGATGCCTACTACACTCACACTTCCAGTCTTGAACGTTTTTACGAGCACACCCATCGTTACAGACACGAGGATGCCCACCGTAACGTGTGCGATGGTGTTGAGGCTGATACGGTCTTCCACCCACACCACGCCTCGGCGCCCGCGATCTCCAGAGTGCACACAACGCGCACCTGTTACACCAACCGCGCACACGCAAAATCTAACAAGCCATATCATTAACCGAATACGTGCAACGATACCTGGGAGGCAGTGTATATACAGATAGAACGTGAGATTATACACCTCATATCCATACCTCTCTTACAATACCGGCCGCGCTTGAGACAGTTCGCCTACGGATGACCGATTACCGCAGTTCACGCCAGCCGCGGAGAATGAAGAACCGTAAGTTGCCGTTTTCACATTTTTGTGATATCCGACAAGGCAATTGTGATATCCGACAAGGCTGGAGGTCGAGAGCTGGTCGGAATTCATTTCGGGAAGGTTAAGAGGATTTCGACCGATGTGCGAGAATGTAGTGGGGCAAAGTGCGTGGTGCGTGGTGTGCGCGGTTGTGTGTGGTGTTGAGCTGGCGATGCATGCAATTGCGCCTGTAGCGAACGATCAGTGTTGTGACGAAGCTGGAGTTAGGTATGACCCGAGGATAAACTGCTGCCTGACAAGATTGTTGACATCGAGAAGCCTTGTCCATGCGGTCTTAACCGTTTCTGAACGGAAGATGTCGAGATAGGATCATTCCGGATGAATTAGTTGCCATCCAAAGCCGTCGTGGAGGATATGTCCAAAGAGACATGACATAAGCATTATGAATACCGAGTATTGTTAGTACTACTTTAATTTTAGCCATGCAATGTTATATGATTCCAACACGGACCTTTGTTATCGAATTCGGCCACGAAAGACTCGAGAAACCTTCTTTTCAATTCGATAAAGACAACGAAAAACCGATACGTCAGATAAAACGCTGAGGAGAATGGTGAGAAGTGAGAAGTTCAAAGCCAGAGAATATATAAAAGACTCGGGGGAAAGGGTGTAAAGCCACATTCAAGAGAACACGTATTATAGCTCTGAAAGGGCATGAAATCCTAATCTTTCATACCGAATAGAACACAAGAGAGAGAGAATCTGCGCTTTTATAACCTGGGGCTCAGTGGACGGGGAGGGGGAGTTAGCATAATACTTTCGTAAAAGGATGAATGCGAGTTTGCCGCCGATAGTGCAAGCTGTGGATAGCCATCGATCCACTGACGCGGCACATCTGCCCTTGGGACTGCTCATAGCCGCCAGGTTTTGAGCCTCAGCCCTCCCCTTCCCCGAGTCTCACAACTCATCCCACAACAAAAGTAGAAGATCACTTGCTCTTCGAAGGATCTGGTCGTCAATTGCGCATTGTCCAGGATAAATTCACGCCCCCCAGGGTCATTGGACTTCTATAAGCCCGAGTCCAAGTTGGCTAAACAGCATCCGCGCTGAAAACCCGTGAGAAACAAACATTAAACAGTGAGTACTCCCCGAGACTTGTCGAACGTGCGGGGAAGTTGAGAAGATGTCTTACAGGTTCCTATTCCGGATTCGAAACAAAATGACGAATAATGTCGAGGGCCTGTGTGCATCCTGCAGTTGGAGTCGAGCCTCGGACAGCACCAACAATGTAATACTTTGTTTCATACCAGAAAAAACGGTTCCGGAGACATGCTCATTGATCGAGCTTCCTTCTCATCAAAAGCCGACCAGAGAACATGCTCGAGACGCAAAGATGAATATCTCGGTCGAATCGATAGGACTTTAAGATCAAACATGAAGTCTCATACCCTTCGACGATTTTCTTCAAGGAGTTCCTCGGATTGCATTTTCGAGGAGATGGTACGTCGGTGATGGCAACGGGGAAGGCTGAGTTCGATGAAAATTTGTATTTAACAAGATAAGCTAATAAACCGAACAGAATTAGCATTTGTAGAAGCGAAACGGCAGCAAAAACCTGTCAGACCCACTGTCCACTTCACCTTCAGGTTCTCCTACTACTACTCAATAATTTGAAACAGCCGTCTTGGAAGCAAAACGCAGCAAAATTCGAGGAGATGTAGCCGCATATCACTGGAACTCGAACCCCAGAGCAATATTCAAGTTCACGACTTCAATGATCGTTTAGCCGCGATATTTTCCTGATAGAATCAGCCGTCGAAGAGAAAAGAGCATAGCGAAGCATACCGCCACCAATTTCGCCGCCGCCCTTCTTGTGAGTCGTTTTCGCCACTCTCAGAGCATCGATTTCCGTTTGCAAAAAAAGCCCCTATGAGCTGTAGTTGCAGCGGGAATTGTTGGATTTAAGCGGATCTTGTCATGAATCGTACGAAAACAATGAGAATGATGGAGCGGAGGAGCTGGCCATGGTGGAAAGTTGGACGGACTCGGGGTTCTTTGTGGTCTGCGAGCGTGGATATCCGATTCAAGCGGTGTCAACCATGATACAGTGGAGGCTTTGGTCTATAGGGTTCTGAAGGTGAAAAACTGTGGGAGAAAGGTGTGGTGGAGTGGAGTGTATGAGCACAGGCCAGGCAGCGGGAGTGTGATATGAGTTGACTCATCATCCGAGGTTTGTACACGTAGGCTGACCTATGAAAAATGAATAATCAAACGCTGATAGAATGACGACAGAAATTGTGGATCTTCCCGAGTTTGATCAAGATAAGCCGATTCAACATTTTTGGTCGAGATGTAATGATGCACCATTTTCGTGTCAACTCACATGTCAGTATGTTATTCTCGAGTTTTCGTTGATTCTGCGGTTATCCGATTGAATGGTTCATTGAGTCGATGTATTTAACCCTCCTCTGTAGCTCTAAGTTCGAATCTCCTGGCCCGGGGTTTGCCACTCCCCGATTCTTCAGGCATATTCTTACATGGCGGTGTGACAGTCTCGAGGTAAAACTCGGTCGAGAATCGGAAACCGCCGCATATCAAGCTATGCGTTATTCACATGGAGCTTCAGGCGACGGAACAAAGACGACAGGTGCTTTCATGAGAAAAAGTATGGGCCACGTGGTCTCTGATAATGATAGCACGCGCATACACTTGCGGGGCTCTAGCGCGGTTTGGATGCCTACATGCCTACGCTGGATGCCTACATGAGATGCCTACAGGTCACATGACCTTTCGCATGAATCCCGGCACCGGTATTCTAACGGCTGTCAAAGCCAATGATGTCGGGGGGGAAATCGCGGGATGAAACATTCTTCAGAAACAACAGCATGGGAAGGTACAGGACAGGTGAGCATCCGAATTTCCCTACGGCGTGTATCGCCAGAGAAGATTCAGAGTGCGTTTTGATACATTCGCCCAGAATTATTGAAACACTTGCGCTAGTGGGCGAAGAAGAAACCGCAGAATACATTTCGGCAACATCGACTTACCAACTCTGAGTTGGACTCGACTCGGACTCAGATTCGGAACCGTCGGAAAACCCTGCATCAGAAGCAAGCGCAACATCTCAATATGATCCTATTTATCTCCCGGTTGGCTCTATTATTCGATCCAATAACTTTCAATCTCACAAGATGTTCTCGAATACCACGCGAGAACGGGACTTGAGTCTTCTTGACTCGAGCCTCAGCTGGTGACAGCAGATGTGAACTTGTGTTCGGTCTTTCGAGCCGAATCGCCTCCGAGGGCTGAAACTTTCTAATCCTTCACCGTCCGTAATAGCTCATGGCGCAGCCTGGCCTGTTCCATATGCGAGTTGGCGATGGAAGTGAAGATGTTCTGGGGCCGTCACGGTCCAGAGTATGCCAGTCCATACCTCAAATTGAATCATGGATCCTGTGATCTGTAATGCTCAATGATTGCTGAAGTGCTCCTCGGGGGTTAGTATGATGATTGGCTCGTCCGGAGGGAGGAACCATGGTTGCAGAGAAAGAAGCCTAGATGGTTACTGAGGAGATTGTCGAGAAGGTTGATAAGAAAGTTAGCGACAAGCTTAGACTAAAGCTCAGACTCAAGCTTAAACACAAGCTTACATACGAATTTATATCCAAGTTTAAACAAGCCTAAACAAGCCTAAAGGTAAGCTTAATCCTAAACTCAATACACCCCTCTTGAAACAACTATTCAACACTCCGGCACCTCCAACACCGCCTGAAACTTGAACTCCAACTCCCGTCCCATCCATCCATACCACAATCCCGCCATCCTGGACCCTGAAACAACTACATAGATCCAACCAGCACACTGCATCTTAAATTCGCCAACTGTTAAGATCTAGGGGGGGCTGAACTGAAGTTAGTGCGTCTGGAAGTCACAAGCCTCGATTTGCAGTATCGCATTGCAGGATGGTGCAAAGGGTTGATCTACGCCAGGATTCGGGGGATTAGTAACGAGGGCTGGTGTTGGAGTTTACTGTGGGTATGTGGGGGATAATGGGGGTCGGAGGAGATGGGGAATGTGGTGGGTATGTGATTTTGTGATGGCGGAGATATCAAGAGTTATCGGTCCCTTGTCAACAACTGGACTTCCGGTGATACACAAGCCGGTGAGAAAGTTACGGCTACAGTGTCTCATACCGAGCTTCTTAAATCTATTCATGCGGCATGGGCTCATTCATCTCCGCCCGGAGTATCTCAAAATCGCGAAGACTACATCTGAGTCAGGCGCGTCACTCGATTCCGCACCCGCGAGTCTAGACAAACAAAAAGGTCATCGCCATGTATATCACAATCCTCTAGGTGTCATCCCACACTAATAAAGCAGTAATCAGAGTTAAACTCGCCTATGCGCCCATTTCTGAGCCCATGGGAACTAAGAAACATCCTCATCACTCGGCCGATGAAGGTTGCAGTCGATACGGTAGTTGGATAATTTTCATCATGCATGACTCTATAATAGCTATAGTAACATAAATACTGTAGCTAACTACGGTGTAAGGAATCATATTCCGCATAGCACCGTTTTCATCCCACGGTGAAGAAGAATCATACTCATCATTCGTTCGGGATGTGAAAAGTCAACTTGATGGTGTAATGAATATCATCGTAAACACCTCCCGATTAAGCATAGCAGTCAAGTTCAACCAACGTTGCATAAATGATTCAATAAAACTCTGTAACTAACAATCTTGTGCCACCAATAGAGAGGTCCTGTCCCCGTTTCTTCTACCATCACTCGAATAGCTTTCAATCTCATCCCAACTATTTCCCGAATAATGCCCCCGTACGATGCAATAACGTCGCTCCTATCACGTGGTGTACGAGATATTCTACACTAAATACCTGTAGCCCATTCTCCGCCCTCCAGGGGAAACTATTAACAATAAAAATAGAGTATAGTAGTAGTACATCGCCTCTGTGCGACACCTTCGAAACACTTCCAGTCCATGCCATCCTTTAGCAATCCCCATCTAGCGCTCCCCTGCTGAATTTTCAACACTGGGCCCTTGAGCTGTGAGTATATGGTATCGATGGAGTATACTACGGGCCTGGAGAGTGTTTCGCTTCTCGGTCTCTAGCCTCAACTGGGCACCTCACATGGCTCTTGCTCTCAAGCACAGACTTCGTACACCGACTTGGGGATAGGTTGATAGCCATTTTAGATTTCCTTGATGTAGGTAGGGTATGCGTCCGAGTCGTCCAAAGACGTATATCATATATATCCGGGTTCCAGGTCCGAGTCCATGACGACGCTGAGATAGACTCGGAAACATTGTAGCTAAAACATATAAACCAGCCCCACGTCCCTCAGATTATTCACCCTTTAACACACACACACCAGGCCTGGGACTATCCGTTACATCTCTACTCGACGCAACACGGGTGTGGCTGGGTGGGAAGATCTGGAGATCTAATTCTCAGCATGTGACATAAAACATCGAGATTGAATTTTTTTTATTTTCAATTTTTTTGCATGTATCTAAACTCTATAAAAGCAATCCCAACAACAACAACAACCCTATAACCCCATAACTTTCCTCCAATCCATAACACCTGACCCGTCTCTCGAGTACCGTAGAGTCTAGTGCAAAGGACACCAATATCTTATAGCGCGATCCTCACACACTCCTAGGTCACAACGCGGAATATCTCTTCCTCCGTTTCCTCCGATATTCCTCGCCCCGATATCCGAGATCCTCTGAAGCCTCCCCAACTTGAATACTCCCCATATCCAACCCTCGACGGAGCGAGCGGTAGTGGGGAAGAAATCATCACTCCTCTCTCAGCGCCGAGTGAGACCGTTGGTAGGATCGACGGCCGAGAAATGAAGAAGTGTAACTGAAGTGACCTGGATCAGGCGAAGATGGAGGTTGTGATACAATATCGATCATGCTGCAAGTGCAATACGGTGCTGTTGGCCGCTGTCGGGATCTCCAGAATCTGTCAGCTAGAGTAACCTACTCAGCAATCCACCCCACCCTTTCCCCACATATGTGCACCCGAGTAGTGGGAATAGCTCGTTTCCATTCCCCGTGATTGCGGCGCCCATGTATAGGTTGCTTCGGTCTTCAAAGTTCGTGGTTTCTGAGCGCGCGGCTGAATAACTTCCTTTCCGGGGCTGGGGGGCGCTGGAGGAGGAGAGTGGGAGCGTTGTGGTTGGGTAGTCAGCGATTGCGATGTAGTTAAATGGTTGCGATGCAGGCGGCGGACGATGGCTGGGTGTGCGGACGAAGAATGAGAGATGATAAGAGCATGGCAAGAGGGCGGCGAAAGGACGACGAAGAGAGGACCAACGGATGGAAAGAACGGATGGACGACGAGTGGATGAACGCGACAACATCGGACATCGAACACCAGATGTCGGACACCTCTTCCGGACACGCTCATCCATCTCGAATCGCGCATCTTTCGCACGGAAATTCATCATCTCGAAAGCCATACTCATCAGCAGCCCATCGCGGGACGACTCGGCCATATGAGCCCTGTTTCGATATCCCGACTTCGTCGCCCACCACCCCAAAACCACAAGCCCAAGTCATTCACAGACTCGCAGATTCGCGGGACATGGGAAATGCATGATTTACCCGTGATCAAAAGTCAAGAGTCTCCGAGCGAGTATGTCTCCAGGTCCGGGTCTTGTCGCGGATGGACCTTGGGCGGTGACAAAAAGTCCCCACCCACAAGTGGGCTCAAGGTCATCGTTTTGCCACTGAACCTTGACCAGACCCCCCCAAAAAATTCGATTGGACGCGGAATTGAAGCTCGAGGGTGTTGGGTAAATGTGTTGGTTCGTGTGTTCGATTGTTCGCAAACTGAGGCGTTGGATGCAGAATTGACCGCAACCGGACGAGGCGACCATTTCATACCAATCGAGGACGACGATGCCGACACAGCCTTCGAACTGGCTCGGCGTGGGGTGTATTATGACCGGGATGTTGATATCGTCAGGTGTCGAGTCAGGCGCATTCCAAGGCGTTGAGAAATCCTCAAGCTGCGCTTTTCCGATGACTATGTCAACAACAACCAGGAGGAATAACGAACACATGATAAGATGATACCCGAATGTTTTAGAGCGTACATAATTCCCTCATGCACTGGATCAGGTGTGTTGATCAGAGCAAAAACAAGGCTCGAGGGCGGAAGACGAAATCCCGTGGATGCCATTCCGGCTGTAAAATCCTTGGGAGTGTCAAGGAGGGGGTTTCGTCCGGAAACATTCGAAAGAAGCGAAGAGTTCCAATCCTTGTGCGAGAGCAACAGAGGAATGGGAATGATGCACGATTCCGATAGAGAGCAAGGATAAAAATCAGTAATGTAACACGCTACGAAGCTTCCGGAAACCTACCCTTGATAACATTATCCGGTCGATACTTTGTCTCTCAAGGCGCACATCTCGTTATCACCTAGTTAATGAAAATGTGGCCCTCGATCAAGTTCAACAACAATATATTTCGACCATCGCTATCGTACATAGTTCTAAACCTTCTCAATGTCAGTGATGTAAACCAATGTTAACGGGAAACTGGATTTCTTACCAACATGCCGCCACACTATCATTCCCATTGCCGGTATCATAGATCATTGATCCACCAAAGAGGTAGTTATGCCAAAACCGTGTGCGCCTGAGGCTCCGAGTCTGTGAACATTGTGCGCGCAGCCAGTGTGTGCGCCTGAGGATGAAACTACCTGAGGCGCGCATCCTTATATGAGCGCTCATCCGACCAGAGACAGAAGGAAGGATAATGCCTTGTCAGCGTGGGGGCGATGGCCAACTTACCCAAAAAAGGGCAGAGACCTGTCGGAAACCGCAAGTATAGCCCGTATTGATACCCAGAGAATGGAGGTGATTACAGTAAGCCGGTTTGTGCATCATTTGTGCGTGATTCTCCTGTCACCCGGTGGCGTAGATGGAAGGAAGAGATGGTATTCGCGATCAAACCCGCGAACCCAACATGCAGCACTCCCAGTGCATAATACCCGTCGAATTTTCTTCTTCCCCAACGCCGTCCACTTTCTCAAATAAGCCAATGGCTGCCCGCAAATCCGTGATGAGGTATCCCTACCTAGTTTCAGTAACACCCGTCGTGGGGGGTGATTTGAGATAACTATCCGGTTATCACTGACTGGTGTCGTCAGACTGCGCACGGAAATCTGAATGGCTCGGACTCGGACTCGAGGACTGACCCAACTCAGGTTTTCATGGTAACTCCCAGTATTGTACGCTTCATTTTCTGGCGATTCTGGAGCGATCCACGCTTACAATCGTACCAGGAACGATGTTACAGCGCATGCACCCGCGAGCAACCCGGAAACTCGGACAAGAGCAATGAGCCATGAGCTAAAGTTCAGCACAATTCTTCTCAGTGATGCCAGCGGCGAGTTGCAGAAGATTGGAGGCCCTAGGCAAACGCGAGGCATGGGATCGCGACTGGTTGGGTTCTGTTGGGCTGGAGTGCAGGGCCAGAGATATGCGCAGCCACACAAATGGCGGGGATGGCGCTACACGGAAGAAAACAGCAAGATCACCATTTAAACCCTCAATGCAGGAGCAGAGGATGGAGAAAAGGGGTAGAGGAGGCTCGGGATGCGGACAGTCGTCCCACTTCAGGTTTGGGAGAAATAGAGGAGAAGAAAGGGGTTGCAAGGTTGATGTTGGACGTCAAGTCGACGCGCGATCAGAAAAGTTGGAAATGAGCTTGGGGAAGCAGGGGAGTGGTCGAAGGAAAAAAAGTTATTGAAGAATTCTGGGTTGGTGGGGGATCAAATCGCCCCGGAAGAGGAAGAGTTGGGAAAGTGGTTTGAGAACCAGTGGGGAAGTTGATGTCCTTCTTTTTGATGAGCTGAAAGATAAGATCGACCCGGACATAGACACCGAAATTGGAAAAGGATGAAGAGGATGTGCGATTCCGAGGAGCGGGAATTCAAGAAGACAAGAAGCATGAAAACGAGAGAGACTCGGGGCGAACGGGGCAGGCTTGACGTTGAACTTGACATTTCCGCGGAAAGAGAGCGGAAAACCGAGCAGAGAAGCAGCGGGAAATTGGATGGACTAGATCAGCTGAAGAATTCTGCTTCCAATCGGTCTGGAAGACGAAGAGTTGGAAATGAGCACGGAGAAGCAGCGGGAAAGTGTTCGAAGTCCTTCCCACCGAGCTGGAGATACGAAAGAGATGGTTTTGAAGATAGATGCAGCGAGAAGAAGGGATGAAGGAGAAAAAGCAGGCGATATCGAGGAGCGGGCATTGAAAGGAGAGGAGAGAGGAAGAGTCACTCGGTGAAACCATCCACTTCATGGCGCTGACCTCAGCGTATGACGCCGCCTCCTCATCCCACTCGTCCTGTGAAACCATTCCCAAAACAGCCAAAAATCCCATGAGAATGGAGAACAAAAACAAGGAAGCCGAGGTATTCATTAAGACTAAAACTCCCAATGCAATAGTACCAGCGCTTCCCCCGCCCGGCCACGCCCCCAAATTCAAGCCCAAAATCCTTAATCGAACGTATGAATCTATTTCCTTCTATATATCTATATATATATATGATTCTATTTCTAATACACCGGCCAATGGAAGGCGGAGTTGCTGCAAACCTGGAGAATCGAGTCACGTCGGCGGTCCCAGGCAGGATAAGGCATGAGGCATCGGTTGGCGGATTGCGAAGAAAGCCTCATAGAATTGGGAAATGAACTTACCTATTAGAAGCTGTACCTTTTCGGGCGTTGGCAGAAGGGTAGAAGGATTCGGGAGGGGAAGCGCATTGTGTTACCTCGTATCCCCAAGGTAACAAGGACTTCAATAAACAGATCAGTAAGTATATAAATTGCTTTATTTAGTTACAAATAATGATAATACATTCCTCCAATGGCAACATGCCAAGAACTGTCGTGAGTCGTAGTACTAGTGTATGAGCCATTCCTTTCAACTCTTTTCAACACTCCATTTCTTTGTTTCCCCGTATTCTTTCTCCGTCAAGCAAAGCTTTCCGCCTATCTTAGTTATCGTATTTCCACATCTCCTCTATCGTCTCAAACCGACGCCGCCGCCTCTTCCGCTAGTCTTCTATGCTCGCGCTCCTTCTTTCGTCTCCTCCGCTCCTCCCTCGCGGCGGTCGTGTCATCATCCTCCTCGCAATGATTTCGAGAATACTCTGATATTAAGCGCGACTTTCGCAACCCGTAGACTGAACGATATGAAATATATTTGCATACCATGCTTCGTTACTCTGTTTCTCTTCCGGCGTCCGCCGTTCACAATACTAAGAGTCTGTGGATGAAAATCCATCGTCCATCACTTCTTCTCCGAATCTCGATGGAACTCGAGGAATTTCGATGAAATTGAACCCCCAATCGATGGACCCAGCTGATCCTAGATTCTCCCGCAGTTCCCCAGGTCGTAATGACCGGACAACGGCATCTCACTTAACACCATTGTTAGTCTCTCATCAAGATCATCATAGTGTAGTCTAGCGTTCGACTTACCAGCCACCATCACCCCAGTGGTTAGACGAGAGGGAAGCTACCCCGGAGAGGATAAAGACGGGGGAGATAACCCTTCTCGAGGGTTGGAGCGGGGAAGTGGGGGAGGCGTGGTCCAGATGGAAATGTTGGGATGAATCGGGGTGAGCACGTGGAATCTTGCAAGTGGATCATAACGGATTACGTCGGTGCGGGTGATTAATTATGGGGCAGATTGGGAGACGGAGCAGCGAAACTGGCGCCTTAACCACTCGGCCATGCCTTGATACGGGTGACGGACTGTGATCAGAGCAAAATGAATACAACAGGCTTTGAAATACATTGAACTTGAATGAATCGGCGTGGATAGAAGATGTAGAGTATTTTTTGAGCATAATGGGAGAGAAAACTAGGATACAGAGCATTGGAATATTTCTGATGACACAATCACCTCAGCAGAATGACGAACAACCACAACCATTGATTTCTAACACATTGATCCTTCACACCTCCAACATCTCTTTCCCCCACCTCCTTCCCCTTCCTGCAAGCACCTCTTTCACACCTCCTCCTGGTATCGCAATTGTTTCAATCTCTCCGCTGTCGTCTCCCCGCCGCCTTCTCCCGTCAGATTCATCATCAACTCCGGCCACTGCCAGGTGAACCGCTACGAACTCCGCTGCTCCGAATGTCCTGGCATTGTTCACATCGCTCTCTCGAGTTGAATAGGTCATCGGTACCATCAATTGCTCCGTTCACGATCCTCAAACTCATCATCCTGAGTTCAGCCTGCTGCACCCCACAACCTCCTCCGTCACCACAGCTACAATCGGGCCGTCCCCGCTACAAATTGCTGCCAGACACACTATCACGACATTCCACACCAAGCTCCTCCGGCATGATGTTGCCTCTCAGCGTCGTCTCCTTCTGCCTCTCTTGAGCAACGAGATGCGGAGTATCGCGACATGTGCAACACCTCGGTTTACCGTCGGTCGACCGCTTACAGCAAGAGCGGGTCAACTTCACCCCACAATGCTGCACCCCGCAATCATCCAGCGGACTCCATGTGTGGTCCCCTGACAAAGGTTTAAATCAACCTCATGTCTCTCTCTCCGGCTCCTCGTCAGCTCCCGAACTCCACAGCTCCGCAGCTCAAGCTCGCCTGCTAGCTTCAACACCAGCTCCCTACTGCCACAAACCCATTCCCCACGACATCCACCTCGAGCCTACTCTTCCGCATCGATTTCATCGAAACCTGCCTTCACAATGGCGTCCATCACCCTCTACATCGACTGCGTCTCCAACTACGGCTACATGGCCCTCCACCTCGTCAAAACCCACTTCTCGGGGGTCCCGCTCAAACTCGTCCCGGTCTTCCTCGGCGGCATCATGCAAGCGACCGGAAACCGCCCTCCCTTTGCGGTCCCGCTTAAAGGCAACTACATGAAACTCGACGCCGAACGTACTTGCCGCCGCTACAACATTCCCATTCGGAAGGGATTCCCGGAGAAGTTCCCAATGCCAACGCTGCTGGCCCAGCGAGTGCAGGTTGCAGCGGGAATCGCGCTGGGTCAGGAGAAGGGAAATACGGTCGTCGAGGCGTTTGAGAAGGCGCTTTGGTTGGAGGAAGTTGATATCGAGAGCCAGGAAAATTGCGGTGCGGTTTTGGTGAAGGCCGTTGGCAAGGAGGATGCGGGGAAGGTGTTGAAGACTTTGACCGAGAATACCGACGCTGTAAAGGAGCAGCTGAAGAAGAACACTGAGGCGGCGATTAAGTCGGGTTCATTTGGCGTTCCGTGGTTTGTCGTGAAGGATAAGGATGGGAAGGAGGATGTCATCTGGGGTGTGGATCATATTGATTTGGTGGCGGAGATGGTGGGCGTTCAGTGGCCGCCGGCGGGGTTGAAGAAGGAGACTGCGCAGTTGTAGAAACTCAGCACTGGATTCCAGTGATTCGATTCACTACTACAGAGCAACAGGGTTATCAACGAATATTATGATTATATGGTATCCATCAAGCCGTCTGTCTCGGTTCATTTCATCCCATCCTACAATGATTTTTTCCCATCATCATCATCACGTATCCTCAACCTCCATCATCCAATCCATCTCCTCGTTCTCCTTTTCGACCTCCTGCTTTCCCTCCACCCCCCTCATTCCACCCACCACATCATCAACATCCACCATCTCAACATCCCCCAACCCATCCCCATCCCCCAACCCCCCCATTCCCTGAAATCCCTTACCCCCGACTCCCCTAGGTGCCCCCATCCTCCATTCCTGCATTCTCCCCAAGGAAGTCCTCGGCGTTTCCGGCGTCCCAACAACCACAGACCTCACAGCACTCCTTGTCGGCGTTCTCAACGGCGTTATCGGTGGAAACGGTATGCTGGGTTTACGGACTCGCGGGAGCGCGGGGAGGGTGGTGTGTGGTACGTTGTTGTTGGTGCTGGTGGGAAGGTAACGGCACGGGTATGGTTTGCGGGGGGTTGTTGGCAGGGGCGAGGGGGTCGGGGCGGGGGTTGAGGGGGGGTGCGAGGGGAGGGGTGTGCTGGTGGAGGGAATTGCTGGTGGGTGGGAGGGGAGCTTGGTGGTACGGGATGGTTGGAGGTTGCGGTGTTGCGTGGGGTTCGGAGTTGGCATGGTGGTGAGGTTTTGAGGTTGTCAGGAGGGAGTTGATGTGTTGGGAGGAGGAGTTAAGGAGGGGAGGCTGATGGTAGGGACGAGGAGACTCGGATAGCGTCAGCAGAAGGATGAGGGTGAGGAACGTGGAGCATCCCTGGGCTACTAAGTTACCAGGAGCGCGGTACGTCAGAATCAAAGAGTATGTCCGAGTCGTCTGCAATATCATCAGAATTAATAGCTGACTGGAATGCTGTTGGACTTGGTGATGCTGGCCGTATCAGTGATCACAGGCCGATGGGGAGTCGTGGCCCAGTGTAAGAGAGAAAATACGAAAATACCGAATCTGATACAAGAAGACAACACACATGACACCAGAGAAAGAACACAAGCAAGAAGGTAGAGGAGAAGGAGGTGAGAGGAATGGGGAAAAGATGATGAGAAGCTGGAGCAGTGCGACACCCCCTCACCGCCAATGATGCCCTGGCTTTGTGCCCTGTGCCCTAGGTCCTTTAACCGCAAACTTCATTTCTCGAAGACACCGAGGAGCAGAACAACCACGCTCACTGTCAGTGAGAGGATTTGCCGGAGGAAAAGAGTGTGATTCCAGGAGGTTGTGTCGACGTGTGAGACTACTACTCGAACACGCCGGGGGTCTTTCCAGCACTCCTATTGGGATCCTCTACATCAGGTAGGCTTCTGAATACCTATTTTCGTGTGCTTCTACACAAAACTCGCGAGATCCCCCCAGTCCTACCGCCCTACCTGCCTATTCCTATTCGTGCCAGCTCTGTGCTATCTCCGTGTACCGATAAAACCCCAGATTCAAACTCCTACACTCCGCTAAACCAGGTTCGCGGTGGTTGAGCAAGTTAAGCATAAACGGCTTTACTCAGATGCTCGAGAGTATTATAGATTAAGGTAGGGGATCGAGGAGATTGGTTGACAGAAGGGATCTCCGGAATCTATGTTCGGAATTAGGTGACAGCGCAACACTAATTATCCGAAGCACCGCGACCCTGAAACCGGGAAACGATTCGGCGGGGAGGGAGGATCGCTGGATAGGGGGATATCGTGAGGGTGCGGAGGATGGAGTCGGAGGGAGACTCCGGTCGGGAGGTTGGTACCTGGGTGCCTGGGTTGAGGAAAGTACACTTTTGAAGGTACCTCTTCAAGTGTAATTGGGTACCTGGTACGATCGTAACCGAGTCTTGAGACAATTGCATGTCAGACATACGCTACGCTGCATAGCCTCATGCGGCGCCACAGTCAACGGAATCATCACCACACGGAACAGGTACCGGTAGTGATGACGCAACAATGTTGATTCAGCGCCGCCGGAAAGTGTATTCCGCGGACTGAGGGTGTGAGTGGAGCACTGGGGCGTGGGGTTTCATGGAGTGGACCTATAAGAGAGGGCATTTTCGCAGAGAAGTACCAGTTCATCATCATCGCGACAATTTTAGCCCTCCCCGCCAAGATTGAACACAAATCACTGTTCATCCTGCCGAGATTATAAAAGATCTATTCTGCGGGGGCTACCAAAAGCTAAAATCCAACTTCACGACCCACGAAGACCGATAGAGCCCGATAGCCATCAACTTCACCGCCACAAGAACAACTCCTGCAATCCAACCCGACTCAACTCGAATCGAATCTCCGCACAGGTCAAAGTTGTCTTAACGACTATCATCGAAAGTGAAGAAACCGAAGAAACCTCGAATCATCAAGGAACGCAACCCACCCCCGTAAACGCAAATGATACGAAAACTTGGGTAATAAACACAACCACATCACCGTCAACCTCTCAACCAACCACCAACCACCAAATGTTTCCCCACCTCCCTCACCTCCTTCTGCTCTGCGCCACGCTCTTTAATAAACCCACCCTCGCACGCCCTCGCCCAACGCCGCCACAAAACGATCTCCGTATCCCGGAACTGTCTGTCACGCTTGGTAGTTCAGAGAATCCCCAGTCTGATGTTACGTATGCATCCGAGTCGTCGCGGTTTACGAACGAGCCCGATACACTGCATCTGGACCGCGAAGGAACCGAATACGGGTTTTATTTCTCATGCGTAGATGTAACTACTTTGGGTCTACGCGGAAAAGTCGGAAACGTCAAGATGCGGATGGTGACGAAAGGGGAGTGTCGGTTTTATATCAGCAATGGTAAGCCCGATATCCGAGAGGATCTAATATTAAGCTGAGGTGCAATAAAATGCTAATTCGGGGTAGATTGTACGAGAAATTATCACGCTCCGACATCAGATTGGATGATTTTGCGACAAACAGATGGGAAGCCAGGAGTCACGTATGAGATTAATGTTGATGTGGCGAGGGACGCTGAGGGGACAGAGTTGGAGGAGAAGGGGATTGGGAGCTTTGTGTGTGCCGGGGAGGGGGATAAGATTCCGGAGTGGGTGGGGGCTTGAGAGGAGGAGAAGTTGGGAATATCATTATTGGGGGATAGTAAATAATGTAGATACAAACATAATTAATCAATATCGAAAATAAGAGATTTTGATTGAATTGATTGAATTTATTGAATTTATTTAAGTGCATGCGTCCCTTTGGGAGATGGCGCGACAACTACTCTACAGCTTTCTCCCTCTTCCTCATTTTCCCACCCCCACTCTTCCGCCCTTCTCTCTTCTCTCTTCTCTTTCTTATTTCGGAGTCGTTCTTCACCTTCCCCACGTTTGTCGTTTCCAAGTAGTTCAGAATGGCCGCTCTAGCCCTCCTTTCCGCGAATATGGTGGAGAGTACGTGTCATTTTGTGAGGCCGACCTGCTCTAGGTCTTTCCACAGCTTCTCCTGTTGCCGTCTCCAGTGCCTGCATTCTTTAAGGAGGTGTTCTTGGTTTTGTCGGGAGTTTTCGCACCACCAGTATTCGTCCCTTGTGGCTCTCTCTACTCTTTTCAGGCATTCCGCAGTTAAGCCCTTGTCTGTGGCGAATTTGAAGTATCTGCTCGCCAGGCTTTTTCAGGCCCTCATTGCTGCTTGGTCTGGCTTCCGAGTTCGGGGGAGTTTGAATCGCTGTGGGTAGTATTTCCCGCATGTTTTAGCTGCCCATTCTCTCTCTTCGTTCTCTGTTCTCTCTCACAGTTTCCGGGCAATATGGGTAATTGAGGTCGCCCCGAAGCGCCTCACGTTCTTGTGTTGGCCCTGTCTGGAGGCTTCTTTCGCAGCTGCGTCTACGACCTCGTTCTTTCGATGCCTTGGTGCCCTGGAACCCAACGGATGTGGGTCTCTATGCTTGCTTCCTTCAGTTTTCGGTTGTGCTCTCTGATACCTTCCGCTACGTCAGACCCTGGCCCTGGTTCCGTTGATTGGATCCTTTTCAAGGCGATCCGGGAATCTGTGAAGACTCTAAGCGTGTTGACTGGGTCTCCTTCTCCGTTTTTCAGTACGTTGTGTAATGTGTCGCCTAAGGCCTCGGATATGGCGAATAATTCTGCGTCGATAATCTCTTTTGTTGCTCCTAGATTCCATAACTTCGTTTGCCAGTGTTCTTCACGGTCTAGTTGACCTGTGGCTGCTCCGGTGATTCCTTCAGAGCTGCGTGAGCCGTCCGTCCAGATTGCTACAGACCCCCTCGGTGAAATTGCATATTGAGATGCTACGGCTGAGTCTCCCCGTATCAGTAATATGTATCCTACCTTCTGGAATTGTCGGCTGTGTGGCTTTATCGGAAACTATTTCGACTCCAGCTTCTAGAGTAACTGCCTCTTCGATTCTGCTTCGTAGGAGTTTTCCAATGGTCCTATGGGTTTTCGCTGGACGGTGAGTTTCCGGGGGTATAAGAAACCTCAGCGGGTGATTTGAGGGGAGTCCAAGATTCCGTAATGCGTATTTTCATTGTCTATGGTTGAGTAGAAACTGTGCAGACCGTAGACCAGCTGTCGATATCAGCGGTCCTATTGGTGTCGTTCTCGATGCACCTGTAATTGCCTGGTCTTGTATGTTAACAAGTTTCTGGATTTCGCGTACTCGCGAGTCGTTAGGCTTCGTGCCCCACCATAACTCTGTTCATATAGCATTATTGATTGAACCATAGCGGTTTGTATCTTCTTTACGTTCACCGGGTTGAGTCCTTGGGTAATCGTCAGTCTGCGAATTCGGACTTCTGTGGCTTTCGCTTTCTTCATGCACATATTGCGGTGTTCGCGGAGTTTCAGATAGCTATCGATCCGGATCCCTAGCCATCTTGTGGTCGTGCGGTTGAAGGGGACTTCTCCCTCTCCCACTCGGATGCAGTATCTTTCCATGGCTGCTCGGAACTTGTCATTTTGGTGAGAAAATAGTATAGTTTCTGTCTTTGCCAGATCAAATTCTACGGCGTTTCGAGAGGCCCATTCCTGTGCAAGTCGCGCTGGCTCCTCGAGTCGTTCGGAGGCATCTTCAGCATTTTGCTCCACAGCTATCCATGCTAAATAAAAGATTTTGCGGTATCACTCGTGTGAGGTCAGATCATAGAAGCCAAGAGATGGCCGAGTGGTTAAGGCGCTAGATCGATTCTGTTGACCAATCTGCTCCATAGAAAGTGACTCGCTCCGACGTGATGGACCATGATCCAACTGAGTGTTTTCGTAATGCCACAACCAGCAGCCAATGGTTACGGGGTTTCAAAGGATCCCTCTTCAGTTTCTCCAACCCGGGCTCACGTTATATCAGACTCACTTCAGGGAAGCTGTCGGCAAATAGTAGTGCCAAATACACCCCTTATCAACGATCTAAGGTGGTCCTTTAAAAGACCCCTTTGCAACGTGATGGAGAGCTTCTTCTTAGTACTCCAGTCAATCAAACCAACATACGCCACCAGTGATTGCTTCACAACGACTCGAACTCTGACCCGGCAAAGCGAAGCCGTCAATCCATTGAAAATACGGCCCGGTTTGTGAAATAAAACATCATGCAGAACAACAACATCAATGTGGCTCTTAAGGCTCCCACCACAGCGATTCCGGGTGACAGGTTTCAGCAGAGCCAGTACCAGTTCCCATTTGAGTGGGCCAAGCCCGAATCGCGATTCAAGCTTTCCATTGGACAAGCATGCTACAGATGCGCCAGTAGCTCCAGTTGCATTATGAAAGTTTCGGTACAGTCGTCTGTTGGTCCCATTCTCTCCGCGTTCGGTCATGACTAACTTATACCAGTGCGGCCACTGCTATTGCGTCAAATGTTTGTTAAGCTTTATATTCATTCCTATCGGCTTTCAGAAACTATGGACAACGACTTTATCCGATTACCTTTCTCCGGTTAATCTATGCCCGAAATCGGACTTGATCCCTTCACATCCCACAGCCCAGATGATCGACCTTGACATCGTAGAGGGACTTTTTAAGCAAAACATGAACGTGTTCCCATTTTCCGAACCATATTACCACATGATCCGCAGTGCCGCAATAGAGTACTCCATAAATGCAAAGCGCGAGACACTATCATATAGTACTGCGCCACTTGTTCTGAAGCCATTCCAACGACTAATAAATATCATTTCACCGACGACACCCCGCTGAGGCGGGGAAGACTTTGGACTTGTCGACGTTGTCAGGAGAAAAACGTGCATCGAGTGTGGAGAAAAGGTGGCGCAGTAAACCGCACCCGGGGGTCCGACTTAAATCCACAAGTGTGGCAACAATGATAATTGGGTGCTCGGCTCCGTGTTCTCGGAAAGCGTTCACCACGTCGAGCAACAATGCTTCCATATCAAGTTGCTCCAAATGTAAGTATGGACAAGCGGTGAAAAAAGGCAAGGGATCATGATGTGTTATGTGTTACGTAGAGCTATCCTTTCCCATATCATACACAAAAGTTGCAATGTGAGACTGACGTATTCGGCGATACTGGGGACAGTAAGATGTGTATGAAGAAGTGATGTCCTCCCTGTGGGGCCGTCTTCAAAGATCATTGCATCTGTCTTCAGATTCAAGAACTTCAAGAGAAGGATTGGAAAGGACAGATTCTGAAAGAGGTCGGGAAAACTCTGGCAGGTCAACTGGAGAAGCATATGGCTGAGTTTGAACATGGTCTGATCAAGAAAATGAACGAAACGCTGGAGAAAAGGATGCAGAAGATGATGTTGGAGGTAGTAAAGAAGTAAGGCGGAAGAGAGGTTAAAGCCAAGGGGAGAGAAAAATTCGAGGACGATATAGCGACTAGAGAGGATGTAGTTCGAGGCTGAGGTGTGGAGGATGGTATGGCTTGAGACGTGGTGTTCGGAACATTAGTGTGAGTAGGACAGAAACCTGAGGAAAGCGATAAATGGAAATGTGGCAATAGAAGTATAATAACATCGCAGGAAGAGACTGAATAAGCAATCCCCCTTGTATCATATATATGCTCAGTTTTCAATCGCCCTGAGCGAGGCGCTTTGTTCATTGTCAATCATTCGCACTTTAGTCATCTATATTCCCCAGCACGGTCCGTTCGGCAACACATACCATCACCACTCTACCTGCTGCGATGCGGAGATTTACTTCCACCTCCTCATTGAGCTTACCCAACTCCCCAACAGATCTACTGTAAGTTGTATACCCTTCTTCATGGCGTTAATCGTTGACGTCTGTCCGATTCTCAGCAACCAAGCCAGCCACTCTGGTCACCAGAACATGCGTCCTGACAGCCTCCTGGATTATGATCACTCCCCCGTACCGGTTCTCCATTAGGCTAGGAACCTTAAGAACGGAAAGAAACGATTGAATGGGATAAGAGATGCTATCTAGAATCCCAATGGTGCGCTACACCTTCTACATAAAGCACGGTAACATGAACGATACCTTCAAGTTAACACGATGATTAGGCAACAGTAAAATGACTCAATTATATACGGCTTCGACATTATCATCTACATATGATCCTCCGCGACTATACCACTACAAAAACTGTCATCCATCGTTGATGCACCCAGGCAGACCATTCGGATGATGGACGATGCAAAAAAAAATATACAACGAAGTGAACCCTCAGCCTCCGAGCCAACTAATCATCCAAAGTCATCATTTAAATATCCCAGTGAAGGGGGATGTTCCTGATGGTGTAATCCCTCCACTCAGGCAAGCTCCTCTTGCGCTGATTGCCAGGGGTGGTAACCTGAAGATCCTCAACGGCACTCGCCAACCTCACCAATTTGGGCTCGCTCCAAGCAGACCCCATCAAACTCAAGCCGAAGGCCATTCCGGTTCCAGCATGAACACCGACAGGGACGGTGATGATGGGATAACCAGCCTGGGCAGCAACCTGGTAGCTCTGGCCAACATCAGGTGGGGCAAGGAGAACATCGGGCTTGACCGTGGCGTTCACGTCACGGAGACCAAGTGCATCGTCGAGAGCATTGCGGGTGGTGGTCTGAGTCCACTCAAGAGCCTGGTAGTAGGTATCATCACGGTTACCGCCAGTGGCAAGGGAGGCGAGGAAGCCGTCCTGGCCAGACTCGAAAGCGGGGTGGGTGTTGGGAATTCCTCCCTCAGTGCCGGTATTGGCATTGTTATAATCAACAATGTCCTGGAGGGTGCGGATATTGGTGTTCCCAAGCTCGGCGAGGTAGTCACGGACGTCATTATAGAAGTCGACCTTGACAACAGTGTACTCCGACTCGTTGGGGTAGCCACGCGTGGTACCGAAATCCCAATCCCATCCATCGGGGGAGACAATCTTTTCGCGGTTGGAGAGCTCAGTGCCGTTGATGATGGTAGCGCCAGCGGACTCGAGAAGCTCAATCATGTCGAACAAAGCGGCCTTGTTCTCATCGTCGGCGTATTGCCAGAAAGAGAGCCAAGGGATACCGAATGTCGCGCCCTGGAGAGCGGTCTTGTCGGTGAGGTACTGGGCGTATCCGGAAGCCGGGGTCCGTCCAACCTGAGCGGAGGTATAGTTGTCACGGGTGTCAACACCGTAGATGGCGTCAAGGGCATAAACAGCGTCGCGGACATTGCGAGCCAAGGTACCGACGGAGTCCTGGTGAGAAGACTCGGGAACGATTCCAGCGCGGGAAGTGAGACCGACTGTGGGCTTGATACCGACAAGGGAGTTGCGCATAGCGGGGTTGATAACTTCATCAAGGTCAGTTGTGATCCATGTCAACCAGGGAGATCAACATCAAACTCACCACTTCCGTCCGTCTCAGTTCCCAAAGAAAAGGTGATGCAGTTGGCCGCGACCGAAGTCGCCGATCCAGTGGAGCTTCCGCCAGGGTTCACGGTGAAATTGTACGGGCTCCGCGCCTGCCCACCACGAGCGCTGTATCCCTCAGAATACCAGTTGCTGCGCATATCCGCCCACTCGGACATGGTGGCCTTTCCGAGGAAGAGGGCACCAGCCTCACGCAACTTCTTAACAACATGAGCATCACGAGGAACAACGCTACCAAGAAGCATCCACGACCCGGCAGTGGTTTCCTATATCGCGGTTAGTTGGGGTCCGATTGATCTCACCGAACAAACTCACCATCTTATCCTTCGATCCCATGTTCTCCTTCACAACGAAGGGAATACCGTGAAGTGGTCCGCAAGCACCGCCGTTCGCGCGTGACTGGTCAAGCTGATCCGCGATCTCCTCCCAGTCGGGGTTGATTTCCACGATGGAGCTGTTCACCACCATCAGCAACAATTCACTCATCATTTCGAGGTCCCAATGCTTACTTGATCCACTCATTCGTCTGGTGAATACGATCGACATAGCACTTCGCAACTTGCTTCGTCGTCAAAACTCCGGAAGACAACGCGTCTTGGATCTCATCGATGGTGGCCTCCTCAAGCTTGAACCCATTGCACAGTGGCATCGGGAACTTGTCGACACCTGGTGCTGAGATGACGGGGAACTCGACAGGGTACGGGTCGCTGACGAGCTGAGCAGAAGCATCGTAGGTTGCAGTTGCGGTTGCGGTGAGCGCAAGCGCCAGCAGCGCTTTCGGCAGGATGGCCATTGTTGTGATCGAGGGGGAGGTGAAAATTAGATGGTGGTGGTGTATGAGATGCTGTCTGCTCAACGCAAACAATGACGACGCGATACAAAGACAAGGACCCCAATTCTGGTTATCCGCAACGACGACAACGATGGAGGAAGGAGAGAATCGTAACGATGATGGACGGCCGTAAACCCACGAGTTTGTACCACGGGACTTGGCAGCTTTTCCTTCCTCCTGAACTGTACCTTATGCGTTATCTGTCGCGCAAGGCTACTGCGAGCAGGAAATTACGGCCGCGTGGAGTGTAGTGCTACCTCTCGTACTATCGTTGGGTATCGAGCTATCGCGGGGCGGTGGCGCGATGGGGGAGGTTAGAAAAACACGCGCGGGTGATGCGGATCCCACGGATGGCGAGGTGACAAAATCTTTGGAGTCGCAGTAGGAAGAGGCGGCTGGAGGCGCTTGAGCAGGTACCCGCAGGATATGGGCTCTGGGCGGGGGTGGGGGTGAGCTATGATTGATTGGGTGGTGATGGCGGAGGAGGCGGAGGAGGCGAAGGAAGGTGAAGGAAACAGGAATACGGTATACGGGACAAGGCCGAGAGGACGCGACTTGGGCCTACAGTAGTACACAAATACTCGGGTGGCTTTTCGCCTCACACAAGTGTTGACTGAGCTGAGCAGATCAAAATGGAAAAATCCCCAATTGCCACTTCGAGACAGAAAGGCAGATCAAAGGTTCCGTGTATACACCGACGCAGGAACGCCTATCCTTACCGTATTCAACAGTCCGAACTGTCTCCCTCCGTAGCACAAAATCGTGGGGTCGCTAAAATCCCCAGAGAGAGTTTGGGGCCCCCAAGCTGTCAAATCATCAATCTTCAGGGTCTCGCCATCTCATCTCATCTCATCTCATCTCGTCCCAGCACCATCAGTACCCATGTCGAGAGTACACCCAACCTCCTGTTCGACCCACGTGCGAAGGAAGCTTGGAAGACAGACGGGATGCCGTATAAACATTCCCCGTCGCCGCCGACCCACAACGCCTAATCACTTTCGAGCCGAAGAAAACGACAAGCTGGCCTGTATCACGCCACCGGAGCAGCATCGAGCATCGGTGGGATTGAATGAATTGGAAATGTGAGGAAAAGAAAGATAGAAAGAAGGTAGTTTCAACGACATCGCTTGCACGCAGCTTGCGGCGTTCTTCAACATTGGATCTTTCATCGCCGTCTTCGCCACCGCAAACTCAAGGGCGCAGCCTCCGCAGATGCCGATCGGGTTGAACGGCATCATGGATGATGATGTATAGAGCAAAGCAGCCCCACATTCCGGCCAAAGTAACTGGAGATGCAAGCCTCCAACTCCACATCGCGAGTATCCAGGCAGCTCTCTATCTAGAGTATAGCTTCACACCTCTGCGCCGGTACTCCTTTCCGAAATCAACACTTGTGCATTTTAGATTTCGTCGCCATCATAAAGCTCCAGGTTAGGCTGAATACCTTTCGTTAGGGGCAGCATTATTTTCTGGTTCCCATCACTAGAATACACACGGTCAACTTCAACGCCACTGCCTCCACTACCCAGAGCTAAGACCTGAAGAATTTCTGGTTCGGATCCACATCTAGCAGCAATCAGCCACGTGGTGCCTTGGGGCTTCGAGAACGTTGGGGGGGGGGGGGTGGTGGTGTTGAGCGTTGAAGGGTCCGAGCACCCCCTCGTCCCTCGCTCACGTCGTTCGATAACGACGTCAGGTGTGTGGAGACAGCGAAATCAGTTCTCCTGAAGTTGGAGGAGACGCCGCTGCTGATGAGTGTGCTGAATTGCGTGCGATGGCAACCGACTCCGATGGGGAGGGGGCCAGGGAGGACGAGGGTGGAGCTGGTCAACGGTCGGTGGAGTTGCGACGGGGACGCCGTTGGTGAACGTTCGCGATTGTCGACAGCTTGATGACGGTTCACCACCGCCAACCCGCTCTGAGCGAACGATGGAGGAACTTCCTCGGAAGGGAGTCGCAATCCCAACATTTAACCCAACGTGACGAGAAGGTAAACTCAATCACTCGTCCACAGGTGACTGAATGAGCTGTGAGGGCGGGTTCGGGCTCGACGGTCACCGTCGATGGATGGTCACGAAAGGCGGTGGAGGATACGTTTCACGACCGTTCATGACTGAAGGCTGCGCAAAAAGTACCCTTCACAACTGTTCACCGCCGACTCTGAGTTCATTCAGCCATTGGTGGACACTGGTGATTGAGACCCCCACGAATCATGCTCCCGGACATTACCCGGACCACGCTGAAGTCGAAAAACCTCTTCCAGGGAAGTAAAGTTCATCAACTGCATTGAGACATGCTGCGCCCCCCATCGTCCTGGTACTTACCTCTTCTCTTCCATGTGGCGTTTCCCCCCGGCCAGTGTCCCTCACCCGGAAAGCCCTCAATATGCAGTCAGCAAGCCACCTCACAGTCGGTCAGTTGTGATCCAAGTTCCACATTTCGATGTATCCCGTGGATTGCGGAAGGTGGAGTTGGCGAGAGTGAGACATCAGCACAGACATCCATCATCACAATGATTCTTGTCTTGTTTCTTCATCATCGAGCGTTGTTGTGGAGTCTTGTGTGGAGCTCAAATCTTGCGGCCGAATCGAGTCGCCAACAAGCCCCCATGAGGAATAGTGCATCGTGATCGGGATCGTGATATCGTGATCGTGGGTGGTGATGATGATCAGCGAAACGAGGGAAGGGAGGGAAAAGGAGAGTAATGTAGATCGATCAGGATACCGCTGCCATGGATACCGCATGGCGCATCATCTTGTTTCTTGTCGTCGCCGTTTCTCATTGTCGGAGGGTAGTTGGATTCGGATTTGGATTCGGATTTGGATTCGGAGATGTCGGAGTGGTCGGCCAAGCTGGGCAACCGACGGAGTCGAAACCATCGCAGGTGGAAAGTGATGAGGATGTTGAGGGCGAAGATGATGAAGAGGGAACTCGGGGTGGTAAACGCGTTTCGTCCGTGTTTCGGAAGGAGAAGTTGCAGGATGGGAGATGGGAGAACATGTCGTTGGTTGGGAGAATGGTGCGTGCGCCATGCGGGATCGAGAACCGGATGGCGGAGAATTATTCACCACACACCACAGGTCGCGAGGAGACGAAACGAAGGTAGCTCACGCCATTTGGCGGATTTGTCGTACGGTTTACGGAGGATTTGGGGGAGCTTGGGGATCAGTGCGCGATGCAGTGGAGGTATGTACTGTACCAACCGATTCTCTTTGAGATACCGGTACTTGAGGGCTCTGGAGGATCAGTGCACACTGGGAGGTATCAACCATGTATCGACGGCAAAGGCTTTGCGACTTTGTCTGCCTGCGTTGGACTTTGATACTGGATGTGCCACCAAAGTACTGAGTACACCGGAGCTTGCCTCTTGTATTAGAGATCACCGACTTCGACTTTCATACCTACCTAATCTATCCTATCACCATGCTCACCAACTCAACTTGTTATCGGCCGCATTGCTGAACGGAGACGATCATCTCGATAGTCACTACTCGCCGTGCACCCACACGGGAGTTTCATCAGTGTTGGAGAATACCTAATCTCACCCACCTCCACTCCGCATCTGCATATTATTCACGTTCACGTTGCTGGAGGAAAAGTCGCCGATTTGGTACCGTTGCGGTTCACGTTACATGTCGAATATTTCGGATCTCTTTCTTCGCCTGCAACACAACGGAGTTTACACGGATCGTGTAACGTAACAACAGTGATGCACCGAATTTCTACACCGGATGAAGGGCATGAATAAAGTGGGATGCAGGAACAATTGGACACAGCATCGGGAGTCGGGGTAGGCTCGGCACCGGAGATGTTCTGGCAACCAGGTGGTTGCTCGCTTATCCGGTGAGGGATACCGGACGGAGAATACCAGAGATGATGAGTTGGTTGATGGATGAACAGGATTGAAGGGACCAGAGCTCATACACTCGCGCACGCATAACGAAGCATTGACAGAATTGTGTAGATATGCGGTATATCGATCGACGATCAGCAATTGGCGAAGATGCACTAACGGGTTACCGGGCACTATTGACACTACAGTATGGCTCACTCTTCACAACGAGTAAAAACTCTCTCACAGACATGGAGAATTCCCACGTTGCGCCCACGCTGACAATCAACCACGGGATGGACTCCAAGAGGCCAATTACCTCTTCATCCACTTAATGGTGTCTCGTTGACGCCACCACCATTTGCTATACACTACTCGCGTCTGTTTCGGGCCTCGCCGAGTTGCCGCCCCTACAGCACTCTCTTCGAAATAATTCTCCCTCCCGCTTGTTACCGCTATCTATCTGTTGCGCATCCATCCACACCCACACATGTCGATGCCCTGTTGTGTACACACCATCATCCCCATGTAGACAGAAATGCACTCCTGGCCAGGAGTGGAGCTCGCAGAAAAATTCGAGCCCGAGCTAGTGGGACTGGATAGATAGGTGAGATGTATCCATCCATAAACCTCAGCTCATCCCCGCCACCTCCCAGGTCGGAAAGGTTGCCCGAGCGATCCACCCGTACTTTTTCGTTGAAGCCTGGCCGACCCGACCCGGTAACGCTCGCAGAGTGGAGTTTTTTCTGAAGTGGACCCTTTTTTTCCGGATTTGCGGACGGATCAACAAGAAACCGTCTCTCGCCCGACGATTTCACTCCGCCGACGAACGAAAGCAACAAACTTGTCTCAATACTGCGCTTGCTGGGTAACCGAGATATTCAACTGAGATTGTGAGAGAAGCTGAAAGAGAGAAAGAGAGAGGGCCCGAGAGCAAACACGCCCATTCTACAGCACACAGACAAAGGTCATACGGTACCTGCGTCCCTAGTGTTGAGCAGAAATCACATACCCAAAAAGCTACGAGCTACAAAACCTCTGAACCACCAAGGGTCCCCCATCCAGGAAAGCTCACCCGACGATCACACATTTTCAACTTCACGTCTATCCATAGTGAATTACGACGGTACCGCGGGAGACCAAAAGAAAACGGGTATCACATATTGACGATAATTCCGAGACAATCATCATCATCGTTCGTCGTTTAACGGTATCGCTGTCAACGGCCCTCCCCGCCTTGCCTCCGCCCGACCCACTTCTACGTCGAGCGTCGACTTCGACTCCGGATCGTCCGCTACCGATTTCGACTCTTTCTCTTCCTCCCACCGTCCCTCCCTCCCTCGACAACCGGAGGCGTCGCGCCTCCAAATAGCCCTCCAGAATGTCGACGACAACAGCAATCCCAACGCCGACCTACGATTTCTCGACCGGCAACTATGAACCGCTGATCACATCGGCGTTCGCGGACCCAAAGCACCTGGAATGGATGATGCAAGAGGTGCCGCCCGTAACGCCGGATTTCTTGATGGAAAACCAGGATAAACCAGCGATTGTGGGGATTGTGGTCACTGCCATTGTGGCGACGCTGGTCGTGCTGGGGCGGTTGTATGCGAGGTTGATTGTCGTGAAAAAAATGGGCGCGGATGACTGGCTGGCCGCTGTGAGCTTGGTGAGTTGTTTCTGGCGGAAAGATAGCTAGCTAGCTGGCGGAGCTTGATGATGCTGAGGGAATAGGGATTTGGATTTGGATTTGGATTTGGATTTGGATTTGGAAGCTGACATTCTCTCCCATAGGCTCTCTTCCTCGTCTCCTTCGGCCTCATGATCGCCCTCATCCTCTACGGCTCCGGCCGGCACATGGCCTACGTCCGTCTCCTCCCCAACGACATTCAGCTTCTCACACAGGAGCTCGATTTCTACGCACACATCATCTACGCAGCACAGCTCTACACCTGCCGTCTCTCCGGTCTCGCCTTCTACCGGCGGCTTTCACAACGACACAATAAACTTCTTCTCGCGATTACCGCGGGTACCGTCTTTATCACCGCCGCGTTTCTGCCGCAGATCTTCTTGATTGTGTTTCATTGCAGTCCCGTCACCGCGCTGTGGCCGTATACGTGGCAGCCCGAATTTGAGCGGTATACGTGTATGCAGTGGGGCATTGTGTATGCCACGAACTCAGCGATTTCCGTTGGGGGCGATTTGGTGGTCTTTGCGATCCCTATCGCGATTATTGCAGTCTTGAAGGCAGATCGGAAGAAGAAGATGAAGTTGTCTGCGATTTTGTTGCCTGGTGTTGTGTAAGTCCTCTCCACTTCCTCGTTCTCCACACCCTCCCCGGAATTTCTCCTCCTTCTTTTCTCCCCCTTCACTGCGAGAACACCCCAACTAACCCACCCCCAGCACAATCGCCATCTCCATCACGCGCCTCTACCTCGTCTACCGCGGCGGCTGGGTCAATCTCGACGGCTCCTGGTATTACAACCCACAACTCGCCATCCAAAACGCCGAGATGGCCTGCACCATGATCGCGCTCTCCATCCCCGGCCTCAAACCCCTCTTCGGCTCCCTCTTCTCCCACATCCGCGCCCCCTCCTCCGGAAAATCCACCAACCCGCTCTCTAAACCGCCCACCGGCGGTGCATCGGGGGTTTATGGGCTCAGCACAATCGGGAAGGGAGGTGTCACGAGCGCGAATGTGAGTGTGGGGCCAAGAAGGGGCGATGGGTGGGAGAGGGCGGAGAGTGAGACGGATGTGGAGATGTATGCGGAGGCGGTGAAGGAGAGGAGGAGTGGCGAGGTTTATGGGGCGGGGATGGGCGGAGGGGATGCGAGGAGGGGGTTGGGGGGGTTGGGGGGAATTGTCGTGGGGAGGGATTTTAAGGTCGAAGTGAATAGGAGTGATGATAGTTTGTTGGAGTTGAAGACGGGGAGGTAGGCTTGGGAGGGGGATATGGAGGACTTGGGGCGGGGTGGAGCCCGTGGCGAGGGCCCAGTGGAATATCGCGGACTGGGGGATTGGGAGTAAACCTCCGCCCCGCAAACTAGGGATTTTGGTACTTGGTATGACGGACTCGGACACTCTCTTGATGTTATTTTACGCGCGTTTTTCTTTTTCTTTTTTTTTCTTTCTGTTGCGTTACGAATGGGGCATTGTTGGCGTTTTCTTTTTTCGATTTCTTTTTCTCCATTGTTTCGTTTTGAAGGCTTTCTTGAAGCTGGGTGTACTTAACTTACACAATTATTTCCTTTTCTTTTATCTCTCGCCATGTCTCCTGGAATCGATTGAGTGGGTTCGTCTTTCGCGTGGGTCATGGGGGAGGTCAAGCTGATGGGATTCGGAGCTGTGCTCGGATCGTGGGGGGATGGATCGGATGGATGATCTACCGGAGGCATATGGAGTATAGTATGTCGGTGGTTTCCAAACCACACTGGTAGCGGGCGGTGTTGGGATGGGATGTGGGTGTGGATGTAGATGTAGATACAAGTATATACTACTATAGTATGGGCTCAAGCACCATCATCCCTAGACCGGTACCATACTTAGATGGAGAATACAAGTCCGCTATCCTTAGTCTGAAGCTACAGGAATATGGTATAAAACAAATCGTAAAATAAAGGAGCAAGGGAGTATATATATATTATATTACAATACTGTCTTTTCAGGAGAGACTACCTATCTATAACCTTGAAACCCCGAATCCTCGGATTTTATCCTATCCGAAAGAGCATCAATCGCCATTCCACGCCCAACGCGGCTGATGCGCCGCGAGTGAGATATAATACACCACCGAACAGGAACGTGCTTTTTCCCCTCTTCTCCTCTCTTATCCTCACCACTCACTACTCACTATCTTCCACAGCCATGCTCAATTATCATCCTACTAATCGACACAACGTCGACTCCTCGATCACATCAATGTCCGCACCGGACAGAACGCCTACCTGAGGCCTCAATCATACGTATTACTCCGCCAGCCCCGCCAGCGGGCAACAGCGAAGGCGATGGTCGCACATGTCTCGTCATTTCCGTCCTTTTACCTTTTTCATCACTTCCACCCACGAAGTTTCGAGGTTCTGATGTGACTTCCAAAGTCGATAAAATCAATGCTCTTGAATCCCACGGAAAAGGTTACGACACTGTGGAGGTTGCAGCAGATGTTCGGCCCTCACATGCTGTTCGCTGGGGTTGTGGCCGGAAAGGTAGAACACTGGATGGCTGAGATCACTTAAAGGGCCTGGTTGCTAGAACTCAGTTACCAACAACTCTGGACCGTGACTGGGCTGTGGCGATTTCTGTCATCCCTCTTGCGGCGCTTCCCATACCGCGGTTTGGGGGGTCGCAATGGGCAGAGACCAGTTGAATTGGCTGGAGGGTTTTCAAAGGTGCGGCGAGAATGCGTCCAACTTTACGAGCTGGACTAGCTGCAAGGACAATGGATCCCCGCCAGGGGACTACAAAACTGAAATGTTGACTGAGGTGGATAATGGCGCCGGAAGAGTTTCGCTCTTCCTCTTGAGTGCAATGGAAAACCCGAAGAAGAGGGAAACAGTATTGGACCAGATTGAAAGAGGTACAGCGAGTTAAGAAGAAGTTGCAAAATTTTCCCAGTGATGGCGGTGAGCGATCAAGGTAGATATCTGGAAGCTAATGAACATGGTGAAGTGGTGCTGATCGGTGCGACAGATTGGCGAGTTTTTACTGATCTTGTGTTTTTCAATACAAAGCGCCCGAGCTCCCCTGCGATGAGATCGACAACCACTACTTCTACTTCGACGATAGAGGGCTTGGGCATGAAACATGCCATGTTGCGGAGCAGACCGCCTTGATACTCCTTCGATGGGTAACCGCTGATGTATTATCCATCGGCTATCTGCCGACGGCGCTACGACCCATGCCCAACAACCCCGTTACAGTTGGATTCGCCATAGAAAATGCCGTTCTGTGCGCGATATTCACATATAGTGACTATACTCTTCTCTTCTTGTTCATGATCATCCTGATATCGTTCGTTTGCAAATCGCACAGCGAAACTGCGGACCTGTGTCTGAGTCATGTATAAACTTTCCTCTTTCTCTCTCCCATTTTCAAAAACTCTCACCTATTTCAAGAAACAAAGCGTCGAGGCGTGGATACTGGGGACAAATATGTTCCCGAATCATTACCAGCAGGATCTGAAGGGAAACGACAGAGAGGAAGATCTGAGTGTCGCGATCGGAGGCATCGAGAGAAATAAATCATTGTGGAGGCGGCGGAGGTAAGTTGTAAGAACTGCCGATGAATGAGAGGAGGACACGGCGCAAAGTAGGACGAGAAGGACAGAGCGTCAGCAACGAGTGATGTATCATGTCACACTCCCGAACTCTGAAATCGTGTCTTTTCTATTAAATTTCACCGTGATTCAAATATCCCATCACTTTTAGTATCACCCCTTTGCAAAACTGTTCCGTCGAACGGAACTGCAGCACGTGCTGGGGTTTAGGTTAAAACGTCACCGCATTCTCAACTAACTATAACGCAACGTCCGCTCATTCTATCTCCGCCATCCTCCCCGCCTCTCGACGTCCCTCCTTGCCCTCATCCACCAACACCAATCTTTGTCACTCCCCCACCAGACTCGCCGTATTCGGTCTCAAGACGTTTTCCGACAGATATCCAGCGTAACAGTCCGCGGAGGAGGGCTCCACCACTCCTTCCCCCGAAACTCCCCAGATCGTCATCCGCCCCCGAGCCGCACTATATCTTTTAGATTCAGCCTGTACCAAACGGAAGTTGGGTTCGTCAACTTTAGGCGGTTGACATTGCTTCGCTTCTCCCCGAGTTCTGTATCCAGCGGCGCACCACAATCCCAGCTACACATCACCATCAGCCTCACGAAACCCATGAAAAGGACACATTCATGACGCAACCGGGAGAGGAGTTAACAGTCATATATTCTTATATCCTCCCCTCAATCCAGAGGGTCCAATCCCACATAAACCCCCGGAGAGACGGGGAAACAAGGATAAGATAGGATCACCATATCACAACTCAGCAAACACCCAGTGGCGGGTCTATTGTCGTGTTAGCGGGTGTTTCAATGTTACAAAGTTGCCTTGATAATTAGATATCAGCGAGAGTGATGTACCATTCTCCCGTGAACGCAATCTTTCACATCGACTCAGAACCACAAATACTTAAAGTTCCACTTTTATTTACACGAAATTAAGTATGATAATCCGTAGCTCTTCATATCAGTCTTAGATACGCTCCCTTAACCAAACAGGAGTAGCCCCAGCTGGTATCAAATTATAAAGTGACCTCGGCACCCCGAACCTAACTTACAGCTCCCTCATCCCACCTTCTTCCCCAAATCACATCCTCCTCAGGGGTGGCCACACATACTCCGGTCTAGGCGGCAGCGCCGACCCCCTCCTCACACTCTTCACCATCACGCCCTCCAACACCCCCTCCCCAGCACTCACAAACGAAAATATCGCCACATCCGAGTCACCAACGCTACCTGGACTATCCGTCCCTCGACGATGCTGATGCTGATGCTGATGCTGATGATGATGATGGTGATGGTGATCGGAATGAAAATGCGGATGTGTGTGCCACGGAATCTGCGGGGGGACCGCCATGGGTGTTGATGATCGTCACAGAGTTATAACCTCCCGTGTATGTTCAGACTCGGAGTGCGGTGTCGGTGATAATCAATCCGCTTGGTGTCGTGATGTCGATGTGTCCAAGGGTAGACAAGTTGGAGAAAGTTAGACCGGCGTTGAAGGGGCTTCGGGAGTTAATATCGACGTGAGCGAGACGGTGGCCCGGGAAGGGGTTCTTGAAGAGCGGGGAACCATGGCTGGTGCGGATTATTGAATCGTGGGCTTGGTGATGGCGGTGTGGTGGAGAGGGGTTCAAGGAGCTGGAGGGAATTCAATTGAATCCCGGTGCGTGGGATCCTGGATGGGGAGGGAGGGGTGATGCTGGTCATGGAGCCGCAGGGGGATGAAGATGATGATGGATATGGTGGTACAGGGGTGCGGATGCTGGGGGGTTTGCGGCGAGGAATAAAATGGATCAACAGGA
This sequence comes from Ascodesmis nigricans, assembly GCA_004786065.1. Classification (NCBI taxonomy): domain Eukaryota; kingdom Fungi; phylum Ascomycota; class Pezizomycetes; order Pezizales; family Ascodesmidaceae; genus Ascodesmis; species Ascodesmis nigricans. Next base: position 375,844 of record ML220129.1, read on the forward strand.
TTCCCTCGTATGGGGGAATAAGACAGTTTTATCAGAAGATAAAAGAATTGAGATATCAATGTCCGGCATGGATCATCACTCTGGGCGTGAGTGCGGTTTCATGTGTTCGTCGAACTTGCAAAATAATAAAATACCAATAATATACATCTAAAACATATCCCCGAACTCCGATAACACATACGTAGCCCAAACACCCCACAGCCGTAACAATAAACCCATGATAACACCATAACCAGTACCCCCTAGCGATCGATATAGCGTCTTCAACCCAGTAACGTATAAAATACACCCAACCTCAGCACCCCGCTCCAACCCGTCTCCATCACATCCCCTCCTCCTTCTTCGGCGCAACATAATTTTGCCTCGGCGGCACCGGCGAATTATGCGTCGGGTGTGTTTCCCACTGAAGTTGAAGAACGGTTTCATCATGTTCGTGCTATGCAGGATCGGGATTACCAGTAGGTAAGGTGAATCGTCATAGCCTGAGGGCATCTTCCGAGACTTCTAATTGTCTGTTGGTCTGTTAGAAAGCGTAGCCGGAAATTGAACTGGAGTAGAGTTCAATGATAATGGAGTTTTGGAGGGTTTGGATGCCGAAAGTGAAAATTCGTCTGGCGGGATATTTTTGTGAGATATTGGAGCTTTGTGCCTGAAAAATAAGATACTTGAACCAGGGACTGCGATTCCGGTTGCGCAACGCAATTCTGGAGGTCGGGAGGGTGCTTGCCGGGGTTGTCGCTCTTGTTGGCATAAATGTGAAGGCTGCAAGCCTGAGCGAAGGGGATTCAACGGTTAAAAGAGGGCTCGGAGCGACGAAAATGCAGTCCGATGGCGAATCTTCATCAGGGGGAACTTGAATGGGAGAGGATCTTTATCCCCGCGGTGCTCATGCGCACGCACTGGCACCAACCAATGCTTACTCCTCAGATCAAGTCGAAATCAACTGAGATGGGTATTGGGCCATGACCCAACGGTTCTCACTTGATCTCGCTGATCTGTTATAATGCACGTCCAGCGAATGTTCCCAGTAGTCTGTCTAAACATTCGACAATCCGATGTATATTCATGAGATATCACGTCGTTTCGAGTCATAGTATATGGAGCAGATTGGGAGTCAAAACAGCGAAGCCGGCGCCTTAACCACTCGGCCATCCCATGGGGTCTGAGCTCAGATGCTAGGGCTTAGGGCTCAGGGTGTGGTGTAGAACTGGTGGTTACCATCTACGTTCCATCACTCTCCTACCACGCACCCACCCACTCAGACCCAACCACGCCACGCTTGACAATCATCACCCTGTCTCCTATCATCCCATACATCGCTCCATCTTCACCACTGAAAGAATCCACGAGTGAGCGTCCTCCGGTGATTACGCCTCTGCTGTGCTGTCCCAACACCGCTGACGGTGTTGCAGCAGTCTACTTGTTGACCTCAGGCTCGGCCAATTCCCGCTGCCATGATCCGAGGGTACAGCACAGCACGGACATGGGTGACAGCGATTCACGCCGGGAATAGAATCACGGCACAAGCACTCGATGCCTCTTGGAAAACGTTTCGCTATCAGCTAGCTTTGCTCGCAGTCCAGTTCTCCCACCGAGGGTGAAGAACAATAAACGATAGTTATCATCATCGCGAGCCCGCAGTTTGCTCCAGTAAAGGACCCAGTACAAGGACGTGGCCGCAAAGACGATCAATCGCCGTTACACGCCGCCGCCACTTCGTCATCTAAGCTCTTAACAATTCAATCAACAGCGACCCAACGGCCTGGGGCGCCGCGAAAACGCCTCAGAAAAAAAGGTCCAGCATATATTGCTGGACCGAGCCCGCACAGTGATGAGGAGGTGAACACGACGCATCATCCTCGATAGCAAGGAAGCAAAAGTCATGTTCCAGGAATACAAGGAAATATATGAGAGCGGAAGACGCGCACTGAGCAAGGAAGAATGGGAAACGGTTTCCATACAGGTCCTACGAATTATCACTGACCTCCGTGAGAATGCCGCCACGATCATCAAGGAATGAACAGAACCCAGGAAGCGGCTCAATGCCGTATACCTACCCCACAGAGACTCTCGCGTAAGAACTTTGTGGATATCCTGGTCAAGCCAATTGAAAAGAAAGGGGGAAGGGACGAGTCACTCCAGTCAAACTTCTGGAAACAAGGGATATGGGAACGTCAGGCTATGACCTGCGTGATTTCTGTTCGCCCCTCCAGATGTAAATATTAGAGAACAACAACTTGTAGCCATGGATATGCCAGTAGTCAGTATGCATGGATGATAGAAGACAACTTGGAGTGGACGGAAGCTTAGCTTGAGATGCAAGGTTCATGGCCCGGAGACGCCCGAGTTGGCAGATGTTGATCAGTGCAGAGAAAAATTGATGGTAAAACTGAGATAGTCATGATGAAGAAGAGTTGCTGTTACAATCCAAATGCGATAGACCCCAAAACCTGATGACCCCTCATCAGGTTTTTGCAACTACCGGCCTGACAATTCCTCAAACGTTACCATTTGCTGCCAGTCTGATCTTACCATGTTTCTGCGCTCACCTGGAGCCCCCTCCGGCGCTAAAATCATGATCAAAGCACTTCCGCACGTACCAGAATGAATTTACACTGAATTATCCTTTTCAGCCTCATCAACGCTTGATCCAGAATGGCACAGTTCCGCTAAAGTAAGATATACTAGAATCTACTTAGTAACCGAGATCAACCTATCGGAGAGAAGCTGAGATTGCCACATGTAACTTAGGATGGTCTTGTATTCAAAATGAGAGATAACTGTCCGGAGGTCCAGCATGGAGGGTCACTCGGGAGGGAGTGGAAACGTCATCCTGCGCATGCGCATGCCTACTGTTTGTCCTCCATCGCTAACTCTGTCCTTTTCCACACCATCGTCCCCTCTACAACGGCTCATCCCTACGGAAATGATAATCCCCTTGATGCACCCCAGTCGGCGAATACCCACACACTCCCTCTACAAAACTCAGCAACACGGAGATTCCAAACTTGATCCAACCATCGCGGGCATTCGGCCATTTCAATGAAACCCGCTCCAGCATTGTACCGTTACCCCACATCCCAGTGTGTCTGACAATCTCAGGGCGTCCATTCTATGTTTTCACACAGCCAGTCAGTGCGTATTCTAAAACTCCACAGGATTCCACGAATTTACGGGCAAATGCTTACCGAATTCCTCGCCGCATACTTCTCGAAATAGTTCGCAATGAGCTGCAACGTGGCCGGATGGCTCCCCTCGACCTCCAGAACATGATTCGACGTCTGCCGGACAATCAGAATATACGGCAGCAGTTTCGCAAATAGCTCATCCGGCTTCTGAAGATGCGATTCTTGCGGGAGACACAGCACTTTCATCAACCGCCTCGCCCCAGCCAGCGCTGCTGGCGAAGCAGCAATAATCGGTTGCGTCGTCGCCGCTGCTCCAGGAACAACATCCGCAACATCTTCCCACGGCTCGGAAGTCGCAAACATGCTCTCGAGAAAAGTCGGCATGTCGATTTGGTTATCGTTCACCCGCCACTCAAACGGCGATCGTGCGATGACTTCCAGATAAAGCGACTTTTCGCGGATCATGACACGCGCTTCGTCGCCTTTGATGACGACAACCCGCACGTCACCAATCCGTGAGGAAAGGTATTGGTCCGAGAAACTTTCATCGGATTCGAGCTTGGACGTGAGCCGCGTGAGGAAGAAGGAGAGTGTTTCTGCGATTGAGGACCCGATCAGAGCAGGCTTGTCGGTGAAGCTGGGGAGAAGGTCGCGGTAGAGTGTGTCCCAGTCGAGGTTGAGTGTGAGAGGGGTGCCGGTGGTTGAGGTCAAGGAGGAGAGGGTTTTTTGGAGTTTGCAGGTGGGGAGAGTCGTGTTATCTCGAATGGAGACTTTGAGAGCGAGAGGGAGTTTGGTGGCCATGATGGCGGAGAGGAGAAGTGGGAAGAGACAGACAAGAAGATGGTGAGTGTGGGTAATGGAGCAATGAAGCTGGGGCCTAAGGGGGATATGGAAAAGAAGAGGAGAACTCGGAATCGCAGTTGTTCGACAGCTTCTTCATCACCTCCAGGCAGCATTCATCTATCTCGCATATCGGTGTCACCAGACTATGGTAGTTGATTCTCCAGCTGGAGCTTTCACCACCCGCATTCTTCATCGCCACCTTCTCGAACGCCACCAACAACAACACAACTTTCACAACCTCCTCCTCTTCCTCTATCCGAGTCGATCATACCTATCCAACACTTACACCACCTCCTCCATGACTCACTTTCCCCTCTGTGTTGTCCCCGCGTTCTGCGCCACGGTCCCTGAATTGACGTCGCACCAAATGGAACGCGCAGCAGCTGCGATGGTTACACACAACCTAGATATGCAGGCGCATTTCAGCCCTGGACCTCTCGGGTCCGGAGCCTATCAGATCAGAGTGTGGTAGCAGGTGCAAACAGTGGAGGATGGCGATGGATGAGGAACGCCTTGGAGATGATGCTAGGTAGAGGGCATGGACTGGCAGTGCGGCAATGGAGACAGTAGGGAGGCGACGAGGGAGGAGTTGGATATTATTGATCATGGAATGCGCCTTGCTGGTGCACTACGGAAACACTAAAGCTTGAACAGAGCGGGGCTGAAACGTTGGTCCGCAAACCTGTCTTGGAGAAACAGCTTCCGGAGCTTCCTACGTACGGAATGCGGAACGATGAATGACGAATGTCCAAGGCTAGTTAACATCTTCCCCACGATCGTGAAGATCACTCTCCTCTCCGCTTATCTTGCCAATCATCTGTCTTTGCCTCGTCAACACAATATCGACGATGTCCTCGAGACGCTCCTGCAGTTAAATGTATAGTACCTAGTGCTGTATTGGGGCCGGAGGAGCCAGGTTACGCGTCGTTGGAGCTGGGGTGCTGGTGCCTGGAGGCGGAGTCTGGAAGGAGAAGAATGGGGACTGGGGTTGGAGATTGGTGGAGGAGAGATGGAGGATAAAGACCACTGGTCTCCCTGGCGGTGGATGCAACTCACCAGCTTCTATCTCGTTCTGTCTCGATTATCAAGCTCCTTCACTCCAGATCTGACTCCAAAAACTCTAGCAAGATGGTTATGACCAAGCCCCCCGCAACCAAGTTTCCGTTGGCGACGAAGAAAGGTGGACTCGATTCTTCATTCTTTTCTTTTCATCTTTCCATCTTTCCATCACCCTCTCAGTCTTCTCCCCGTCTTCTCCCTCCTTCCCCTCCCCCCCATCTCTCTCCTCCTCTCCTCTCCAGGTTCTTCCTAACTTGACCACCCACAGACATTCGCGACGCATACACCGACAAGATCTCAGAAGTCACCGACAAGATCGCCACCTACTTCGGCGATGGCTACACGCTCGTACCCAACTTTGAGGCCATCTACCCGTATGCCGAAGCCAAGGACTACGGCACCTCGATTGGGAGCGCGGCGTTTCGGTATTTCGAGAGCGTCGTGACATATGGGAAGAATCTTACCGACGAGGTATATTTTCCCATTCTTCTTCTTTTCCTTCCTCCTCTTCCTCTTCCTCTTCTTCCGCTCCCAGTCTCCGAGTCCTTTTTATTGCCGAGTAAGATAAGATCGTTGACGGTGGTGGATCCCCAGGGCGCAAATGACGACGCCAAATCCGTCCTCGCCGAAGTGATCCCCACGAAAACCATCAAGCTCGTTGCCGAGGAAGACGACAAAGCCTCATATACCGGCGTGCGGGTGAATGACGAGGGAGAGCTCGAGATTTATTTCAGGGAGGATTCGTTTTACTCCAACACAGATTACTGCTGCGAGAATATTGCCCAGGCAATTGATGAAGGTGAGATTTTTCAAGTCCCCCGGGGGAGTGAGGGATTAGAGATGGAGAGAGAGATATGGGATACAGGGCTGACGTGGAATACGGCACACAACATAGCACTGTTCAAGAAAACCCCCACCGCGCTTCCCCTCGTCACCCGCAAAGACCTGCGTGACAACTGGCTCGCCAAAAAGACGGACCTTGAGAAGGAGCTCGCTGAGGAGCTGAACGGTTTGTCTCCCACGTTTTCCCCTCCCCCTTCCTCTCCCGATCGTGGATTCACATGGAGATTGACACGGCATAGACACACCCTTCACCCTTCACTTTGATGCTGCAGCCGCCTGGGAAGCCCTCGTCGCCGCCTGGACCGCCCTCCCCAAGAAAAAGAAATCTGAGATCGATCTTGAGGCGGCGAAACAGAATCTCGGCTACTGTGCGTACGAGTACTTCTCCGGACTCAAGTCCACAATCAGCTACAGATTCGGCGACGACGAACTCATGGTATTTTATATTCCTTCGGCGATAAGGGATTAAGGGCTAATCGGGATATGATCGCAGATTGAGGGCTTCCTCGAGGCCGTCGACAAGAAAGAGGCGCATTTGGTGGTCGTGCAGGAGTTGAGTGACGGGAGGACGTATAACGATTGTGTGATTGAGGGGGAGACGTTGTTGATTCGCACTGTCCCCGGGAATTGGGGAGTCAATACGAATGATGCGTGTGAGAAGCTGGTTGAGCTATTGTAGACGGGTGGGGGATGTTCTGGGGGAGGTGAGGGTGTTGGATGCCATTATCTGGACCGCGAAATACAATGCAATGACGTATCTAGACAAGTCAATCATTCCGCTGTTCGTAGCGAGTGATATCGCATGCCACTCGTCGTCACCGCCGCATAAGTGTTCCCCATAACAACATCATGCTCTCTCCCAACGACTCCATCAAACATATTTGACACCTCCTCATGCAACAATCGTCATCCGACTGGATCAGCCCTGCCTTCTATAATGCGGGTAATGCCATGACTCGCTGCCTACGAGAGCCTGGGAGGGCGTTAGGGCACTTTTCTGGGGGGTTGAAACTTGAGGTTTCCCCAAGAATCTATCGTCCACCAAAAGGTAACCTGCGAGGCTTAGGAATTTTATTTTGGAGTCTTGAGTCTTGAGTTCCAGTCCGAGTTCAGGTCAGTTCCAGTTTCCGCAAGAAAGAGAGAGAGCACGACACCTCTGAGACCCTATTGTCCTCTATCATAACCGCCGTAACACATCCCCCCCTTTCAATCCTCCTCTCATTTCCCGAGCTCCATGGAAACGCTAATACCACCCTCAGTAAAATGAACCTCCCCCTCTCCCTCCTCCTCCTCGCCCTCCCCCTCCTCCTCACAACCGCCGCCAACGCCGCCCCCACCGCAACCCCCGAACCTCCAGCACACCCAGTCTCCCTCCGCGGCTACACCAAACGTAGCGCGCTCCCTCTTGACCGTGACCTGGATTCACCACGCCCAGGGTTGACGATCGAAAAACGCAGCGCTCTGCCGTATAAAACCTGGGGGACAGATGGAAGGAGGGTAGATGGAGTGTTGATGAAACGCGCCGCTGCTCCTGTTGCTGAAGAAGATGGAATCGAGGAGATGGGGGAACTCTATACCAGCGCTAGTGGTGGTGGTGGGGGAGATGGGGTGGGGGTTAGGGAGAGTCCTGGCAGGAGGCTGGTCAAGAGGGCGCCGCAGATGGAGGAAGATGAATATATGGAGGAGGGGATGGAGGAGGAGGGAATGGAGGAGGAGGGAATGGATGAGATGGGTGAGATAGAAGAGGATATAGAAGAGGAGGAGATGGATGACGATGGCATGGGTCTGGAGGGCGATGGAACGGATGGTATGGATGATTCAGAAGCTGTGGAAGACGACCAAGAGCCTGATGACGCGGATGCACTAGATCCCACGGGCGACATGGACGAGGACATGGATACGGAGGAGGGCTATGATGACAATGTCGACGCCGACGACGACGCGGCGCTGCTGGAGCAAGAACGTAAAGCGCAAGAGAAGCTGGAAAAAGAGGAACTCAAAGCGCAAAAAAAAGCTGAAAAGGCTGAAAAAGAGGAACGCAAGCAGCTGGAAAAAGAACAACAGCGGCTCGAGAAAGAGGAAAAAGCAGAACGCAAGCGGTTGAAGAAGGAGCAAGAGCGGCTCGAGAAAGATGAAAAAGCAGAACGCAAGCGGTTGAAAAAGGAGCAAGAGCGGTTGGAGAAGGAGGAGAAGGAAGAGAGGAAACGAATCAAGAAGGAACAGGAGAGGGAGGAGAAGGCGTTGAAGAAGCAACAGAAAGAGGAGCAGAAAATTAGGAAGGAGGAAGATGAGAGGGTTAAGGAGGAGGAGAAAAGGGCGAAGAAGGCGGAGAAGGAGGAAGAGAAGAGGAGGAAGGAGGAGGATAAGAAGTCGAAGAAGGCGGCGAAGAAGGAGAAGAAGAAGAAGAAGAAGGGGGGGAAGTAGATTGTCGATCAGATTATTGGGGTGAGGAGATTGGTCTGTCGTTCGTGGAGTCTTGTGGGATTGGGGCCAGATTGTGTTAGTTTGTGTTTGTAGTTCTTTCATTTTTGTGTCAGGGGTTTAATGTACGGCTTTTTCATGTCTACGTGTAATTGTAACTAATGATGATGGTGATGATAACTCACGTTTTTTGGAATCCATCGCTGTCACGGCGAAGCACATCATGTGACTCGTGAGCTGCGAAACGATATCGGGAGTCTATGTGTAATAACTCATTCGCCCACTGCTCCATTGACCGCATGGACGCATTTTGCGGCATGACTGACCACCACCAATGCCGTAAACTTCCCTCACAATATTCATATGGATGCCTAAGCATTGCGCAATGACATCACTCATATCAGGCGGCCTCCTTGAAAGTCAAGCAGCATTGCATTTATCTACCTCCTGAAATGCTCATGTCAAATCATGCGCGAAGAGGGAACAGGAGAAGCAGCTCTATCACAAACCGCTATATATAAGCGTAGCTAAAACTAGCCATCGACGCTAAAAAAAAAAAAAAAAAAACAGACCTGTCAAACCCGGTTTAAAGGAGTGCGCTATTTTAAACGTTATTGCTGGATTTAGTATCGACTGATATTTCGACAAGATGTTGTGGAAGATTATGCCCGTGCTGTTATTGAGCTTGATGTATGGGATTGCGCCGGCTTTTTCGGCACCGACCAAACCTCCTACCCCCGGCTTGAACGTGAAGACTATGATGACCGCTGGCGGAACACCGGGCGCCGCTGGGGTGGGAATGAACGTAGGATCCCCAAAAATACCACCCTTCTGCTAAGAAATTCGAGGACGGAACTCCGGCCGCGCCATCGCCAACTCTGATTCGAACGTTCACACAGAGGCTTACGCTTTCGCCCATGCTGCCTGAGACACCAGCTGGTAAGCCAGATTTGAATGACGTAAAGGCAAGATTTCAAGCTCCGCCAGACCCGCATACTCCTCAAGGTACCAGTCAATCAACTGGGACAACCATGAGGCCCGGGGATCTCGGAGTTGATGATTTTTCGGATGACATGCGCGGTTTGGGACTTAAAGACCCGGCCCCGAAAACCACTAGTGCATCCAGCATTACGCAAGCCGGAGGTGCGAAGACTAAGAGCGATACTGGTAACATCGGTGCACCCGAAGACAGCATGATGATTGAGTTTTCTTGGCTGACGATGGAGTAGGACAAGTAGCGCCCGAAACAAAACCTGTAAAGGATATCACACGCACCCAGACCAACTCACTGGAGCCTCCGGTAATGGAGTTGAATCCTAAGTTGCCAACGCTTCCACCTGGTTCAACAACAAAGCCGGGTAGTATTGGGAGGGGAACAACTGCTTGAGTTTTTATACCGGTATCATGCCTCAGAAAAGTTTTCATTTGTTATGACGGCTCAAGTTCGCGCTCAAGTTTGTTGCTATTGACACTTCCGGTCACGGTGGAGGGACAGACTCGGATGCGAGCGCCCCGAGAGGGTTGCCGGTGCTTTATGTTTCTTCAAGATCAGATTTTCCTTTTTGATTTTCCATTGCAAGGCCCCAAACAGAAAAACAATGTCATACACTACCACTTCAACATCTTCAGCGCTCGAATTCTGTCTCCGGAGGTGTATCATGACCTATCACTCCGCTCATGATTCGCCCCCCAAAGTGTTGAAACCTGGTGGAGGATGGCAACATTAGTCTTTCCCATCACTCTCTAAATGGCCGTCAGACTCCTGAATGGCCGCCGATAGAAATTGCCACCCCCAATGAGCCGATTAATACCGATGGGCCGATGCCATGGATAGGCTGTAACAACCGAATTTCGCAGCATGAACTACCACACCTAATGCCCATAACCATGGACGCACAATCCTATGCCCATGACACTGAGATCATAGGCCGTCGATCAACATAACCCCGCATTGCTCTACCGCCGAGCCTGAAATGTTCAGGAAAAGGGGATATCGCAGGCCACAAACTGCAGGGCTTGAGCTACTAACCATATATAAGGTAGCTACAGCGACCGACGCTAAAAGTGCAAAACATGCTTATCGAAGGCGGTTTATCGCACCTATTATACTAGTACTAGTACAGATTACTAGTATAATACTTTTAGTGACTGATATTTCGTGGTTTTGAGGCAAGATGATGATGTGGAATCCGGTGCCGGTGCTGCTGTTGAGTTTGACGTACGCGATTGTCCCAGCTGTTTCGGCACCGATGAAGACGCCTACTCAGCCTGATGGTCAGGGTGTTATGAAGGCTTTGGGGATCCCGGGCCGCGTGTGGGCGGCGCCTGGTGGAGGCTTTCCCGAAGCACAGCCCGAACTTGGCCCTGCGGCCAGCATAAAACGAGCTTCTCCACTCGCGACTGAATATTCGCCGGGCGAGAAGCTCAACCGTAACGACCCGCCCCCTAACATGAACTCAATGTTTGGACTGTTTCGCAACCCTAAGGTTGAGTCTGAAGATGATAGCTTAGGTACGTCCGAAAGACTCAATGACTGAAAACCTCGACTGACCATGCATTAAGACAACCGGGGAAGGTGGGACTTAAGATCAATGAAAACCCGCTTTCGAAGGCTGGGATCTGGGACGAAGAAGTCTGCCAGTGAGATTCCAGTGGGTAATCCGACGATTGATTCATCCACAAACTCGGATAGTATCAGTGGGAAGTGATTGCTTGCTTGATTTTTCAATGTTGTTTTCCTTTTTTCTTTTTTCTTTTTTTCTTTTCCCGAGGGAAAATTGCCGCCGGGCGCAAAGAACCGATCCGAGTTTGAGGGTTTACAATAAATTATTTTTGTGATAGCCATTCTAAAATCCAAACCTTTCAAGTCCCGACGAATCTTCATCGCGCTCATATTCTCAACCCGGAGGTGTACCATGATGTATCACTCTATTGATTGTTCCGATCCAGTACCGATTCCTCCTCCATTGATCAAACCCCTTGTAAGTCAGCAAACAGCCTCGATGCCCGGCGGGCCACTATGATACCCAGATACAGACACGAACTCCGAGCCCTTCACCTCCCATTGCAAAAGCGAAAACCTCATTCGCCCCGGCGACAGGCCTCGGGGGACGCAAAACTCCCAGCGGTTCTTCACCCTCACACTACACCCCGCCACCTTCCGTCAACAAATCTACCGAACCCCACATCCACCCTTCCCACCGTGCCCCAACCTTCCAGCTCAATGACGGACCCATCGAACTCCTTCAAACCCCAAGCCTAATCTCCCCCACCTCCTCTGGCCTCTGCTCTGAGCCAGAGATCGATATAGCAACTCCAGCCTCTATTCCTCCCCGCGATTGAGGGTCAGCACTATATCTTCCACCCAACTCGAACCTACCGCCCCATCCCTGAAGAAGCTGAAGAGGGCACACAGCATCATCATCCTCCGCAACTCTCCGTCACCAACGCCCAAGAAAGCTGCTGTAGAGAACCATGCTACGACGGTGGGAGGAGACGTAGCGGCTGGTCTCCCGTATAAGCTAGCTGTGGACGGACGACACCTTTTCGCCGCGGGATCCATGGTGGACGGCGAGGAAGACGGGGATCTCGCCGACCGCTGATGTACAAGCGAGCGTTGGAAATGGTATTTTGCCCGGGATGTAGTGAGAGGTGACTGACTATTGGTTAGTCTCGGGGCAGAGTGGTGTACCGGTGCTTGATATTCCAAGTGAGAGGACGAAGCAGAGGCCGGGGAGACGGCCGATGTTGGAGCTGGGAACGAATGCGGCGACGTTGGGGCAGTCATGGTATACGGCGAGATGGCCGGAGGGGGTGAAAACCGTGTTTCATACGGCGGGTTGATGAAATTGAGTCGCGCACTTATAGTTGTTACTTCTCGCCGCTTTCAAGTTCCATGATACAAGTGTTCACAAACGGGCTTACAGCAGTTCTTTATTCTTGGTTATTTGTTGCAAATCATGACTCTACATAAACTATACCCTTTCAACAGATATCATGCTCGTGTGGTCCATCCGGGGGGGTATCATCATTCACTCTGTTCGTGAATCATTTTCTGGTGACGAGCGAGATAGGGGCGGTGTATACAGGCCCAATCGCCCTCAAAATACTTAATAGTGCAGACCTCGGTATTTGTGTAGTAACTCAACGGAGTTCTGTAAAACCTGAGGGATTGGTCGCCGTGGGTGTCGGGTATGACTCCTATCAATGAGGCATGGTTTGGTCCCATGGAGGGGTTTCAGGCGCACTGGGCCTCTGTGATTACCTCCATGGCACAGGGCGACGAGGTTTAGGCCTTGTGCCATGGGACTCGATATGGCATAATTTCACACAAACGGCTACAGAAGGGCGAAAGCGACAGCAGAATCGGGCGGGTAATCTGTCGTCGCTGACATATTGAACATCTCGTAGCAACAGCATAGCGAATAGCCTTCCATCCGGGACCAGCCGCGGCTGTTGAGTGGAGATAGCAATGTTGATCGTGCGCCCAGTTGTGGGTTGCGGTTGTTGGCCCCACCAAAGCAACTATGGCAACCCATCAAGTTTTGGTTGCCACACTCATGGCGCGACCCAATCCCCCCAGCACCATCAGCCTCATCCCCTCAGCTGGTTCCCATGAGTCCATGGCTTTGGCTTGCATAGTCCCCAGGGTGCGTAAAACGCTGCAGCATTGCTTTACGCCATTGGACTCGATACAAATGCTCATGCTGCAACCCCGAGTCAAGTCATTCTCCGAGTGAGTAATAGGAAAATAGTAACCTCATCTCCCCGTACGAAATACTATATACCAGGTCAAGCCACCGACAGTCATGGTGACACTAAAAAAGCACACTTGTCGATCGCGGTCTAGCGGCTGGATCACATTAAGAGCGAACCTGAGCGTGAACTTTCCTGCGTGTGGTTTTATTGCGTATATTTCGACATGACGATGATGTGGAAAACGTTACCCTACTCTTGCTGGCGTTGACATACGGGATTGCACTGACTGCGACAGCTCCTCTCTTAACAAGTACTACAACATCGCCAGCGAATACGAATTTGAACCCCACTGTGACACCGAAGGTGATGACAACTGGCAACACTGCAGCTGGGGTTGGTGTTGGAACAGTGAAGACAAGCGCCAAGAGGGCTGGGGAAATGCTTGCGCTGCCTCCTCAGAGGAGAGAGACATTCGGCTCGTTGACGCCGGTCGGCCCTGCGCGGGATATCGATAATGAGCATGCGTCCCTACCTGACTCGGCCTATGACTCAGACGATTCGCTCATCTCTGTGGGTATGGCTGGAGCAGTGAAAGCTGCTAGATCAAGCACCAAGGGGGAGATGGAAAGCTCGCGTCCCCTCCCAGAACAGCGATATTTCGCTCGTTGACGTAGGGCGCGCCGCGGGGTATCAATGACGAGAGGGCGTTTATGCCTGATGCTGCTTGGTCGGACCCGGATTACTCAGATGAGTCAGACTAATACTACACGGACTCGGAGGATGAGGGGCCTGCGAACGCGGGGTAACGTCAATATCCAAAACCGGTGGTATAAGGCACTCACATATGCACTGTGGATTAACTTTGAAAGCTGACGTTCGGTTAAGGAATCGCCGGAACTCGTTTAAAAGCGATAGCTCGGGTTCAACTAAACCCGAGTTGAACGGCGGCCAGGGTGCCATGGGTATGGGGAAAGCGGTATCGGGGGTGGGAAAAACAGTATCACGGAGTAGTAGTGTGAAGAGCACTGTGAAGCCAGGAGCCGCCGCGTGATTGTCACTGTCTTTCATTAAAAAGCCGTAATTTTGTAATTTTGTTGTGGTTTCGCTGAGGACATTTCGTTTTTCCGTATCTCGTTTCTCATTGCAGATATAGAATAAATCAGTAAAGAAATAATACCATTTATTCGCTTGTCTTTGCGATGAAAAAAATATAACATGAGTGTTGCCCTGCCGAGGGTGTAACATGAGATAGCACTCAGTTCGTGGATCGTATCTGGGAGTAGGAGATGGAAGGAAAGACGTTCTACTCTACACCGTCTCCAGCCTCAGGACACCACACTCGTCGACATCAGAGCTTTGATACCTCAGACTGAGTGTCTCCGGCTCATGTGTCAAAAGATACTCAGGGAAAGCGAGCCACAGGTCATCACCATCGGGGATGAATCCAATCCATGGGACTTTCTTATCACATTTCTCTTCTCCGCCTTCACAGCATTTCGAATGCCTATTCGACACTCTTCTGCATCCCAATCTCTCCATGAAACTCGGCGAAGACCTTTATCATGCCCCACGGATTGCGTTCCCATAGTGCAATTCCCTCTCCCCCAATGTGCAATGTACAATGTGCAAAAGAAAGCATCATTTCCATCATGCCTTGACTCTACTCTCCTCAAGCTCTGCCTTCAAGCTCCCACGTCGCGCTATTATAAATCCTTCCCCGTCGCACTAACAAAACTCACTTGTCGATCAACAGTCTAGCGCCGATACTATTCCAAGTGCGGTATTATATGATCTACTAGTTTTATTGTTTAGGTTATTATTTACCCAGCGACTCACGACAACTTGACTACTCGACGACTCGACTCAACTCGACGACTTGAGATGATGAAGGGTATTTCGAAGCTCACGATGATGACGGTGCTGGTTTTGAGTCTGTTGAGCGCAATTACGCCAGCCGCCGCAGCACCAACACCACCAAGTTCAGACCCACCCAATATCCCAGTGGTAACCGCCAAATCGACTACATCACCAACCTCAACCACCATCAACACCATCCGCACCGCCGCCATCAACCCTAACCTCAGCGGCCGCTTCCCCATCTACGAAAGCCAATTCGACGAATCTCTCCCCGCCCCTCCGGACTCCAACGCAGAGTACACGCCATACCTCACCGCTGCTCCCACCTCCACCACAACCACCTCAACGAAGCCCGACAGCACTGTTGCACATAGCTCGGGTACACTGGCGGTTCAACGAGCTCCCACTGGCACCGCTGACACTGGCACTCGCCCGTTGACGCCGCCAGCACGCCCGAAAGCACCGATGGAGCAGAGGATGAGCGGGGTTAATCCGAAGGCGCGGAAGACGCTGGATAGGGCGATGGGAGATGCTGGAGAAACTGGAGTTCGCTCTAAAGATGGTATTAAACCCTCCCATTTAGTATAAGAAGAGTGAAACCTGGACTCAAGTAGGTTGCTGAGGAATGTATAGGAAACAGCAAACTGAACACTGTTGGGCAAAAGCAACAAACAGCGGAAGCGACTCGGACGGCTGACGAATGGGTTACTACATCGATTGATGCTTATTATTCCCGATACGTGGAGGGACAAAAAGGCGGTCCACGCTCCTAAGGGTTCAATTCGGCCCAGGTTTCGATTTTTGTTGTTCTTTAGGTGTTGCTGTCCTTACTAGTTTGCCTAACTAAATGAAAAAAAAAAAAAGAAATAACGATGCCCTGCGGTTTCGCGGTATCCTGCTGGCAGGAAGTGTATCATGGTACATCACTCGATTTGTCAATCATGACGGATGATATAAGAGGACAAAAATCGTGACCCCTTAGGATGCAGTAACTCCAGGATCAATTGTTTTGAAGGTGTATATGTTTCAAATTCTCGCTAACGTCGCTGCAAGAGTGAAGTTGACGACGCCCACCAGTCAGGATGACTCAGCATTCCAGTCCAACCACTGGCTCGCTCTGCCTTCCACACCCTTCTTCCCTCTTATCCTCCGCTCTTCCCTCCCTCCTTCCCCTCCCTTCTCCCCTCTTCACCACCACCGCTCAAAACTTCTCCTTTCACCCATCACCATCACAATATCCCGCAACGCCCGACAACATCTGTCGCTCAGCAGTTACAAAAGCCAATGACACCGCAACCTGGGTTAAAACTTTCGCTGCTCTCCGCAACCTGAAGGCCCGCCGGTTAACCGCTACCAGTTGTCTTCGTAAAATTTCACCCTTGTCATCAACGGCAGTCCTCGGCGAAAGCAGATGATAACCTCGGCGACTGGATATCACGAATCCTGCTGCTCTACGCAGTTTTTTCGATTTCCACAGTCACGGGTGTCGGCCACCGTCATGATATACAAAACCTCTACCACTCGGCCGCCGCAGTTCTCGTCCTCGCCAGCGGCCTGAGCTCCTCGAAATCAACGATTTCGCGGAATTCTTACCGGGATTTCTGGTGGATCAGGTCAACTCCGCCGTCCGATGGTTTTGGGGCGTTATGGGGTTGGGGGAACAGGGGTTCTGCTCCAACAACTCGGCATCTGAGGAACCCGCGCGGGTCTTCACTTTTGCAACCTGTGCGGTCTAGCAGAACCCTGGGATCACAAACATGCGCGAGGATCTTGAATCCGCGTCCATCTTCTGCTGGGAATGGTGTTCTTACCGACTCGAAATCTCAGCAGACAATCACGTTACCCTACGGCACGGAATTGGAGGAATATCGAAACAGAATGTTTTGTGTTTGTTGGGTGTAAGTGTTGCTGCACACCTCCCTGCTATCCCGAAGCTCTCTATCCACCCCATTGACGCACAATCCGGTACCTTCGCTAATGTTTCGACAATCAGACCAAGGTCCAACTCAACAGCTGTCACATCCAACACCCTTGCAATGAATCATACCAACACCGTCGAGCTGCTAATTGATCTCGACTATGCAATCGGATGCGGTGCGGACTTCCAGAGCGGAAAATTCTGAGCCAGCCGTACTGGGAGCGTGATGTTCATGCCCATCGGATTATTGAAGCTGAAGCAAAACCACCCGGTCACACTCGTTCATGGATGATTTAGCGTCGGGGGTTTGGGTGTGGGGCTTTGCTGCGTTCACTGCTCACGACCCAAGATTGCAAGAACCCGAGACGGTAATTCTATGGAGAATGGAATTTCGCGAAACCGGACGCGTTGGAATCATATGAGGTGGCAGAAGGTGTGGGAGAGGATTTCAGCAACTCCCGGTTGTGTCGACAAGAAACATGATAAACTTGGAGCAACTGCGGTGCGGGGGAAATGGGCTGGCCGTTGCAAGAGGGCTGGAAGAATGGGCTCGAAGGCAGCCTGATGTCTTTTCTGCGTGGGTCAGCAAGCTCGCAGAGGTGGCTTATCCAGGTAGCGACTCGTGGAAGCAGGAGAATACGGGGTTACTTATACCAGTACATATGAGAGGAAGGCGTAAGGTTTGGAGTAGGTGATGCAGGGCGGAGGTGGAGGACTTAGGAGAGGTAGAGGGATGATCAATGGTGGGGTGGAGAATAGTTATGGATTTCAAGAATTTTGGTAGAAAATGACAGAGTTTATTAGTGCCGAGTGTGAACATCGACGTATGGTCGCAAGCACCCTGAGTGAGCGAGTGGAGTGTCGTTAACCTCGTTGTATTGTAGTCGTTCAGCACCACCAACTAATCCACCAACTAATCCACCATGCATATCAACACGGCTATCCCAGCGCCAGAGTAGAAGTGTAACTCTGTCTACAGGGTATATATGCCATCTGAGCTCACGTTGACGAGTATTTCTGTTGCGCGTCGCGGTAGGGGCGTGGGTGGTGGCTTGATGGGTCGCTAGAATGGGTCGTCATTAAGCGGAATTGGACCTGCAGATGGAGACCGATTCCAGGTAATGACAACCCCACTACTCTACAAGCAACATCCCCAAGTCTGCCATAACACGGATCCAGTATGGTCAATATGAAATTAAACATAGAACCCCGCTTTCTTCCCACAATGTATCACATGTCGAAATGATCTTTCATATATATTCCATCTTCCTCGCACCTCCCGACGCGTCCCATGTGCACCGTGCTGCACAGCGCGTCGTCGCGTCCATCTTCTTTTCCCAGCTTTTCCCACCTCTCCCCCATCTCATCCTCCCAACCACCACAACACCACCACCACCACCACCACCATGTCCTCCCAACCCGCTCCTCCCGCCGAAGCCCCCACTCCCCCCCAATCCACCGAATCTGCTGAGCTCGCAACCCTCAAAGCGCGCGCCCTCAAAGCCTCCGCAACACGCTCCTACTCCGCCGCCGCAGACCTCTACTCCCAAGCCTGCGCTCTCCAATCGCAGATTCACGGCTCCGACACGGACCCACGCAACGCCCCGCTGCTGTATCTCTACGGCCGCGCGCTGTACAATCTCGCGCAGTCGAAGAGCGATGTGTTGGGCGGCCGGGTTGATGCGCCGTCTGCTCCCTCCGCTCCGGCTGTTGGGTCGTCGTCGTCAGCCGCTCCAGGGTCGTCGTCGAAGGAGGAGAAACCAGCGGGGCGACGGGGACTGCTTCAATTCGCGGGAGATGAGAACTGGGATGACGATGATGAGGAGGAGGGCGATGAAGAGGACGGGGAAGATGCTGAGGATGGTGAGGATTCTCTCGACGACGATTTCGAGGCCGCCTGGCAGATCCTAGATCTCACGCGGACGCTGCTGGAGAAACAGCTCCCGGAAAACCTCCTAGCCACCATCACCACCTCATCCTCCCTTCCCCCCATCACCAACTCAGAAGATCAGAAATCCACCCTAACTCTCCTCGCCGACACCCACGACCTCCTCGGCTCCCTCTCCCTCGAAACATCCTCCTTCCCGAACGCAGTCAAAGACCTCTCAACTGCACTCATGCTCAAGGAGAAGCTGTATCCGCTGTCGTCGACCCTCATCGCGGAGGCGCATTTTAAGCTTTCGCTGGCACTGGAGTTTACGGCGGGGGATGAAGACATGGTGGAGAGCGATGGAGAGAAGCTGAGGGAGGCCGCCGCGGAACACGTTGAGAGCGCGATTGCGTCATGCCGCGCGAGGATTGAGGAGGAGGAGAGGAAACTCCAATCCCTCACCGGCGATAAGGGCAAAGGCAAAGCCGCCGCCACCGCCACAACAGACGCAGCCGCAGCGACGGAATCAGAGGCGGTCCGCAAAGAAATCACCAACGTCCAAGAAATGATCACCGAGCTGGAACAGCGTCTCGAAGACCTGCGGAATCCAGAGCCCCCGCAGCAGTTCGAGATGGGCGAGGAGGAGGTTGGCGGGTTGTTGGGACAAATTTTGGCGGCGGGGGGGGATAAGGCTGCGGCGAAGAGGGTGGTGGAGGAGGCTGTTAAAGGGGCTAGGGAGCTGGGAGGGGGGGTGGTGAGGAGGAAGGAGAAGAGGGTGGAGACGGTGGAGACGGTGGTGGAGGAGACGGAGAGGGAGAGTGAGGCGGGGAGTGTGGCGGGGAAGAGGAAAGCGGAGGTTGTGGTGGAGGAGCAAGTTCTGGAGCAGTCAAAGAAGGTTAGGGTTGAGGAAGTGGTGGATAGTGGACTGTAGTTCCATAGTCTCTTTCTAGTCTCGTATTCTTGGATTTCGGCTGCTCTAGCAACTCTTCGCTTCTTCTGGTATACTCGCTTCTTCTAGGCTTCTGCAATGTGCTTTGGTTGTGAAAGATGTTGAATGACCCGGTCTGCACTGACGGGCGAGATTCCCGCTGCGCGGAATGCCCTCCGGATATTGGATGAGCTTAAGGCCTTTCCTCTCGCTGGCTGATAGAGCTCAAGAAAGATATTTTTGGAAATGCTGGGGATGCCAGATCTTGTAGATGTATATGCGACATTGCAATACCCAGTCGTGAGACGACCAGAGGCACCAAAACTGTCATAAACCTTTTCTGACCTACTCGGCCGACTATCTGTTGTCTTGTTTTCTTGGTTGTCTAATGCGTCATATATGTTGCATTCTGTTGACGTCCCTAGTCTTCAATATATTCCCATGTTATTCCTTGATGTTCTGTTATACGTCTTGTTCTTGTTTGCCTTGGAAGTTTTGTCAGTTTCCTTATAATTCTGCAACCTCCTTCTTGGTGCTATAGATTCGTCATATCTTGTCTCTATATCGTTCTTTGGGTTTCTGGATGACTTCAGACATGGCCTACCGATGCTCTTCTTTCTCCTTCTCTTGGTTTCCGCCTCGGCCTATGGAAAAAAAAGCTCAACAAGTGTAATGGAGCCGTCCTACAGCAGGAGCAGGAGACAGGACAGAAGAGCATAACGCTCCAAGGGAGGGGATGTTGCGGGAAGCCCGAAGATACGAGAAGGTGATCGGGGCTATCACAAGGACAAGAGCATTCCAGACGCAAAGACAACATCAAGAGGAAGAGGTCAGGGGGAGTCGAGAGCGAGGTGAATAGTGAATTGTTCCATGAAGAGAGAGAAGGCTGGATACAGGTGGTACTGGAAGCTCCTGAGTAGGAGGCCGGAAAGGGTTCATGACAATGACAGAGAGTGAGTTGAGTCTGTAGAGATGGAAGAAGGGAAGTGGCAGTGCAAGCCCTAAATGCGTACCAAATAATCATACAGAACTATGATGTACATAAGCATACATGGAAAGGAATAAATCATAATGATGATAACACAATAATACAATAACAATAACACAACAACAGGTGCGAAACGACCAACATCATCCCCGGAGCGGAACACTTGAACTGAGCGAGGATAACGACAGCGTCCGCTAGTTATAAATAGAATCTACTTCAATATCTAGTATAGTATAGCATTTCTTGACCTTGGCGTTGACGCTGAAGTGGCATCTAGTATTTTCAACTCAAGTTCCTCAACAGCCCAGTGGTATCCTAACATGTGCACCCTTCATCCCGTATCATCCCGCATCGCGCAGCAGCATAATCTACACCTCCATCCGCCCAGCCCGCTCACCACATCCTCCCCGAATCCCTTCTTCTGCTACCGCATCCGCACATTCCTACTCCACCGCTAGCCCCCCTCTACACCCCCATGCCCATCACCAAATCGCCCTCAAAAGCCCCCCAAGCGCGTCTAAACAAATCCTGCATCGCGACCCAATGAAACACGATCCCCGCCACGACCATAACATGAAAAATATTATGACTCCCACCGACCCAATCAAACGCGCCGGGCCACCACCTTTCGGGTACCTGCAGCGCATACACCGTCGCCCCCACCAAGTACACCGCAAGACTCTTCAGAATCGGGAGGTAGAACGCCGCGGTCCATTCGACTCCGCGGGTGAGCATGAGCTGCGCCAACGGGGCGGTTCCCGTAGCCGCGAGGCAGATGTAGAACGCGACACGGTATACCCGCATATCGGCTTCGTTGAAGATCGGCCGCCACGGGAGGATCACACCCGTGATGCCGAAGAGGAGCGTGAGGCCCATGTAGCAAGCGCGCGAGATGGGCTCGTAGTAAAAGGCGGTGTATTCAGTCGTCATGATGGACACTGCGATGAGGAGGGAGATGCCGGAGTAGTCGACACAGGCGAAGCGCTCCATCACCGTTTGCTCAGAAATGGAGGACATGGTGTGCCAGACTGTCGAGCACGCGAGCGCCTTGCCGGCGGCGAGGAAGAAGAGCCCGTTGATGACGCGGTCCGCGGTGGTATGGTAGGCGAAGATTTGGCTTGTCGGGTAGAAGTAGAAGGCGATTGCCATTACGAGCAGGAAACCGAGCCCGTGCGACCAGATGTTGCAGGTTTCATTGCTGATGGAGAAGAGGGCGGAGTGGACGCAATCCTTCTTTTTCTCGTTGAAACGGTAGCCAGTGAGGATGTGGGGGTTCACGCGCCACGGGATCGGGAGCTCGTCGTAGGTGATGAGACGCTTAGTTTTGGCGGCTGCGATCGCGCGCTCGATGGAGTCTTGGAGCGTCGATTTGGCTTCTTGGATGTTGCGCTTGGCCCGGTCGAGTTTGCGGTCCAAGCTTGCCTGTGCCCGCGCCTCGAAATCCAGCAGGAGCTCTTCGAGGAGGTGGACGCTCGCTGAGACCTTTCCAGGGAGAGAGCTGGCGTCGAGGGTGTGTTGATACCGTTCCTCCAGAATCTCGATAATCGCATGAGCCCGCCTCTTTCCCTCCCCAAGCACCTCCCCACTGACCCGTCCACACTCATCTCGCACCGCCTGCAGCGTCGCCCATGCCTTCTCGATGCCTTCGTCCAGTTTCAAGTTGCCGTATTTCTCGAGCTGGTCGAGACGCCGTTCTAGCTCCGTGATAAACGTGTCGACCTGGGGGGAGGTCAGTCTCTGCCACCACATCCACTTTACTCAACCCAGGCCGGTTGAATGTATCCTACCCGCTCTAAAAGCGCACTCTCGTTATCCCAGATATCGGACGGGTGCCGCGCATGGTGGTGTATTGACGAACGCCGGAACCCCCGCTGCTGGATCTGGCCAGCGGGGTTGAGGTCCCACGTCTCTGCAAAGCCCGTTGCGGATGCCATTGCGGTGGGAGGGATCGCGGGGAATCGGCGGTGGGCGGGGGAGAAGTCGTGGGAGGTGGAGGAGGTGGAGGAGGTGGAGGGGGTGGAGGGGGTGGTGTCGACGGCACTTTTAGGAGGCGAGAGGTCGGGTAGCAGGGTTCGGAAGCGCCGGGGATGCAGGTATCGAGGTCTTTAGAGAGCGACAGTTGAGGGGGGGGGGGGGGGGGAGGAGGTGGGGGGGGTGGAGGGGGTGGTGTCGACGGCACTTTTAGGAGGCGAGAGGTCGGGTAGCAGGGTTCGGAAGCGCCGGGGATGCAGGTATCGAGGTCTTTAGAGAGCGACAGTTGAGGGCGAAGGGAGCGACGACGACGGAAAACAAGGAAGGAAGGAAAGAGTGTCGGTGGTGGGAGGTGGAGGGGGAGGGGGTGGAGTGGGAGGGGGTGGAGGGGGGGAGGGGGTGGAGGGAGGAGGGAGGAGGGAGGGGAAGACGTGAGAGTAGAAGGGGGCGGCAAAGCCGAAAGGGGAGAACAGGGAGCGAGTGACAGCGGGCGGGCCGTTGTTGGGGGGCAGGCTGGTGATCGATCGTGATCGCGTCTGGAGACTTTTCACCGGCGCGACGGCGACCATGACTCCGAACGCGCGGCGTATCAAGCAAAATACAGGATAGTCTACTCTTTATTGTCTCCCATGGTCTCTTGACTCTGCAAAACAAGATGCACCTTCGCTTCGCCCGCCATCGCGCATCGTTTCGGCCCGAGAATCCCCGCGCCACCAATGGTCGTCAAGAAATGCAGCACACGAACATCGTCAAGAAATGTACCTTACACTGCCAGTTAGCTATTCTTGATGCAATCCACGTGACTGTCGGATGCTTACCGAGGATTTACGTTTAGCGTTTCGATAGCGTCACCATCCATGTTGCGTGACATCCCGTGAAGCTGTTGCCAACGCCACTCCACTCCACACCACATGCCAACACCACCATGGATCTCATATTGGGTGGATGATGATGATGTTTTTTGTTGCCCGATAAAAAGAAACACGAACTCGGACAGCACGCGAAACGACAGAAAAAAGGAAGCACTGGAACTCATGCCCCCATCCCCATTCCCCTGGCATAGTGCATAGTGGCCACCGTATCGTCTCTGTCCTTCTTGCTTGATGCTGATGCTGTTTGGTCACTCACTGCGTCTTCAGGTTCGTTTCTGACCACCGGCACCAGTATTCACCTTCGCAGCCCCAGTCGAATCTGGACCCTCCGTAGTGGTATTCCCTCCAGCTATCCTCATCATTAGGTAGGTGCCCCATCGTCAGCCGACCACACCATCTCCTATGATATATGTACATACTATATACAAGGGCGGGAGCTAGTAGCCGGATCACGACGTAGTAGTCAGACTGCGTGCACCACAACTTTCACTTGCCACAACTGCTCTAACCCCAGATGGTTTAGGCTAGCTACATGGCACATAGAATTACACTTGCAGAATCATCTCCCACTCGCTCCTCATCCACATCCACTGCACAGAAGGGCTACAAATAGAGGTGAGTGATA
>ML220129.1:400179-429931 GCA_004786065.1 Ascodesmis nigricans
CAGTGCCCAGAGACTTTTGACTGCGCGATGCTACAGGTGGTGCCTTCTCATATGCTTCCAAGCGTGCTTTGAGTATAGCATTCTCAGCCTGTAGGCCAACAGCTTCTTGTATGATAGCGACCTCTCTCTTATCCACTTGTTCTCCTTTCTGCTCAGACTGACAGATCAAGCGCTCAAGGTTGGTTTTTGGCGTATTGGCAGCTCCTTCAGATCGAGTGGAATAACTATGCAGAGGCTTTTCTTCTCTCCACTGAATGTCAGGATTGGTCATAACTCGGTGTGGATTGAACGGGTGAATGCCTGCCTTATTAAAGGCAGTTTTGATCAGTACTGGCGTGATTGCAGTTTGTCGAGTATACTCGATCATTGGAATCCAGTCATTTAGGTGTGGGCGAGTATAGCGAGGGTGGGTGCGTAAAAACTTTTCGAGTTGTCGATTGACCTCAAGCTTCAGCTGTCCGAAAATGGCAACATCAAGGGGTTGCAACCACTGCGTGGCATGCGAAGGATATGATAGGACTTTAATATTACGGGACTCGCATTCCTCAAGGAATTGACGTGTATAGTGGGAGCCGTAGCTGTCGAGAAGGAGGAGTCTTGTCCGTCTGGGTGCCGATGGAGGTGCATGAACATCAAAGTGGCGCTTCAGCCACTCCAGAGCTCCAGCATCATCCATACGCCCCTTCATAGTTGGTATGAATGCAATATTGGGATCTGCATCCATATCGGCACCTCCAAGGAGATGGCGCTGGCCCTTGAAGAGGTAGCATGCTGGAAGCTTTTGACCAACTGCCGAGATACAGTCTAGAAGACTAATCCAGGCAGAGCGGGAGGAGTCTGCAATCGAGGTCCGTGACCGCTGGGAATCTGAAACTATATACTCCCGCGATCTTGATGGTAGGCCAACCTCCCACCCTGTCTCATCTGGATTCCAGATATCTTCTGCAACAATCTTGTACCGCGTTACCACCTTATGTAGCTGTTCAAAGTAATGCTGAAAGCTTGGACGGTCCTGCGCGCGGTGTCGGTCTTGCTCCTGGTGATGCGCCACCTTCATTTCGATATCTTCATGCCTTCGTACCAGGTGCGTAACCCAGTGTTGACCGATGGGGGCGGGGTGGGGGTCGCGTTCCTCAAGGACATCGGTAGCGATCTGGCGAACGTCACGGTGATGGACCCCCATTCCTGCTTGCTCAGCTCTCTTTGCCTCATCAGCTATCTTCTGTTCCTCCTCAGGTCGCAGTCGCTGCTGGGAGGTGTGTGCCTCTCTGCGAGGCTTTGTTTTTCCAGAGATCCGGTCATAAGGAGTGCTTCTTGCAATATGGTACTCCGCTGCAATATCCTCCTTCTTCAGTTCAGGGTGGGCTTTAGCTTCTGCAATCGCATCGCTAACATGTCGCTCGTGCTTGTCATATTGCTCAGGCTTGCAGCAGCGTGACTGCCATGACTGGTGGGGGGGCATGCTGGGTGAAGGTGGCGAGTTGCGTTGTAATGGAGGAGTCCAACTACTACGTCACGATCCGGCTACTAGCTCCCGCCCTTGTACCAGTGTTCACTTCACATACCAGTTTCGGCATCATCTTCCTCGCACCCGCCGCAAACTCACCACCGCAGTAACCATCCACATCCACCCCCAGCTCCGCAAAACGGCTCCCGGTACTATCGACGCGGACACACTGCACTGATGGCGGCGGTAACTTCAAGTCTGCCAAAACCTCTTTTTTGGCAACGCCGGTTGTTGCGCTGGCGCCAGGACTCGGAACAGAGGTAGCACCGCGGCCTAGGGCGACGGTGTCGGTGCTTGGGGTTACCGCCATACAACCACCACCACTGCCATCACTGGTCTTCGTAGTTGCTGCGACTGCTCCGAACCCACCCACTGGCGCCGCCAGAACACCCCGAGGCGCATTCAGATTCGTATCCAATCCACCCCCGCGCACCGCCGGGAATCGCTGGAACATTCGATTTCAGTTTCGTCTGTGTTGGCGCGTCAACCGCCATCTCAACCCCCCACGCCAACACCACCATCACCGTCACCAGCAACAGCATCTTCATTTTCTCCAACCATCTTAGATATCAAAACTGCAAGCAATTAACCTCGATCTGAGACCCCGACTCAACGCGCTATACAGCACTCTCCCTAGCCGACGGGGAGGGTGGATTATATACCTACCATATATCCTCTGCTCTTGCTCGTCCGTTCGTCATGCTTCGTTCGCAGCGTTTCTGGGCATGCCTCGCGGCATGAGATGAGGCGGCTCGAAATGGGCATGCGCATGAGCAGCAGCACGGCAGGCAGCAACAGGGCGTTTATGCGCTGGGGATAAAGCCTAAAGCTGAAAGCTGAAAGCAATGTAATGCTGCTTTGTATTCCCCGGAAGTTATCGACATGACAAAGGGAGCGCTGAGCGCTATGCTACAATGCCATGGTGACGTGTGCTCGCTCAGACGTTCAAGTTGTAACTTGGCTTCTTATCTTTCTGACCCCCCACCATTCCCGTGAATACACTAGACGGAGTGAGTGGAGAGTATGGCGTCGATGAAAGAAGGCCAGGGGCTCGTCCGAGAGTAGCATCCATGTCAGCCCATTGATTAATTGATTGATTGATGATGATGATAATTCTCGTCAATTGTCCGCCAACTAACCCACGAGCCCAGCGAATCCCACCTCCGGATCTCACCGACATCGTGACAGCCCACAGTAACCAATCCCGAAGCAACAAAGAAGACCATAACTACTAACAATTCAGCACACAGTCGCTAAGAGATTCAAATCCACATCCTCAATTTACCGTTCCCATCAGATCAGCCCTTCCGATTGCCATCCTCATCCAGATCGACATCGTATCAACATTCGTTATAGTAGCCACCTCTCTCGAACTTCCGACCCCCCAGTTACAAACGCGCTTAAAAACTCCCCCCGTTCTCCCACTTCCTCAACCGCTCCGTCTGGTTCGGGCCGTCCGGTCTCCTGGGGCAATTCAGTTTCCCTGCAACTTGGCCAAACGGTATTCCTTGCTTCTTTGCTGTGGCATGGCACCGCGGGCCACAGGGTTCACGCCAGAGCGACTGGTGTATGTGTCAGTATAATTCAAGTCGAAGAAGAAGATGGAGTATGGACGGGGACACGAACACATTGGCATCCAGTTGCGGCTTTGCAGAACGATGTGCAATCGCAGAACGCGGTTTTCGCGCGGCGGAGTGTGACGCCTCCGACTTTGAGGGGAGGGGGCTTCATGGCGGGGGCGGCGGGGGCGGTGAAGTTGGGGGGTTTGATCGATTGGAGGGAAGCCTAGATGGAGAGAGGATGTTAGTAGACGTTTCCATCGTTGGGGAAGAGGAAGAAGAGATTGTGGGCACCTCGACGCGGCGTAACTCCTTTTCCCACTCAGAGAGGTTCTCTTCCTTCTTGATCTCCGCCGCCGGGGAGGTTTCGACTGTGGACGGGGTCGCCGAGAATGGCGGTGCTCGCTTGTCGACTTGTTTAGTCGGAGTGCCTTGCTCACTTTCCGGTTCGTGATGACAACATCCTCCCTCCACCAACTCCTCATCCTTCTGCTGCTGCTGAATTGATTTCCCCATACGCTTGCCCTCATCCAGAGCCCCATCCCGCTGCTTCTGGCTCTCAAAATCCCCCTTCGTCGTCTCAAATCTCATCACCACCATCCCCGCTCGACTTTGTCCCCCCCGACTGTTCCCCGTAGGTAAAACCCACCTGTCTGTGTTCCTGAGCCTCTCATCCATCTCCTTGATGAGCTTGCGGTTCTTCTCGATGAGGTTGAACATGTTTTGGTGTGCCTCAGCGAGCTCGTTGTTGAGGGCATCAATCTCGGAGTTGTACTGAGTGTGCAGCAGAGTGTACGTGTTGAAGACGTCGTTGAGAGGGAGCTCGGTGAGGTCCATTAGGGCGGCATCAGGTATGTCGCTGCTGGAGCCTAGGAAGAGGCGAGCGACGGCGAGGCGGTCGGTGGGGTCCGGCCAGGTGAAGGACATGGTGGTGGTGGAGGGGTGGTGATGGGAGGTGGAGAGAGAGGATGGGTGATGGAGATAGATGAAGAGGGGAGAAGAACGGGAGAGAAGGAAAGGAATGGAACGGAGACAAGTGAATCATGGGTGGTGAAGTTCGCTGTGGCATGGCGTTTGGTCTTTGAAAGGCCGGAGGTTTGACAGCTTGACCACCACAATTCAATGCTGGTGGCATCGTGCGTTTCATCAACACCTTATATGCTTGCCATGACGACTCTACAATCTCTGGATCCAGCATATCGTTGCAATATCTCACTTATCCGTAGTTCTTCTCCTTGTGCGGTTTGGCCCACTTCTTCCGCGCAAGTGCAACAGGGACAGCAGCGGATGTTGGCGGGTAAACTCCTCCATTTATCCAATCCTCCATCTCCTCTCCCTCGAAATCCAGCCTGGCACACGTCTTCTCCATGTTCACGGCGTTGTTAGGGTGATCCGAATGGCAGTAGGCGTGATCACATGGCTCTCCATTTCTTCGACACCTGTGCGATGGTCAGCAATACTTCCAATCATTGAACCTGTAGCGGAGATATACCAGCACATTTTGTTGTTTGAGCAGTCCCCAAACCAACAGTTGCAAGCAAACTTCTTCGATCGTCCAGTTGGGAACGTCTTTTCGGCATTCTCTCGACGCGCTTTTGTCGGCGTGGGACGTTTCGGCTCGTCTTTCTCTTTAGACCTTTTCTCACTGGTAGTCGTGATGCTTTCTTCGAGATCCTGTCTCCCCGGCTCCTCTGAGGCCTCGACAATGTATTTTCCGCCATTGACCCATGTCTTCCAGGCAGCGGATTTGTGGTCCAAACGTTTGCACTGATGTTTCATGCGCTTCACGCCCACAGGGTTTGTGCCATGGCATCGACTATCGCACGGTTCGTTCCTCAGGGAACAGGAGCAGTACGGGTTCGCCAAGCAATCACCGGTAAAGCAGTTGCAGGTTCGTGTTTTCGCTCGGGAGGGCGCCCGCTGCGGTTTTTTGGCAGAGTTTGGTATCGGCTTCGGCTGTTCTTCCATTTGTTTGGAGATTTCCGCTGGCACTGGGGACGGGACTGGCATGCCTCGGGGCTCGTTGGAGACGTTGTACTCGTGGATCTGGAGCGCTTGCAAGGTGAGGCGATGGTAACATTCCGGAGTGAGACTGCGGCCGCGGGGTTCTTCATCGTCGGAGCTGTAGAAACCATTGTCCTGTGTTTCCCCTCAGTCTTTGTTTAAGAAACTTGAGAGGAGAGTCTGGGGGGGTACTGATGAGAGTTCTGGGATATTCCCGTTGACCAGAGCAATCAGCTTCTCGTTCCGTGCAAGCGCGTCATCGTAGGCCTTGTTGAGAGAGATGGATTTCGCTTTTTCGGCGGCCAATTCAGCCTTGGTTTTGTCTAAATCATCAGTCAAGCGGAGATGGTTGGCAAGTAATCGGCTGAATGGGTCATCGCTGGGCCCGGCAAGCAGGAAATCAAGGTCGTCAGCGTCGCTTTTGGGCATGAGCGCGGTGAAGATCGGGTGAGCCGGTAGTCGTGATACGCCAGTGAGCTGTTGAGCAGATAGAGAGGTGGCGCGAAGATGTGTTGGTCTGCTGCTGCGGTTTCCTTGTTGTGAGCGAGTTACATCTCGTGAACTGCTCCCTCGTTCCCTCCACTCACTCAACTCTCACCATCCTCCGTTCCCACCCTCACCATCCATCTCTTCATCATCGTATCGACCTCTTTTCATCTCCCCCAATGCTGTCAATGGAACAAGAATCCACTTGGCCTTCGCCGGATGACCACCTCGCTGTTGCCGCCCTTTTCGCTGGGCAACGCGCGCTGGAGATAGACGTGTTCCAGAACGCCTACAGGAAGCTCTATAATTCTCACAATGCGGCAGTGAAAATTCTGACCAAGCGCGCCGAGGAGGCTGAGATTCGCTTTGACTCCATGCTGGAGCAGAATGACATGCTGATCGGTCTGC
Organism: Ascodesmis nigricans; assembly: GCA_004786065.1. Taxonomy (NCBI): domain Eukaryota; kingdom Fungi; phylum Ascomycota; class Pezizomycetes; order Pezizales; family Ascodesmidaceae; genus Ascodesmis; species Ascodesmis nigricans. Next base: position 406,144 of record ML220129.1, read on the forward strand.
TCTCGCGAGTTCGAAAGGTGAGACTTCTCAAACTGGAGTAATCTGTAGTGTTACTCACAACGATCGATATCAGGTTTCCGCTCGTGATGGAAATTTCTTCGGCTCCCGCGCGCCGTCAGTCATCTCGTACGCCCCGAGCACAAGAGCAAAGGTCGACGGAGCTCTTAAAGGACGCCGGACGCAGAGGAACTTTACCGCTACTGCTCTATCCACCTCCCAGACCCAGATTGACGAAGGAGATTCGGACGAGGAGGGCACGGTTAAAGCCACCACAATTACGAAATCTCAGAAAGGCCGTGACGAAGATGCGGAATCTGTGTCGACTGAAGACGGGAACGCTTACCGTCATCGTGACCGCCGGACCAGCTACTCGTTTTCAAAACGCCCGATCTTTCATAAACCGCAGAATGTTGATCCTGCGAAGCCGAAGTCCGTCGCTGATGTGATTGATCGTGTGAGGCCGTTGGAGAGGCACGCGGTTCCCCCGCACTTGAGGAAAAGGTCATCGCATAAAGAGTTGGAGCGGTCTGTCGCCGTGAAGCCGGTTGAGGTTGCAGAGAATCAACGGGGGACGGCCGGGTCACATGACGGTCCAGTGAATGGGAGCCCCGCTTCGGAGACCGATCAGAGCATGAAAGGTTCTACTGATTCGGAGCGGATTCAACCTCCTAGTACGACGAATTCTCAACCAGTAGATCCTGGGGCACAACTGAGTGGGTCGCAGGTTCTCCAGGCTGAAGAAACACCCATTCAACCTGAAGATCACAGACGCCCGACAACTGGACCAGACTCCTCTGCTGCGGTGGAAGACAAACCGCCAGAAAAGCAGGCTCCAGGAAAGGCGAAGACTCACTCTAACGCGTCGGTTGTGTCTATTCACAAGGACGACGACGGCGACGATGACTCGGATCTTGAGTTGCAGTCCGTTCTGGAAGGTTTGACCGGTAAAATTCAGAAGAAGGCCTCGATTTCCGTCCCCAAAAGCCACCTTCCATCATCCACGCCCAGGGGCTCAATATCGTCGGTGTCCAGTAACCTGGCTCGCAAGGACGATGAAAAACCCAGTATCAACGGAGAAACCGCACCTAACTGTGGCAACGTGACTAAGAAAGACAGCGAGCCCGAGGTCAGCAAGAAGCGGGAGAACGTTCGCCCCCCAACCCCAGATTGGATGAAAGCGGCCACAATCAACTTTCAGAGGAAGAGGCAGTAGCGGCTGGTGCAAGGGACCGGAGCGTTAGAGAAGTAACATGGTAATGGGATGGGATTTACTGTCATTTTCGATGTAACTAGAGCATAATGGGATGAGAAGCCACCTAGGTCCACACGAGAAGCGGCATCACAGACCATCATTCGTCCCAGCCCGACACAATCTGAACTCCCACCTTCTTCGCTTGTCCCTCTCTCCCCTCTCTTTCATCTCTTCACCATCATTTTGCTATCATCACGTATCCCGAGCTATCGCCATTTATTGTCATCACTTACTACCTCAGCTTATACTATTGCTATCAGCTTGTTACTTGCATTACCAGTATTCGATATCACCAGCCATGTTTCCAGTGCAAGGTTCGGGTTTTCGACCACAACACAGTAAGTTTCATCAGGCTGTAGCGCGTGAAAGAGGAACTGACGGGATTGGATACAGCACCGACGATCACTGGAGATCCCGCTGGTGAAAATTTCGCTGAGAATAAGCCTGCTGATACGCCTGATACTGGTGAGTCCGCTCCCGAGAAACCGTTGATGGATGAACGCCGATTGCTGATTAGCGTTACAGATAACCGTTTGATGAATAATCCCCAGGACGATCCACCTTCCAACGCAGATCCCGCCCCTGAAACACCCCATCTCAAGATCAGCAATCCCGGCGTCCCGATAAAGCGAAGTTGGTCTTTTCCTGCGTCGATAAAACCCAAGAAACCCAAACGACGTCCAGGCGCTCACGGCACCAAAGTTCCGTTCCCCAATCCAGACGATACACGCTCGGTCATGTTTTTCTTGGACCGAGGATCCACGGTTTTCTCGAAAGCGCTTCAAACCGACCAGGTTTTGATGGCGTATCGAATCATGTACAACAAGATGAACCACATGGAGAGGCGGTGTATGAACCACTGCAAAGGTGTGGTTCGGGACAAAGCCCAGGGATGGCTATACCACTGGTACGAGGATGTCGCTGAGCAGATCAGAGAGCGGGAAGATTATCGTATCCGGACGGCGTTGGAGGACCAGCTGTTTGACTACCGCGATGAAATGTTACAGGTTGTATCGGAGGCCCAGGCTGACGCACAGAGGACGTTGAATGCGCGCGAATGGGAAATACACGAAATGTACGGAGCCGAACTGCAGAAGGAATTGGAGAAGCAGATGCGGACCGTGGCGGGCGACTTGGATAAATACAAAGGCGAAAAGGAGAGATTGCAAAAGCGCGTCCAAGAGATGAAACGCGAGAGGGAAATATACGAAACGGAAAAGAAGGAATTGGAAAAGCGCGTCAAAGACATGGAAAAGACCGTTGCGAACGCCCAGGCCGCTGCAGAGACAGGATTGGAGAACCGCGAACAGGAACTAATGAAAACATATGAAGACATGCAGATGGAATTGGCAAAGCGCATCAAAGAGGTCAATGAACGGCACGCGAGCGAAAGGTTGAAGATTACCGAGGAGAAAACGTCCATGCAGGAGAAGATCAAGACCCTCGAGGAAAAAATTTCCAATGACCAGAAAGCCATCGATAGCCGGATCAAAAAAGCTGTCGAGAACGCTCGTAACGACACCAAGAAGGAAACGGAGGCGTTCATGGCCAAAGAAATGGAAGCGAAAATCAACGCCGCCGTGCAAGCTCAATTGGAATCCCAAGTGGCGGAGGCGACGAAGCAAGCAGACGCCAAATTCAAATCCCAACTGGACAAAGAGCTCAAGAGCGCGAGAAAAGAGCTACAGAAGGAATTCGACGAAAAAAAGCGCACGGAGGGTATCAAGGTGGTTCTCGTCATGAAGGAAAAGGAGGAGCTGCAAATCAAGCTGAAAGAAGAACAGGAAAAGAACGGGAAGATGAGGGTAGAGGCGGGGAGGAAGATAATGGACCTGAATGCAGAGCTGGCGAAGGCAAGGGCGGGAACTGCCGTCACGGAAATGATTCAGCAGATGGAGGCGGAGAATAAGAATTTGCTTGAGAGAGAGAGGGAGGCGGCTGAGAAGAAGGTGCGGGAGGCTTGTAGGCTGATGAAGGCGGAGATTTTGGCGGAGCTGCAGGAGGGGAGTGAGAAGAAGCCGGAACCGAAGGAGTTGGATGAGGAGAGAGAGAAGGCAGAGTTTTTGGCGGAGTTGCAGGAGGCGAGAGAGAAGAAGATGGCGGTGCCGAAGGAGTTGGGTGAGGAGCGAGAGAAGTCAAAGCCGAATTAGGGGACTTGTGGGAATGGGCGATGACCACCGGGGTGGGGAGCCGTTGCGGTATACAATATGTTTGGTAGCGGATGTGTGAAAAGTCGCAAATACACAGAGTCGTCAGCCACGCGCTCTCGTCTGTCTGGTGTCACCACAACATCCGTCACGATCCGTCACGATCCGTCCTCCTCAGCCCTGTCCTGCCCTATCATGGCTATGTTAATCCCCACACCCGCGATACGATCTTTCGCTTCCCCCTGTCCCATATCTACCCCATCATCCCCGCATCCGCATCCGCATCTCGTATCACCACTCCTGACGTTACACGCCAGATCTCCATCCTGTGTATTCGTGTCACAACACCACGTCATGTTCAGCCATACCCAATCACCATCGCTGAACGAGCTCCGTCGACTTCCGTCCGCAACATTGGCCTATAGGGCTGAGAGAGGCTTCCGCGACGTTCCGCTGAGATGGAAAGCGCGTTGGGTGGTGAGTTGCGCTGCAGTGGCGACGATGGGCGATGGGGGCGGGTGACGTGGGTGAAGGAGCTGTACATGGGCCGGATGTCGACGGAGAAGGAGCTGGAGATACAGTGAAAGGATTGGAGAGGCGAGGCGAGAGTTGGGACAGCGGATGCGGATGGGGAAGATGGTGGAGGATGGGAATATAAACCCCGGATCTCCTCCCAGTTGGTGAGGTTCATCATCATCAGCTTCATCTCATCATCATCAGCTTCATCAGCTTCATCAACAGCTCCAAGCCCAGCACTACAGCTCCAGTATCCCAGCATCCCCAACAACAGCATCATCGACTGTCGGCTCCTGAACCCCAGCGGCATCCCGAAACAGCAAATACACCGAAATAACAACAATGGTTTCCCTCACCTCCCTCCTCACCACTGCCGTCGTGGCTCTGCCGATGACAGTGATGGTGGATGCGTACACTGTGTGTCCCCTCTCCCCTGCTCTAAGTTTGCGTGTGAAAGTTGTTTTCCTGCTCCTGTTGTATTTTTCCCGTTTCCCCATGTCCCATCTCCATCTCCATCCCATCCCATCTAGCCCGATAGTTTCTCCTCTTGTTTACCCACTTCGTTTCCTCTACAATCCCGTTCTCTTCGCTCTTCCTCCCTATATTTTCCCCCGAGAGATTCCCCTACAATCCCATCATCCCCACCACCCGCCCAACCCAGGATGAAAAGCGCTGACATCACACTCAACAGGTGCGCTACTGTAAAGACACGAACTTTGGCGGCGACTGCTACACAGATATCGGCTGCGTGAACCTGCCCGCTGCGTACAGCAGCCAAGTGTCGTCGATCTTTGTGGAGGATGGGTTTACGTGTGTGTTTTATACGTGAGTCCCTGTTTCCATCTCGACTGCCTGGGCCGTCGTTTTCTACGCTGCTCTGGGGCCGTCTCCCGCCTCCGAGCCGGGATCGTTTTTTTCCGGCATTCCCCATTCTCCATCATATCCCACCTCTCCCGCGTCCCACCGCTCCCCGGAGGTTCATCGGTGCGACGACGAGGATGAGGCCCACAACTCCCACTTCCACTCCCACTTAAACACCTCCTACTAGATCAGCAGCTAACCAATTCCCTCACCACAGCGTCCCAGACTGCAACCCTCCCTCCGCGCACGCGCGCCGCAGCTACCCAGGCGGATCGTATGCGAACCTGGCCGGCTACGATAACACGTTTAAGAGCTATTATTGTTATAAGCCTGCGACGCCGTAGGTTGATGCTGGGCTTAGGTAGGGAGAGGTGGGGGATGGGATGCACTGGGGGAGGGAAGGGGAGGGGATGGGGGGATGGGGGATGGGGGATGGGGGATGGGGGATGAGGGGTAGCGTAGAGTAGAGAGAATGGATTCGGGGTATAATGATGAAAATGAAGATGACGATGACGATGACGATTGTGATATTGCAGAGCATTGGATCGATGTTGCGGTGCGGAAATGACGATGGGTGATTTATCTGGTTGGTGGGTGGGTTGCCATGCCATGCCATGCCAAACCTCATCGCGTTAATTGAGGACCCATTGCTGCGGGAATGGGGCTCCACCACCACCGCATCCATACATTTCGTTAACACCCCATTATCGCACTCAATTCATCGCGACACCATGACCGCAACACCACAGCACCCCCAGTTGCGCAACGAAGCGCTCAAGAAACCTTGCTCTATATGTAACCATGTCCCCCCAGCCTCCAAGAGGAGCTACAGCGCAATGGCCAACCACCGATCCTCGAGAAACGATACAGTTTATGTATTTTTTTAAGTTCCGTGTGACGGTGTGGAGTCATAAGCTGCCTGACGCTGTATTGTAACCACAGCTTCTCCATCTAAGTTCCAGTTTCTACCTTCTACCTTCTACCTTCTAAAGACCACTGGCATACTCCAACAACCTTCACACCCCACTCCCACCAACACCGCCCGCATCCTCAGCCATCTATGCAGTCTCTCCAGTCTCTCCAGAACCACAACCATACAACCATACAACCATACAACCATACAACCATACAACCATACAACCATGCCAACCGTCGACGACGAACCACACCTTTCAGCGCCCGGCCTCAACCACTTGAATCGTGAACAGGCATACATCATCAGTACCTCCCCTGCTGTTGTCTCCTTCTCCGCCCTTTCTCCCGTCCCCCTCTGTTTCCCTCGCTGTGTCTCCAACACCACCCACCCACTGACTCCCCGCTAGTAACCGCAACGCTCCCGCCGCTAAATACCCTGCAAACTCTCTGCCCCGATGAACAAAAAGACAACCTCAACGACCTCATCAACAAGACTCTCACGGCATCCACGGAAACGGCGGATCCCGGCGCGTTGCCGAGGATGCAGGGGAGGGTGGGGCGGAGAGGTGGTGTTCTGGTGGGTGGTAGGGAGATTCCCGAGACGGAGATGGAGAAGGCCGGCGAAAGTGGGCGGAACAGTGGAAGTTCGGGTTGCAGCTGCAATCACGACGCCGACTCGGAAGAGGCAGAGGCAGAAGGGGAAGAAGAGAAACAGGGAAGAGGAGCAGGAGGAGCAAGAGGATAACGATAACTACAACTACGACTCCTCCTCAACCCGCCAAACCGGCTCCTCAACCGAGCGCCGCCGCCTCGCCTCCGACGGCAAGCGGGTCAGCGTGGAGATGGTGGGGAGAGTGATGATAGATGTGTCGGATCTCATACCCAGCTTTCTCGACACTGTTGCTACGGTGGAGTGGCTCGAGGAGATAGTGAAGGTGGGGGATTTTGGTGGAAGTCCGTTGACGGATGGGGTGGAGGCCGTGGCTGAGTGGGTGGAATGTGTGGTGGAGAGGCTTGCGGATGTTGTGGGACGTGGGAAAGATAATGTTGAGGAGGAGTGGGGGAGGAGAGTGAGGGGGCGGAAGGTGAGGCAGATGCTGGTGACGCCAATCATCCCAGCCCGTATCGCGGTGATTCCGAACGCGAAAATACCTCCGCCGAGTGGGGTTGGCGATTGTTTGAGCCCCCAGAGACACTCCCAGTACCACCGGTAACCAGTATTCCCACTATTCCCTCCCGCCGCCGCACTTTGGGAAACAGTCCTCATCCCAGTCCTCATCTCCCCCCCCCCCCCCCCCCCCCCCCCCCCCCCCCCCCCCCCCCATAACCCTTTCCTACCTCTCCCGCGCCCTCCCCGCAATCTATGAGTCCCAGCCCACCCGCCGCTTCATCCACGCCATCACGCTGCACGGGATCCTTCTGAGACTATGGAAATTCGATTGCGGCGGAGCGTACGCGTCCCCGGGTATTCACCTCACCACGGAAACGGGGAGGGAGGTGTTTGTGGCTGTTGTCGCCGCATATCTGGGGATGCGCAAGGAGGATATGGGTTCGATACGTCGGTTCGGTGATGGTGGAACGCAGCACCAGGAGAGAGTGGATCGAGATTGTGCGCAACGGCAAGAATGAGCTCTTGGTCGTGAAACAGGTGTTTGGTTGCAAAGTCGAGGAGTTTGTTTGGGAGGGTGACGGTCGTCTGCACTGCTATGAAGGAGGGGGGTGAGGAGGTGTCGGTGGTGAAGGATTCATGGATTGAGGAGGGGAGATGTTGGGAACCTGTAATGGGGAGGTGGTTTTATGATGAGACGGTGGTGGTTGCGGGGAGGAGGAGGGGTACGTTGGGGGTGAATGTGAGGAGGGGGATTGAGTTGAGGATGGGGGAAGTGAAGAGGAGGAGAGAAGACGACGTGTTGAAGAGTGCAATAGACTATGGTGATTGGGCGGGTAGGGGTTTGTGTCGTGTACTATAGTTTTTGGGCGAGGATTGAAGGTTAGGGTTGTAAAGTCACGGACATTAGTACGTTATCATTCCACGTGCCTTTGCTTCTGTGTTCCACTGTACTCCAGGCCGCTTTATAAACGCGACACCCAGCGCTTACCTTTTACCACCACCACCACAACACAATCATCATCATCATCATCATCATCATCATCATCACTATCCGCTCCCAATATGCCGCTGTTCGCCTCTAGCAGCACACTCCCTCGATTCGGACTCCCCTCCAAGTGGAAACATCAGAGCACGCCGCCGCGTTCAAGTTACTCGCAGTCGGTACGGTATGCACCAGTCCTTTAAGTTTTTTTGCTATTTTTCCCAGTCTCAATCCCTTTCCCGTTTCCTTTCCTTTTTTTCTTTTCAAAACACCCACTGAGACCGGTTCTCTAGTTGGATATACTGCAGAATCGTCATGCTGTTCATCGCACCTGACACCGCGGTTCGAGGGGTTGATACGTACCAATACACAGCAATAATCGCCTCGAGTCGGGCCAAGGACCCTCACAGGCTGTGCAATGGATTTAATAGGAGACTGTCGAGGTTGCCGACGAGGTGGCGCTGATATCGCCCAACATCATCCACCTAATCGCATCCAGCGATGACGCCTCAGCGGCCCGGCAGGGGGTCCTTCAGGCTATCCCACGGAGGATGAAGCACAATAAACCATAGTCACCATCGGAGCCACCCCTCTGCCATTCTTTCTCGCCGCCGCCGGCCGGGCGTTCACTTTCCCCCAGATCCAAGAAACGCAAATACACGGACGATGCGACAGCTACCGAGCTGAGGTCGCAGACTGTAAGATCTCTGACTCGGACATGACTGATTTCATCGCATCGTTATTCAATAACGAGACGCCCGACTCGCTGGAGGAGTTTGCCAAATCCGAGCCGGTCGCGGTACACCTTCAAATACCTCCAATTTCAACTCCAATCTGAGCTCGGAGGCCGGTGAAGGCGATACAATAGGACGATAGGACGGAAACCATCCATACCCACCAGCCGTTGTGGACCGCGGTAGGGATGGACAAGGTTCATGGCCGTATCGAACGCCATCATAATCTCAGACTCGTACACTCCGATCACCACCACCACCACCACCACCACCACCACCACCACCACCACCACCAACAACAACAATGAATTCTCGGACGACTGATTGCAGCGGAAGTCACCACCCAGTTTGACCTTACCCGCAGCAGGATCCACGACTCCACGGATGCCGCGAAGTTGCAGGATCTACAGGCATCCGTGGGGAAAGGGAGCGGAGGGGGCGGAGGGGATTGCGCTTGGAGATTTCGTTGCGGCGGTGGAGAGAGGGAGAGGAGGGGTGTGCCGACTCGACCAGCGACGTTGCAACCAAATATTCAACGTCCAGTCGGATTTTGGGGCGGTATTCAGCGCACACCGAGTTACCACGGAAGATTGGGATCGGAGTGAGTAACTGTGACTTGTGTCCTGCGTTACGCGGTATGTGCCAGGGCGGAGCAACAGACCATCTCGTCGAGCATCTTCTTTGGCCGCGGAGGGAAAACTTAAAGACGATTGTGAGAGCGACTCCGACTCGGAGTCGATAGCGAAGCTCATCACAGTATCTTCCCCTTGAAGCGGCGACCAAATCCGTCGACGGATGGTCAACATCAATCCCTGGCTATGAAGGTGATTGGGGTGGTTATAAGGGAAGTTGGGTTTGGGAGTAGTCTCATATACACGGCGCCCCTGAGGCGTGAGGGAGTGGAGGGGAAACTGGGGTCTCGAGAGAAGATGCGACGGCAGCGACGCACGGAGGTTGATTGGTATAGTTAGGGGCCGGATGGGTGTATACTTGTTGTAAAAGTGTTTGAAGAGGCGATTGCGACGCCTAATATGAGGGTGAAGAAGACGTATGTTCAGGGGGGTTGTGGGGCTGGGGACGGTGTTGAGGACTCGGTGACTGGAGGAGACTTGAAGAAATACGGCAGATAGAGAGGGAGGTGGGGAATAATAGAAGAAGTTCAAGTTAATGATGATGATTGTGAGAAAGAAACAACCCTATAGTAGTGTTTTCAAGTTCAGACCTTTTCCCACCGCCTGTAGCTTCAACTTGAAGCATGGTCGAAAATAAGTTGTGCGCCCGCCTCCCACCTCCCTTATCACGCCGGCGACCCAACCCAACCAAGCTCGCCGGTCGATTGTACTGGTATTCCGCATCCGTTTCCGTTGCTGTTGTGGTTGCTGTTGCGTCAGACTCGCAAACCTCAACCCTCACACCTCCGGCGCCAACACCACGGCGGTCAGTACTGTGCACTGAAGTTTCACCCTGATTGGCAAGAGTTCAATTCAGTCCAACTTAGGTCCATTGAATGCGATTGAGGTTAAATGTGTTGAACTGAGTTCGAGTTAAATATTGGTACCTGGATTTCTGTCCCCACACTGGCAACACAACACAACGTCATCGCGGACATCTGATATCTATAATCTGCATCCCCGCGGTGTTGCTGTGTCGTTATGCTCCTCACCTTTCCCCCTCTCTATTCACTCCCCCTCAACATCTCCCCAGGCCCCTCCCCATACACCGCCAACTCTTCTCCCACACTCTCCACCGCCTCGCCTCCAGCGAATTGTTCCAATTGCCCAATCACCAGTTGCTGCGGTGGCCTACATGTGAAGCTGATCGGCTTCACGCATGATCTCCACAGCAACACAGCATGGCGGGGTGGGGCGGATGCGCGTCTGTGCGCGGAAGTACCGTCTGTTGTACGCGGTGCGATGTGCGCTTTGTCGTCTACGCGTGCGGGTTGTACCATTGCGGGTCGGCGGGGGTGGTTGAGAGATGGAGGGGTTGTGGGGCAGAGGGAATCAAGGCGGGGTGGAGGTGCCGAAAAGCAGTGGGGCGAAGAAACACTGGCACTGATCTAAGCGCTGATAGAGCACAGGACGCCGATGAAAGCTGAAGGATCAATGGAGGTGCGAGGTGCGTGAATTGATCGGCGATGGGAGTCTGAGGTGGAGATAACGCAGAGGACTCGGGGAGACGAATAAGCAAGCAAGCCGAAAACGAGGCCAAGAAAAGAAACGGAAGATGCAAGAAGCCCGATCGACCAGAAGAAGAAGAAGCAAAGCCGCATCAACCGCGTCTACCAGTAGTTAACCCAGTAAGCCATGCCAATGCATCATGCCAGTGTAGATAATTATTACTCCCAAACCTAATGCCATGTAGTTATGAAGTAGAATCCCCTGAATCATTGCTTTTTCCAAGAATACAACACCACAAGAAACGAAAGAAAAATCCTTGACCAAATGCATGCAGAAGTGTAACGCCAACGACCGACCCATGAGAACTGAACGCAAAAAAATCAAGGGAAAGAGAAGAAAACGAAAAGAAGAAACGACAGACTGGCCGCCGTCCAAACGTGTGCATAATCCTTCCTCCGTGACCCACCGGCCCCCCACCGACAGAGGATACCCTTCACCGGTTCACCTCTGCTCCATCCCCCCATGATACATCCTCACCTCCCTCAACCTCTCCTGATGCTGCCAGCGCATCACCGTCTCCTTCAACCCATCTCTCTGCTTCGCATACTTGTCCCTCTTGGCCTTCGCATGATCCAGCTCCGCGAGCACATTATCCAGCGACCTCTTCGTTCCTTGTAGATCCACCATCACCACCCCCAGCTGCTGCCGGAACGAGTCCCGTTGTCGTTTCACCTCTTCGAACTCTTTCTTGTTGTCTTCCATCGTGCGCCGCAGCTCGTCGAGCTCTTGTCGGAGGCGCGCATTTTCCGCTTGCAGGCTATCGTAGCCTCCCGAGACGGGGGAGTGGAGCGCTGGGAGGATCGGGTGATCGAGGCGGAGCGCGGATTTGTGGTAGTTTTCGGGGGAAGTGAGGGATGGGGGAGGACGGAAGGTGGGGGGTGGGGGGGCAGCGCGGTCGGGGGAGGTAGGGGAGCGGAGGCCGGTGTCGATGGGGGAGTAGTGGTGATAGTGTTGGTATTGTTGCGGAGGAGGTGGGGGAGCGGGCCAGGCGGATTGGCCAGCGGGGAGTGTGGTGGTTGCTCGGCCTGGGGATGTTAGCGGTGGCAGGGGAGATGGTGGAGGGGGACGGACGAGCTTGGGAGGGTGGCGGTATTGCTGAGTAGCCGGTTGGGGCGGGTGTTTGTGATGTGTATTCGTGGCTGGGATAGCCCAATCGTGGGTATTGGGGATAGTTGGACATTGTGAGGTCTGTGTCGCGGATGTAGGCGGGGCTGAGAATGAAGTCGCCAGAAGCTTTGGAAGCGGCAGCGGACCGAAGGGGTTACTTTATAGTCTGCGTCGTCCGCCAGAAGCAACACCCCTGGCCTAGTCCGCCTAGCAGGCGCCGTTGGTGTGGGAGAATTGCCAGCGGGATGGAGTGAGCACTACTCATCAGCTGTGTCATGTATTAAGCCATCGCCACCAGCTCCCGGCATCTAGGTGCGGCCACTCTGCCGGTACACCGGGAACCATGGTAAGCAGTTAACCTTCCCAGACCACTTGTGATGGTGAGGAGATTGCAGGCATGCACCAAAGTGCGCTGTTGTACTCCGCTGGTGGTGTTGATCCAAGGAGCTCCGGAGTTGAGACGATCATTAGACACCTCGTTCAGTAATTATGGCCGGTACCACTTGCAAGCGATGGCGCGCGAAACGAAACCTTCTGGCGTTTACAGAATGGCCCGGGCCCAATGGATACTTGGGAACCTCCGCCAGGATTTGAACAGAACTGCGTCTTGGAAAGTTTTCTGCCTGGTGTCACAATTCTGCCTTACTTGTGCGTTGATAATCCTGGTCAGGATTCAACAGGAAGGCGGAAACGATTTGTATGCTGTGTTCGGTAAAACAACATGGTGCATTCGGGGATAATGCCGTAGCGGGGTACACGCCACTCGGATGTTGGTCCATGGTGCTAGCCACCGGCGAAGGTTGCAAACGGGATACCTACAGGCTCAGAGTCTGGCCCTTGATGGTAAATCAGCACAATATCCCAGCGCGATGAGGTGGTTACGCCTACACTCAACCAGTGTACCACAGCGCCGTGGATTCCGACACCGCAGATGCACTGTTGACCGCCGATAGGCAACAAAGTCCGCCAGATCTGTGACATAACCCAAACGGAGATTAAGTTGTGATGTCTCGAACCATAATGCCAACGCCCCATTTGTCAGTCAGGCCGCTCATGACATGATCCAGATATACTTTCAACTTACCCAAATCGATCGCCGTCTATGCAGCGCTCCTCCATCACCCATATTGGAGACTCCATCCGTAGAAAGCGCTAAAACACCCTCGTACCAGGTTCGCGGTACTTTGGGTGATTATAAGTGTGGGGGACTAGAAGGCGTCGCAAATGTGAGGTGTCACCACCGGCTGCATGTCAAATCCGGAACTGGGGAGCGAAAGATCTTCACCACAGTCTAGAAACTGGTCAATTCGTCACGACAACGCAACCATCATCCTCAGGCTCTGATGTCATGCGGGCCAACTCCGGGATCAACCTTGAGAACAAAACGAACAAAATCCAAACATTTCCATCTGCACCGTTACGGACAGAACGTATGTCAAACTTGAGTGGATGGATAAAAACGTTGCAGGTCGCAATAGAATGTCATGGAATGCTCATCTCCTCGATGCATGAAGAAAAATTTCTATTTCGAATTCCTTAGGATGGTGGGGTAGGTACACAACGCGGTGACGAATCTTTGAACGAGCTCATCGAGATATCCTCAGGCATTCTTCGTGTAGTAGATGAATCAACACTGAGACCGCCCGCTGAAACTTGTTTCGGCGATGTGCCTCTGCAACCATATGCGCGTCGAAAACAGCACAAACTTCGTGCTGGTAGGAGAGCAAGACGTCATCTGATGAGAATTCCTCACATCCACACCAGAGCCTGCGGGATTGTTGAACCTCTCAGAGTTTATCTCGTGTGCACTCCTGCTGCAACAAATCCTAAACCAATTATCAGACAGGGTGCAAACATCCCGCGAGGACAACCAACTGGTGAGACACATCCATACTTCAGACACACCTGGAACTGCGGTCAGGTTTGTCCCTAATGGCCAACTGTGACTCACAGTGGATCGCATCATTGAGGTGAACTATTTCCGCAACGGTCGACGATGCAAATGTCGTGGATCAACAGTGATTTAGGTTCCTTCGTTCCGAGACTGTGGGTTCTGGCGATCTCGCTGCAGACATCGCCGGATCTATACGATGATCAGTCATCCAATTATCAACGTTACGCGGCGGAATAAAAACCGACTGTGGATTCATTTCCAATGGCCTGTGCTCCTCTTTGCATTCTGCTGGTGGTTCTGCCGTTCAACCGTGAGCAAGTCGATGGAATTCCGCGTAGGCTGGATGCAAATTTCAACGTGGGCCGGTTGGTTCTCTGATCAACTCCCCATCCGGGTTACAAGCTGTAGGAGTGAAACGGCAGCATTCGTATATCGAGCAGTCGGAATCGCGTAGGGGTTTTTTGAAAGGATTCTCGGACGTATTCTTCGAGAGGAGATCTCCGAACGGGCTTGATGATTTGTTTGTGCCGTGGCTGTAGCGGGCTGTAACGGGTTTCGCCTGAACCTTCCTCATAAAACCCGGGAAACGTCGCCGGGACTGAAACGAGTGTTTGACGAGGAGCGGTCGAAGACGATGGGTTGCGAAAGAGATGAAAAGAATAGTGAGGAAAGGGTGATGGCGATGATGGTTGGGAGGCTTCTGATAGCCTTGTGCGCCATGCGCACCGACGTGCGCATTGACCGGACCTGGTGCTTCCAACGTAACCTACGCGTTTTAATCATTTTAAGTTTGAAAAAAAAAAAAGAATCGAATCGCTTTAGGGATGTTTAAGGTTAAATTGGATTAATATGAAAATTTATGTATCTCACGTGCATCCGCAACTTACGCCAGTTCAACCCACGACGCCATCTTCCAGAAAACCCGATATGGCAGTTCGTGTTGTCGATAAACTCCACGTGACCCCGCGTCTGATCGCTCCTCGTCTCGTTTCAGCTTGGTCACCACCAACAACATCCAAGAGCCCCAACGACACCGACTCCACACCACATTCCTCGCCTGAGGGGATCGACGGCATTCAAGTACTTGACCCGTCCCGCTTGCTCGTCTGAACCTCACAGACGTCCCCCCCAGCGACGCGATTGATCCTCCGCCATGCCCCAACCGGCCACCCCAACGCGTGGCCAAGTCTCACGAACCTTTGCCCTTCACACGGGCTACGACAGCGACGAGGACGCGTGGGATGAACCCGTCGCCCCCATCCGCGGCCTTGGGGATGACGATCTCGGCATCGGCCTCCCCAGAACGTCGAATACACGACTCTCAGACGAGCAGTGGAGGAAGATGATCAACTCGATTCCGCTTGACACCGACGCGCCTGTTGGAACTAGTCGCCGCAGATTGGTGAGAAGACGCGATATCGACGATGACGACGTCGATGATGAGAGTAGCGAGGAGGAGGACGACGAGCCGCCGGATGAGGAGACGATTGAGGCCGACCGAAAGAAGGTCGAGGAAGCGGCGAAACGGCTGGGGTGTAAAAAGGTTATTGTGAAAGTCACCAGGCGCGAACAGGTCAATGTGGATGTGATGGGTGAAAAAGCGGTGCCGGGAGTCGTGAAGGCGGAGATCGATAATGAGGGGAATATGCATGTTAAACCTGGATCTCCACCAATTATCGCGTTGGAAAACGACGAGAATAAGGAAAACATTACGGACGAGAAAAAGCCCCCTACAACGCCGCTGCACACTTCGAAAAGACAGCCGTTGGGGTCAAAAGTGTTCTTTGACATGGATGACGATGACGATGAGGACAAGCTCCCGGACGACATTTTCGCCTCTGTCTCTCGTGGCCAAAAGCGAAAGATCGAAGATAACTCCAGCGACGACGAGGATATGGTGTTACGCAAACCCGGCGAGCGGAAGGCGAAAAATGCAAAGAAGATGAAGCCAGTTATACCGAAATTTGAAAACATTGATGAGCTCGAGACGATTCGAGGGAGTCAGATCAAAAAGTTGCGGGATACTCGGGAATATCGCGATGTGGTCGAGGAAAAGGTCCGCTGGAGAGCGCCGGGAATGAGAACTCCGCTGTTTGAACATCAAGTATGCCGCGGCATGATGCATGGCCAAGGATGAGTCGAATTGACATGGCGATAGGTTTTGGGCGTTGACTGGATGGTCAACCATGAAGTGAACAGCACGCCCCGCGGCGGGATTGTCATGGACGCAATGGGAATGGGAAAGGTGGGAAATGATACTTCCCTGTTTCTGTCGATTCTGATCGTTCTAGACCATCCAAACGATCTCGACAATGGCGTTGAACTTGTACGATGAGGAAGAGTACGATGCTTCGGTATCAGGCGTCACGCTTATTGTCGCCCCGGTCGCGCTTCTCCCACAGTGGAAAGAGGAAATCCTGAAGCACTCTAATAAAGGCATTTTCGACGTGAGTACACGCTTTTCACTTCAGTATGTTACCTCTAATGAATACAGGTCCGAATCCACCACGGAGAGAACAAAATCAAGAATCTCGGCGAATTGAGGCGCTGCGATGTCGTTCTCTGCTCTTATAATGCCATCATGAACTCCATCCCGCCGCTCCGGTCAGCCAATAGTGGACGGATGTCACGCGAAGAACGTGAAATCTGGTTTGAAGAGCAATATCAAAAGATCCGGGGCATGTTTCACCGAATTGTAAGTCATAAACGTCCTCGGATTAGTTACTCCCACTAACATGATCAGAAATTCTTCCGCATCGTTCTCGACGAGAGCCACATGATCAAAAACCCTGGTTCGCGCACTTCCGTCGCATGTCAGCGCCTCGAAGCAGAATACAAATGGTGTCTCTCTGGTACGCCCATCGTCAACGATCTCAAAGACATTTATCCGGTCTTCTCCGTCCTCCGCCATCCCACTGCAGGAACACATCAAGGATTTCTGAAACTTCTGTCGGGCGCCGACCCCGCTGTTCAAGGACAACGGATCCAAGCGGTCCTCCGTGGCTGTTCCATGCGTCGCACCAAGAACGACATGCTCATGGGGAGGCCGCTCATCCAACTCCCCAAGAAACGCGAGCGTCTAGTCGAGCTCGACTTCACCCCGGATGAGCGCGCCCTCTACAACTTTATCCTCCAGGAATCGAAAAACAGCATCAACAAAGCTCTCGGCAGCGGCAAACTGGATTCCGGGGACTACTCCAAAATCCTCGTCCTTCTCCTCCGCCTCCGCCAATGCGTCTCCCACCCCTGGCTAATCCTCAACTCCGTCGCAACCGGATTCAACGAAGACCAAATCACCTCCCTTCTCACCTCTTTCCGCGAAAACTCCCCTCTCCACCGCGCCTTCACCTCCGCCACCTCTGCCGCAACATCTCTCCCAAGCGAAACCTGCGCGGCCTGCAAAACCTACACCACCGTCTTCCCGACGCGCTGCAAACATGTCCAGCTCTGTCTCGACTGCCACACCGAAATCACCGAGTGCCCACATTGCAGCAAAATTCTCACCGGCGCGCCCGCGGACGCCACCCTCCCGCCTCTCCCCTCCTTCATCTACTCTACGAAAACTCGCGCCCTCGCCGACCAACTTCTCGTCTGGCGCGACCAGAACCCCGGGCAGAAAATAATCCTCTACTCCCTCTTCACCCAGCTCCTCGACCTCGTCCAGGAAATGCTGCAATCCGATCCCGTCTTCGCGGCCTCAACCACCTTCGCGAGATACCAGGGTTCCATGTCGCTCGACGACCGGGAAACAAGTCTCCAGCAGTTCCGGACCGACTCCAATTGCTCGATACTGCTCACCTCGATGAAGGCCGGCGGTGTCGGTCTCAACTTGACGGACGCGTCATTGGTGTTGTCCCTCGACCTCTGGTGGAATCGCGCCACCGAGGATCAGGCGTTTGCGAGGGTACATCGCTTGGGGCAGACGAAGGAGGTTGAGGTCGTGAGGTTGGTCGTGAGGGATACGGTTGAGCAGAGGATTCTGCAGCTGCAGAAGATGAAGATGAGGGTTGCGGGGGCGGCTTTGGGAGAGGGGGAGATGAAATTGGGGAGGTTGACGATGGATGAGTTGTTGGGGTTGTTTGGGACGGTGGAGAGGGATGCGAATGGGAGGAGGAGGCTGATGTGAGGGGGGTTTTGTTGAGTTAGGTCGGTGTTGTTTCGGGTGAGTGGGATTGTTGATGTGAGCGGGATTAGTTGTGAGCACAGTTGTCGATTACCTTGCGTCCTGGATTTCACGGCGACGGTTAGATGGACCACTGGCGTTTTGGGGCACCCCCCGCACTCGTTCCAGTGCGGATTTCGATGATTGTGCTCTTCGTTTTCAGTCCGGTGGTGTTACAACTTACATCAGTATCTGGACCCTTGAAAAACGGTGTGAGACGTGCGGCGTACGGCGTGTGGCGTTGCTGGAGTCAATTGGGTATTTGGTGGTAACAACTGGCGATATCTGGGGTCGTTTTCTACATTTGGTGATCTAACTACAACTTTGAATCAAGACGTTACTGGGCGGGATTTGGGTTTGGGTTTATGTTCGTTACTGGATTTTGTGCTGGGTGGATTTAGTTTGGGATTGATTGTTTCTAAAGGGGGTTTTTCTGCCTGAGAGTATTGGTACTGGTGAAGTGGTTCATTATGAGGGTGCTCGACATGATGGGTGATGGCGTGCCACAACCCGTGGGTGCTCCGAGAATGAGCTCATGGTATTCCGTCATTGTGACGAAGAACGGATGGATTCACGTAAACGAAGCCGGGGAACACCGGTCGAATGAAAACGGTAAACCCAATCCCATTGATACCACTTCGACGGATTTGAAGAATGACAGCAATCGATTTAGTTAAGCAGGCTTTAGTCATGACTTCAACTCTTGTCCCTCGCATCCCAAATCAGCCAACGTCTGTCATCTACGAAAACATCCAATGTCTGCGAAAACATAATAAGAAAACAGTCTAACATGACCAAGAAGAAAAAGAATAAGAAAACCGCCCAACACCACTACTCCCTTAATCTCAGCAGTCATCTTCCAGGTTCATCGGCGACATAATCCAAATGTAACTACCGTCCAAAACGCATTGCATCCATCCGAGCCATTGATGACGGTGACTTCGTTGGCGGTATTCGAGTTCCTCGAATGTTGATTGTGATACACATAATTTTTGGTTACGTGGGTAGGTGCGATAGGAGTTTTTCCCGCACTTCCAATACCAGCTGTCATGTGGGTGGCTCCACCGCAGCCAGATCTTCGCGCCTGAGTGGAATATCCCGCTGATTTGATGTTCGGCCCGCAACGTAACCTCATACCACCGGCCCCATCTTTGATCGAAGCATTTGTATATTTGCGCCCTGATGGTTTAGACTGAGAGCTACCCAGGCGGTCACCGTTACTGTCGTATCCGACTCCCTCAGGGTCCACCGATTCTTCGAGATCGCTGTTGTTGTTGGTAGGGTCACCGATGGCATAGAGCCTTGAGCCTTTGTTTGCATCATCAAGGCCGTTGCGGATTGACGGCCCTGTTGTAGCAGTCGGTATCTGCGCAGACGTGGGTTGTCCATAAAGATTGCCCAAGTTACCGAGGCCGTTGGAGATATCATTCTGGTCAAATTTGTCCGAGTGAAAAGCCGTGGTCCTGTCCTCCGATCCGGCGAGCGCATCACTGCCTCCCAAGATACCTGATTCGGTGGCATAAGGGCCGCTCACGTCTAGGCCAGTCGCATATGGGTCCTCGACAAGGTGGTTTCCAAAAGCGTCGTTATGAGAGCCACGATGGGCATTGGAGGTAGTGGTTTTCCGTGATCGATCGGTACTGGAGGATTGTGTATCCAAAGTACCGATAGAACCGCCGTCGCCCGACTTTCCACGTAAGTTGGCCCTGGTGGTAGTACCCTGACCAGTGTTGGGAAAGTCGCCATGGAGTTGACTCAGCTTACGACGTTTGCCTACAGGCTGACCAGATTGACGGTAGCCACGATCTGACATAGAACCCGAGAGATCCTCGGATCCTTGCGATCCCTGGTTACGGTTCCGTCGAGACGTGTAAGGGGACTGGGAGTCGGAGTCGGAGTCGGAGTCGAAGTCATTAACACGGTGTCTACGTTTCCCACTGTTTGATGACATTGGTGAACCAATTGGAGACTGTTGATCATCATTCGCCGTGGAATAGGGGTAAGTTGCAGAGGCGCCCAGACTTCTGCTATCGCCATACGTTGCGACGTGGCCACCCATATTATAATCCGTGTCAGAACCGGGATCTTCCCATTGCCAAACATCAGGGACCGTCTTCGCAACACTAGTCCTTGTGGGAGAGGGGTCTCGCGAGTTGTTTCCATTGAGGCCCGAGTTTCGAGTACGATCTGATCGCTGCAATCCACTTGAGTTTACTTTGTCCACAACAGAGGCCGAGGCTTGCGGGATAGCTACACCACTGCTCGAAGACCTTGCACCATTAGATCCACGGAATGAAGACTCGTCCCAGTGCGATGCTCCGGTTTTCGTCGCATCCGGTGTTGGGTATGGTTTGGCGTCCGATATGGTGGTGGTCGGACGAGTGTTGCTAGAATCTGATTCGAATCCCCTTCCAGGCCTATAACCTTGCTTTACTCCGTTTATGTTGCCATTGGTATGAACGTCTGAATATGCACCCGGGCTATAGACCTCGTTAGGTTTTTGGCCGGCCGGACTTGCATTAGGTGATGTAGGCGGACGTGTAGGTGTAGGCGATGGGGAGGGGTTCCGCTGAGCACTCATGGTGGTTGGAGAGGACGGTGTCTTCCCGTCGAGGGGGCGTGTCGAAGTATTAGCAGCGCCAGTAACCAGATTGGATCCGGTCAAGGATCCGCTGCGAGTAGTATCTTCGTCGGCGCCACTCGGCCGGTAAGACTCGTTGGGTTTCTGGCCTTCTGGACTTGCATAAGGAGATGTAGGTGTAGGTGTTGGCGTAGGTGTATGGGAGGGGCCCCGCTGAGCACTCACGGGGGTTGGGGAAGGCGTCATCTTCCCGTCGACAGCTTTTTTCGAATTATCTGCAGCACCAACGACTGGATTCAGCGTACGTGTAGCAGTATCGTCGGTGCCACCCAGCGTATTTCGCTGAGCACTTGTGGGTGTAGGGGAGGGGATCGCCTTCCCATCGATGATGCTGCTGATGGAATTACCAACAACTGGATTGGACCCAGTTCTGGAGTCCTGTGTTGAGGATACTGTCTGTGAACCATGGCCAATGCCCATGAGGGAGTTTCGCCCAGCACCAGCACTTGCGGAACTTTGGAACGGAGCTGCATCCCCATCGACCACGATGTTTATGGAATTACCAGCGGTGCCAACCGAATTCGATGCAATTTTGTCGTTCTGGATCGACCCTGTACGTGTACTGCCTTCAGTGCTGATGGGGGTATTTCTCTGACCGGAGGGACGACCAGAATTAAATGTACTTGTTTCCACATTGCCTGTAAGTCTTCCTATCGAATTGCTTGGTGTGGGAGTCGGAGTTGAAGTTGGAGTGGGAGTTGCAGTTGGAGTGGGAGGCCATCGATCTGGCACGATATTGGTTGGGGGATTGCTGGATCGATAGGAGGCTGGCTTGGCGTCTAATGGTTTCCCCCCATATTTCCCAAACTGCGAACTCGTGTCCGCAATACTATCGTAAGAAAGACTTTGAAAACTCGGCTCCCGCGGGATTGGGTTCCCCATCACCACCGCAGCGATGAGAAGCGCCCAGCACTTCATATCTTCAGTTGAGGGACCAGACTTCCAGGAGTCGATAACGTGGCGCTGGGAACAGGAGAGAGAGTCGGGATGCGGAGCTCTGTCGAGCTCTAGCGTACAGGGAGTATATAGTAAACTGTTGGGTTCAAAATTATCCCATCAGCGGGGGAGACGGGGGTTTCGTATGGAGAAAGCATGTCGGCGCATTGGGGATTCTGCCTGCGCATGAGCATTAGCAATCAGGGCATTTGTTCACGTGATGAGAGATTTTCGGTCATGCGTATGGAATTTCCTTCACGAAAGGAGCAAAGGATTCGGCTGGGTGGGCTGTTTTTCATCGAGCTCGTGATACTGGATCAGCGAGATATGACTGGGAGGCCTGAAGACCGGGCATTGAAGAATGCTGCTGATACTGGCTGCATACTGGAGCTGTATGGCAACGTGAATTCGATGGTGAGGGGATAATTTCGACGATGCACGGAGCGGAGAAAGAGAGAGGGATGCGAAGAGAAGTCGAGCTGCTTACGTAACACACGTAGTGTCAAAGCAGTCACGAGGAAGTGGTATATAAGCATATGACCGAGTTATACTGCCTACATATATATATATCTGTAAATATATCGCTTGCAATATACTCCGACCGCTCATCCATGCGAATCCATGATGGGCGAGACACCATATCCGCTGGGACGCCCGATTGACACAATTACGAGCTCTGTCGATCGGTGTTCTCAACTGTTCATCCAATCCGCCCCCCGCAAAGACAGCGTCCTAGCGTTTCCTGAAGTTTTCATGCGAGTCCATCTCAATATCAATGCGAAAATATGCTCTCAGGGACATCGTGCTTGCGGAAGCCAGCAGTTTCAGAGACATCATGCCGCAGTGAAATATGTTGCAACATATCTAACGCTCCGTACGTCATGGAATGTCAGCTTTGATTATGGCCTGACTTCCGGGAAGCCTAGGGAGCGGGGTGGCGAAGCTGTAGCGGCGACGAGAGATGATTTTAATACTTAGTTACAAGCATGGTGCACCGCAGAACGTTTCACCAAAAAAGAGCCGTGCTCAACTTGAAAGCGCACGGCTCTTCATTCACAGAGGGTTTCAAGAGGTAACTGACAACGAGTGATACCGAATGTTACACCTCCGGCCAGGTGTTTCACATTCTTCAATGTTACAAGCAAATCAACATGTACGAAGCCTGAGTGACAACTTTTATTAACTACGTTTTTTGTTTAAATACAAAAGACAAACACCGTAACGGTTACATCATACGCAATCCCCATCGACCATCAGCCTGTTTTAAAAAAACAGTGCAGTACGAGGGGAGACGTTAAATCACTACCCGTGACCGGCAGCGGCGGGTGGATGTCGACGTCCACCTAAGATTCCTCGCCTTCACTACTGTTCAGGTGTTTAACGTGGTTGTTTTTCTGCCTGTGACGTTTCCCATCATTCCAGCCAGCCTGAACGGGAGCGCGTCCTTTCTTCTTATCTTTCCCGCTATCGTTTACGAAGTTAGTGTCCTTTCCACTTTTAGTCCTTATCTTCTCCACAATGGGCGACAGGCTTGGGACTGTCACAAAGTGATCTCAGAGGGATTTCCTTCCTGTCGCTCGTCTTCGGATCTTGCGATCCAAAGTTCCTGGTTAGCCTTATCCTGGTCGCAAGTTAGGGTTAGGATCCTGGTGTGTAAGTTTGAGACTGAGGAGACTACGGAGAACGTGGGGCTTACGTACGAGGCAAGCTCAGACTTGCCCCATGCTGCCCTGCCAAGCACTGCTCAAAAGTTCTCTACCACGCCTCTAGTGAACCGGCCTAAGCACCGCACGAACCGAACTTTTCAGCATTGTTCAGCACACCTTCAATATTCAAATAGGAAATATTTTTTCCGGTGATGTATGGCCGCATTACAGCTTTTTTCGAGATCCCGATTACCCGGATCAATAAATTATCAAGGAGGAGAATCAGAAACATGTTAAGACCGTTGACACATTGAATGCACCATTCCATTTGAACATCATTCGTTGAGCGGAGATCGAGGAAATACATGGTCACTATCGCGAATTGTCAACGCAATGTTTAAAAGATGATGATTTCGGGCTAAGCGATCATAATGCCAAGTTAGGGTTAGGGTTATAGAGAGAAAGATCGCGATGGAGGAGGAGGAGGAGTGCGTAGTCAAGGGTATACCAAAGATGGGGGTGCCGGTCATTGGTTTCATCAACAGTTGACTCCTCAGTACAGGTCAACTACAGTGCTTTTAAGTCGAGAGATTCTTGAGGTTCGGATGTTGTGACAAGTGTCATGGACGTCGGCGATGCTGTGTATAACAGCGTGAAGCTGTATCGACAGACCGTGGGAATACGGGAAATCGACGAGCGAAGGG
>ML220130.1:0-42861 GCA_004786065.1 Ascodesmis nigricans
ACTTCGTCACCCTCTCGTCCTCCCACCTGCCCGACCGCTGTGTCCCTGGCCCTCTCTCTGCATCCCCAGCCCTTGCCCGTTACAGTCACATGTGTTCTTCTATTGACCTCTATAGTCTTCTATTTGCTTCTATCATGTTCCGCTATGTTCTCTACCCTTGTCTGCCTTAAAGGTTTCATTGGTTTCCTTATGGTTCCATGACCTTCTTCTGTGTTCTATTGATTTGTCGTATTATGTTCTTTGCTGTTTTATCTTGTTCTGTATGCTTCCTTGATGATGTCGTCCAAGACTCTTCATGAAGCTTCTGTCTGTTTCTCCTGGTTTCCTTCTCTATTGCTCTCTGGTTATATAAGGGACTTGATCCCCCCTCTTGTATCTAGTCTTCATGCAACAATTCACTCTCCACTTCCTCGTCCTCGTCTTCACCCTCCTGTTCCTCGTCTATTGACTCTTGTCTTCTGCCTCCGGTTTTGACCAAGTTCCATCTTCAGTCTTTTAGTTCTCTTTGTCCTTGCTATCCGTGATAGCCCCGATCACTCAGCGTCTATAGCCGGCATCCCCAGCTTAGACTTCCTGCTCTTGGAAGGTTCTGCGCATCCCGTGGTTCCATTCCTCACAATGACATGGGAGGTTCTTGGGTGAGAGCTGTAGTAGAGTTCATAATATCTGCTGGTTCTATTACTTACAATACCCTGACAAATTCTGACTTGGAATTAATACTCAGACTGAGGCCTCGTAGCAACTTCGATCTTTGGAAGGTGGGAGTACTGTCACGATGTAGACTTGGAAGAATGATATAAAGTTGTGTTTAGGTGTTGTTGCTGTGTTGAGGCTGTAGAGTGATTGCGGCAAATTGTGTTATTGTTGAGGAGAAGGGGTTAAACAGTGGCAAAGGTTGTAGTGGAAGGTTCCAATCCTTTCTTTATAGATTGTTGGTAATCGCAGCTGTGCAAGATGAGTCATGTAAGGGTTGGTACGTCTATATAAGGGCCTGTACTTTTCCTTTGTTGTGGTTCTCCTTCCTCTCTTTCTTCTCTATCCTGACCTTTTGTTATCTATCCGGAATACTACCTTGCCTTGTGGGCTTTGCCCTTCGAAATCTCTTGCCTCTGGCCTCTTGTCCTTGTCCTGCCTCCGTTGGCTGAAGCTTAAAGTCCTGTCGGCCCTCTCAGTTACATGTCTCCAGATCACATCCTCAACCTCGCCCTGCCTGTCCGTTGTGCCCTGGCCTCAGCCTGTCCTCCAGAAGTCCTGCCCGTTACATCCCCAACAATAACACAATTTGCCGTAATCACTCCACAGCCTCAATACAGCCACAACCCCTCACATAACACGTAAGCATACTCCCAAATCCATGCCATGACAGTCAGGGTACTATTAAGCTGGCCAGTGAAGCACGATCTTCATATTGCACGAAGCACATCGACATACAACACCATGCTGTATGGAGCGAGATTGAGCGGAAGCTCACATGAGTGGAATATATCAGTAGGAAGGAGATTACTGCCGACATTATGACAAAATCTTTCTCTGCAGAGAAGCATAAGTACTTTGTACGAAAACTGGAAATCATAGCCACGGGCACGAACACTATGAGTTACCATCATAGTCACTCTTTTCCTTAGCACGAGTTCTTTTTTCCCGCTGGGTTTTTTACCGAGCTATAGGTTTTTAATGAGGACTATACGGGCAAGGACCTGTAATCATGCAATTTGTATGAGTATATATGAGGCACACCTGCACGATGAGGAGAGCGGAAGTGTTGAGTAATGCTCCTCACGTGCAGACGATGGCGATAGTGGAGACATGGTGGCGGTGGTAAAAACCTTACAGCACGGAAGACGGAATAGTCATGAAGAATTAGGGTCGTATAGACCACTATATAAGCCTGCAGTATAGCTACGATTGAAAAGAACAGAACACTCTACGTTTCCTTACTATCAACACGCTCTGTTCAACACACACCTACCACCCCTCCCTTTTCTTCAACCCCTCGTTCTGAATAATCCTATTCTCTATTAGCGTCCTCACCCGGCCTACCGCTCGACACGGGATGAAACTCACTCGATCCAGTACTCATCCGGGTCCAAAATAAACGCCACTGACTTCATGCGTCCGTCCGTAAGGCGCTTCTTCCAGTTCACCTATCGCCTGTCAGCACCCTGAGAACTCATGGGAGATTGGACTGGAGCCGGACCTGGAGATCTTCGAAGCGGGCACAGGCGGCGTCGAGGTCGTCGACAGAGACGCAAAGATGCTGTGCACGGTCAATGAGAATGAGGGAGACCGCGGTGAGGGGTTCAACGTACGCCGAAGCCTTGGGGCTGGTTGTTCCCGTTGTGGTATTTGAAGGATTCGTCTTTCTCGGTGCCGTCTGGTGGGATGTTAGTATTCTCCGTCACATCGACCCAGGTTAATCAACGTCAACGTACAGTTCCAGATCAGACCGACTCCCTATAGCTTCGTGTTAGCATCCCCTCACCATGACCACGCCCGATTAATAGGACTCACTCCTTCTCTCTCCAGCAACTGCTCCGGCGCCACCTCCGTCGTGCTTCCCCGATACCCAAAGAAATACAAATTCGCCTGAGCCTCCGGCATCTCAATCGTATGCAGTAAGCTCAGCCCCAAAACCGATCTATAAAACTGCAACGACTTTTCCGGGTCCTTAACACGAAGCATGGTATCCTTAAAGCGATACGTCTCCGGATCAGTAGTCTCGCCGCCCTCGCCTCGGCCCATGATTTGCACCCAGTATCCATCCGGGTCGTCGCAAACAGCGGTAGAGAAAGGAGGGTGCTGGACAATCTCGCCATGGAATTTGACGCCGTTGTATTTGAGCTTCTTGACGGCCGCTCTGACGGAATCGACCGAAATGGTGCTGCGAGGCGTTAGTCTCCTCTCCTCGGGGATCTCGTCATCTGTGGGAGCCTACATGAGCGAAAAGCGTGCCCCTCAGTCAGCCAATCAGCCCAATTGCGGTTTCAGAGACTCCTTATCTTTGTTCTCCTCGCCATTGCCATTGTTGATCTTGTACTCGGGATCCGACTCAGTGCCCCAGTTATGCGTGAGCTCAAGAACGGATTCCCGGTCAGTCCAGTTCTTTCCGTGACTGACAGCCTTCGGGGAATCGAACGCGAGAAAGTAGAGTGTGAATTTTGCTTCCTCAAAGTCGCGCCTAGAGGAGCCGAGTCAGGCGTTGTTTCTGCACCAGACCAAGAGGGAACAGACTTGGAGATGACCTTCATTCCAAAGTTCTCTTCATAAAACTTGACTGGTCTCAATCAGCTTCGGATTATTCCAGTTGTGGGGGTCATTACACACCACTCACTTTCGGGTCTTTGACCCTCAGCCTGTGGAATGTTGTAAGCAGCTGGTGGACGGAACTGCAATGTCTCGCTCACATGGTATGGTTCAATTTGTATTTCGAGGTGTTTGTAGCGTGGGCCATGGCGACTGATGAGTATGCTCGACGGGCGGTGATGGAGGAGGAGAATGGGGGGAGACGAAGGACAGAGGTTGAGAGATGATGCAATAGTGGGGAACTTGTGTAACACATGGCGGGAGGGGAGTGAGAGCTGGAGGAAGTTCCATACATGCTCAAGAATCTAGCGTGCCCGGGTAATTCCATTACTTCTATCATCTATCTACAGCTTCTCCTCCGCCCTAGTACTCCATCGAATCCTCCAAAATGCTGCTCAGCTCCTCAACCTGCGAATCCGTTGCCGCATCCAGTCCCGGCGCCAGCATCAGCACCCGTCGCTGCGGAAGTGTCGCCTCCACCAGGCTCGGAATATCGCTCTTCGAGTAACCCAATGCCTTGATTCCCATCGGCTGGTCGCCCAGCGATTCCAAAAACTTTTTCAGCGCATCGCTGAGGATCGCACCAGCGTCTTCCGCCTTTGCGTTGCTGATGTCGGCACCAAACACCTCGGCCACTTGCAAATGCCGTTCCGGATTCGATGGGCCTGTAAACTTGAATACCGCCGGGGCTGTGACAGCGACGCTCACCTACAATGCGTCAATTCGTCATACGACAGTTCGCAAAGGACAATTGCAGCTTACACCGTGAGGAATAAGGGGATAGTCAACCTCGTATCCCTTGTGTCTGTAGTCTTTGACAGATCCGCTCAACCCGTACGACAGTCCATGGCACAGGTGAACACCGGCATTCCCGAATCCGACACCCGCAAGTGTAGCAGCAAGCAACATTTGTTCATGAGCCTCGGTATCCTCCGGATCCTTGACAGCGCGAGGAAGGTACTTTGCAGTCATCTGAAGTCCCTTGAAAGAAAAGACATCACTGATCGGGTTGGCTCCCTGGTACGCCGGTCGAAGGATTGGGTTTGTCGGTCGCGGGGCCCGCTCGTTGTAAGGAATAGCCGTATAGGACTCAATTGAATGACACAACACATCCAGGCCGGAGCTGGCATGGACTGCTGAAGGCATCGTGGCAGTATTGAGAGGGTCGCAGATCCCGAGAGTTGGCTTCAGGGCACGGTGTGCAACTCCGGTCTTCGCTTTCTTCTCAACCAAGTCGCTGTTTCATATCAGAAGGCTGTAACTCCTCGATGACGGGCTACTCACAAGATTGCGGTTCCTGTAGTCTCGCTACCTGTACCCGCGGTCGTAGGAATACACACCAAGGGCTTTAATTTGCACGTAACCGGTAGTCCTTTTCCAAGTGGCGCATTCACCTGTTTTCCTATTAGCATCTCTCTCTCCCATCAGAATCCACAACACCCACAAAATCCAAAAAGTCCGCCTCAGGAGCACTTGTATAAAGATTGACCAGCTTGGCGGTATCCATGACACTTCCTCCCCCCACCGCCAAAATCGCATCAACATCCGGATGCCGATTCCCAAACGCAATCGCATCCTTGACCGAATAATCCTTCGGCTCGACCCTCACATTATCATAAATCTCATACTTGATTCCCTCCTGTTCGAGCGCCTCGACGGCCACCTTCATCGGCCGCAGTTTTCGCACCGTCTTATCGGTCACCACTAGCACCTTCTTTGCCTTCATATTCGCAAAGTCCATTCCGACTTCTCTTGTTGATCCGGGTCCAAACCGAATACTCGAAGCTACAAGTTTCAAATTGTAAGCTTCTTTTCCAACCCATCTAAGAGCTCTGGAAACTCACCAGCCATCTCAAACGCGTAATCCTTCATCTGGGAGGCGTCTCTCGGGGTCGCCAGAAACCGTGATCCCCCAGCATTCAGCAACCCACTCGCGGCCTTTGCGAAATGGTGCGGATGCATTGGGTTCCCATGGCATGGGCAGGACGGCGGATGAGCCTGGATGGTGCGGAGCAGGTTTACAGCTCTGGAGCGGGCAGAGGCAGCGACTCGGGTGATAGCCATTTCAGCGGCGATGATGAAGACAGGAGAGGTGAAGATTTCAAGCTAACTACCTACGCCCTTGGTGGTTTTATACCTCATCACCTGGAGGAGGGATGGAGCTCTCCCCGCGTCGTTGTGGTCGGCTATGCAGTGTGGGGTAAGCTAGACTACACCTGTCGGGATGAAGAAGCTCTCTCACAACAGAGCTTCTCTTTTGACATCTTGACGTTGCTGCAATTACATGGATTGTGCAGCTGTCATGGCGGTATTAACCACATCCAGCCGTCATCTACAATACATCGTCATCCTATGAATTGGTATCTCGAACCAGCCGCGCCGAGCGACTAGCACCTTATCTGTGTATCCGAACTATACCCCGCATCCTTGCTCCACAGATTCACCCATAGTTCGGATCCCACTCCTCCTCACTATCCTCCACCACTGGCGGCGGCGACTTCTTCACCAAATCCTTGCGATCCAGGGGACACGTCTTTTCCCCCACCCACCCCGTCAGCGCTGTCGAACCCAGCTCACCACTCCTCGGGGAGCTCACCTGATGAAGCTTCAACCATGGCGCAATACACTCGAGGTCAAAAATATGGTCCCTGCCGTGTCATACCCATTATCAGCTTCCCCAATTCCTCTCCCTTCCCTTTCCTCCCCTCGCCGGTGAAAACTCACTTATGACACGGCAACCTCACCACCAGCGGATACGGATCTGCCCCGCGTCAGCCATCATCCTCATTCTCCCCTCTTATTACCCCTTCCTCCTCGCTCACTGACCATCCAAAAAAGCACTCGCACAAATACAGCACGTATCCTCTCTCTTTAGTCTCCTCATTCCCACCCTCTCCAATGAATCCAAAAACCCCTCCGGCACTCCCTGCGCCTTCACATTCCCTCCTTCCGCCTCCTCCAGCAGCCGCGATATCAGCGATTGCAAGAGGTCTGTGTTTTCGAGTTGCTGGAACGCGCGGGCGAGGGACCGGAATGCTGGGGCGTCGTTGGATGATGATGAGGAGGTGGTGGCGGTGGGGGAGGATGATGAGAGGGATTGGAAGAAGTCGTCGAGGTCGAGATGGGGGCGGGAGGAGGGGCGAGAGGAGGTGGTGGGGGAGATGTTGTGGTCTTCTGGTGCGGAGTTAGATGACCGGGATGTGGGGAGGCGGGGGGAGTGGTACCTTCATAGCTGGCCATTTGAACGGTGGGGGGTGGGATGATGGTGATGGGTGAGTTGATTAGGACGGAGAGCTCTAGCTGGAGCTTGGGATTGAGGTGATAATTGAGCTTGGCGCATTGAGAGTCACTCGGTAATAGATTAGTATACGAACAAGTACCATATCTAACTCCAGCTATCTAGCGGATTTCTGTGCACAAAGTCTAGGAAACTGGATTATCTTTGGAAGATCCAGCTGTCTAAGGGCTGCGACGGTTCATGCCAATCACAGCAAGCCCTCACTATTATCACACACCGTTGTTCATGCTCAACTTTTCCCCCCATGAATTCAACGAAACTAGATACACATACAGGCAAAATTAAAAAGCAAATATCAAACTATATCCACCCAAGCATCACACATTTCCCACCCAGTCATGACCACATTTCCAACACGAGAAAAATCCTCTATGTCCCGATATCCCATCTAATACCTCCGTCCCTCACCACTTCCACTCTTCTTGACCACCTCCAATACCGCCTCCTTGGCCTTCTCCACC
This sequence comes from Ascodesmis nigricans, assembly GCA_004786065.1. Classification (NCBI taxonomy): domain Eukaryota; kingdom Fungi; phylum Ascomycota; class Pezizomycetes; order Pezizales; family Ascodesmidaceae; genus Ascodesmis; species Ascodesmis nigricans. Next base: position 7,063 of record ML220130.1, read on the forward strand.
GATTCCTTCGAACCATGGATAACAATCGCCTCACCAGCAGCCTGGTTCCTGGGGATAGTAATCCTGCAACCAGTTTCCTTGCGAATGCGATCGACCGTTGAACCACCAGGACCAACGACGAAGCGATATTTCCTCGGGTCTGGGAGGACGAGGAAGCCAGTACAAGACTGTTTCTTCGCATTTGCGATCGCCTTCTCGAGCTCCACTTTAGCCTTAGCAATGTTGTCTGGGGTTCCGCGGAGGACCCAGGGGTAGGTGCCATCGTCTTCGGTAGGGGTGTTTTCGACGATTTCCCAGGACTCATTTTGGGCGGCGTCGTCATCGATGATGAGGGGGAGGGGTTCAGTGGAAGTTTGTTTCACGTCGGCGGGCTTGGGAGGACGAGGAACGCCGTTGTGGTCGACCGAGACTTTGTATTTGCTATGAAGGTGCTTAAAGAAGCTTCCTTCGGCGATGGAGTGGTGCAGGTACCGGGGTACTTCGACAGTCTCGCCTTCAGGTTCTTTGACGAGCTCCAGGATGTGTTCGGTAGCCTTCTCGACGCTCTCCGGGGTACCAGTGATCTTGATCTCTGAGCTGACGTTGGCCTGGTTAGGCTTTTGCCTTGGGATATCGATGGAGACGTTGAACGTAGACTCCAATTCCTTGCGAGTAGAACCTTCGCGTCCGATAAGCTTGCGATGGCTTTCCGGCGCAACTTCGATGATGGAGGTGATTTGATTTTTCTTCTCTTCCACAATTGTTTCGATTGCCTCAATGATCTTGTCAACCACAGCTGAGTTGCCCTGGACGGTGATTTCATTGGAGTCGGAGCCCTGGTTCGGGAAGCGGACCATGCGAGCAAGGGCGGCACGATCATCCGGACCGCCAGCAGACACAACAATGCTCTTTAAAGTTGAACCTCCTTGTCCAATCAAGGACCGATGATATTTCTTGTCAACGGTAATGGTCCGGCTGGAAGTGTTCTCGGCGGTATTGGCGATGGCGGACAATACGTTCTTAGCGTGCTGAACAGCATCCTTCTGTCCTTTAATCTTGATCTCCAGCTTAGTCTCAGGGTCGGCACTCTTGTCCTCCTGTGGGATCATAATTCGGGCAGTGGACTCTTCGCGGAGCTGCTTGATATCCTTGCTGGCAGTCTTAAACATGAAACCAATGGTGCGAGCAGTTACGGAGATAGTCGCAGTGTGGCTGTTCTCAGCTTCGTACTTCCACAGATCGGTAACCTCCTTCCGTGCCTCCTCAACCTCCTTCTTGCTACCCTTGATGATGATCTCATCGGCCGCTTGTTTTGATTCGGCAGCATCCTCACCCTTTCCGGCCCTGGGGAAATTGATGCGGACATTATAGCGGTCCTCCAAACGTCGAACAGTGGAACCCTCGGAGCCAATAATCACACTGTGATACTGCTGTGGGACCTTGACGACGACGGTAGCCTTGTCCTCGAGTTCCTTGAGGTGCTGGAAGATCTTCTTCTTGGCGGCATCGACACAAACTTGGACTCCACGAATTTCACCAGATCCCTCGTTAAGCTTGACATCAACGCCCAATTCATCACGGAGCTTGTTGAGATTGGCGCCCTTCTGACCAATGAGGTTGCCGGAGAACTGCTTGTTGTATTCAAAGGCGACGGTAATGATCTCGGGAGTTTGCTGAGCCTCAGTTGACTTCAAGAATGCCAAAATGTTCTTCCGTGCGGTCTCGACATGAGCATCGGGGCCACGCAAAGTTATGGTATCGGCAGTTTGCTCAGCTGGGGGCACGCGTCCCGGGCGAGGCTTAGGCTCCCCAAATTGGACAGCAACGCCGCTGGGATTGAGGGCATTGAGAATAGTGCCCCGGTCTCCGCGGATCTTGTCATGGAGTCTTGCATCAGTTAGTACAATGCACCATTTCATCAGAGGGCGACATACTCTTTCACGACATCAAGAGTTACAGTCACGATATTGGCCTGGCTTTTCACAACCTCTGCGATTTGAGCCTTGGTGGCTTCGAGGGCCTGCTTCATTTCCTCTTTGTCCTTTGAAGCGCCCTCATATATAAGGACAATCTGTTCGTCATCCGACTCTTCCGGGAAAAGGAGCTCGACAGAATGAGCAGCACCAATTTTCTCGGTGTTCTTGGTATCCTTTCCGCGAACATGCTTGTGATGGAGAGGATCGACATCAACGTAGTCAAATCTCTCGTAGGAAGCATATGCGCCCACAAATTCGATGAACCTGTTCTTTGCACTCAAGAGCGCCTCATCTGATGCCGCAATGATATGAACCACGCATGAGCCAGTAGGATCATTCAAAACAGAGCTGGGAGGCCATTCTATATCAACGTTGCACTCGCTCTCAATGGCGCGAATAGCAGGCTTCCGACGAGTGTGGCGCACGACATTCCGTGCATGCGGCTTTGCACCAATTGCAGCCGTGGCAAATGGTCTACAAAGCTCAAGGGCGTTGACACGGACCTGGTCCATCTTTTCATAAACATTTGCAATCGCTTTCCGCTTGGCGTCGAGAGGGCCAAAGATGATGAGTCTTTCAGCTTGGACATTGCTTGGAGGTGTGATGACCGTGGAGCCAGTCTCTTGGAGAACTTGTTGAATCAGTTTCCCCTTATTCCGAGTGAATAATCGAATCTTGTTACGATCGCTTTGTCCCAATCCCGCAGTAGAGTGCGTGTACCCAGCTCGTTCAATCTCGGCAATCTTATCATGAATCTCCTTAACAACGAGTTCAACCGCATTCTTCTCGCCATGGACTTCGATAGGTCCCGACGGTGGTGCATAATTCGGGGGAGGGGTGCCCGAAGTGATGTATTCCGGAACAATGACCTTATCAACCATTTCCTCCCATCGCTCGACGTTGCTCTGGAATGGGCCTGCAATGAACGGATAGTATTGACCTGGGCATTCGATGCGGCGGTGGATTTTGATGACCCGTTCAGAGACAATCAGTTGGATAAGACGAACGGCCTCGGCAACTCCATCTCCATCACCTTCAACAGTGATGTTGATAGGATAGTCATCAGGAATCTCCTGGTCGTCCGCTTGAGCTTGAACCTTGATATTCGTTCCAGTCTTCGTCTGAAGTTCCTGAATCTTCGCACCCTTTTTGCCGATGATGAACGGACGAACGCCAGCTGGGACAGAAACAGTATGGATACCCTATAAATCATATCAGCCCTGACACTTTCAACTTCCTCAATGCTATCGACGTACCTTGGCAGCAAACTCCTTGTTGATGAGCTTCTTCGCTTGTAACCGAGCCGCAGGGGTTCCATTAATAATGTAGATGGTAGCTCCAGTAATCTTGATGTTTTGCCTCTCGATTTGGGTACCAGTCTTCTTCATAATTTCCCTGATAAGATCCGCGGCAGGCTTCCGAAGCTCCGACTCGGGGCGCTTGTTCTCCTTGAGGAGCTCATGGGTGAGCTGGTGGCCGCCAGAGGAAATCTGGGGAGTCCAAGTCGATCCTGTACCAGTCAAGTTGGCAGCAGAGCCGGAGTGCTTAGCACCCCATTGCCTAACAGCAGGAGCTTTGGCCGGGCCACCGAGAGACGGGAAGGCCTCATCGGAGGTCACATCAAGGCCAGTCGACTTTTTGCCGTTCACCTTAGGGGCAGCAGCCTCAGCGGCCGCAGCTTCCTGTTCAGCCTGGAGTTGGAGCTGCTCGGCGGGGGTAAGCTCCGGAACAGGCTTCTCCTCCTGCTCGACCGACCCATTGGCGTTGACTTCAGAGACGACGGACTCTGGAACAGAGTCTCCGTTGATGGATTCAGCCATGGTGATAGCTATGCGGGTTGGTGAAAGCCTTTCGGTGGTGCCTAGCGACGGTTCTCCAGACGGAGAGGGGTGGGGGACAACGGAGGTACGGTGGACAGACTGGAGGTGAGTAACAGGGTTAGTCACTGGCTTTTGGCGGGGGAGGTGCGGCGTGGCGGGGTTGCAGAGTCGACTTACCTGGACGTGTGCGGGGGGGTGGACAGGGACGAACAGGACACGGCTCAATGGGGGGGATTGAGGAAGAGAGTGGGGAAGGGGGAGGATGAATGAAAGGAGGGAGGAGATATGGAGTGCAGGAGATCGGGCTACGTGTGAACTCCGCAGGTTGGGCGCGAATGGTTAGTGCGAACCTTGGTACTCTCTGCATCTTCGCTGGCAGCTCCCTCACACGGTACTGTTTATTACAACGTGCACAATCCGAGTACCGGTATCGAAAAGTTGAAGGGTTGAGCTGAACCTCTATATCTACAGGTGGCTTGAACAAAACTGAACATTGGCCCTTTGCTGCCTTTGCTACAGACCCCCGATTGACGAGTACTTGAGCTCGCGTGTGCACGTGGCGCGGAGAGCTTCTGTGCACAAGACTGTCCTTCGTCCATCCAGTGTACCGGTGCGCACACAATAGACAAGGTTCAATTGCACACAGAAGCAATGCTTCATCATCATATTCAGCTATCTAACATTCACCCCTACGGTGCCCGGGAATCCTATTGTACTGTACATGCTACTCACAAAACTTCCTTTCCTCTCAACCAGCGCCATGCACCTAAATAGACAACAAAAAAAAAAAAACGAAACCCCCCGAAACCAATTGAGCTGAAAATGCAAAGATGTGTAACGCTGCCTCACTTGGATTGAAGTGGATGGCAGTACCCACCGGACTTGAGTGGACGGTGAAGCTGGGAGAGGAGCTCGTCAAGTTCTTCCCAATTGCTTGCATCAGTGGCGAACTTGCGATGTTTGCGGCCCAAGATGTGCTGATCATGGCTGTTAGCTGCGAGCATTTCGACATGTACGAGTCAACACATACGGTATCAAAGTCATCGTACTTATCCCGGCAGTTCTCACAGTACCCGGGCTTCGGAACTTTCTCGACGGGGGTTTTCTCAACAACCTTCCTGCTTGAAGTCCGTGAGACTTCGGTAGCCCGCGCAGACAGAGCCTGTTTGCTTGGACGAGGCTCCACCTGGTTACGTTCCGGCACCGCTTGCGACTTCCGTAGGGACGTCGTGTGCGAAATCAAAGCATTTCCTGCCACCTTGCGTTGCAAGCCGTAAATTTCCTTGCTTATTCCAGCACGTTGCCCAGGGATATCTCGGTGAGACGAAACAACCTGAGAACGGATGGCAGAGGTGATGTTTGACGGTTGAACCCCTGAAGCTACAGGCTCATGCGTCAAACGGCTGTTCTTTGGAGGATTGATCGAGGTGAACGCAATGGAGTTTTCTTGTCGGCGAACACTCTTTTTCGCCTGTTGCGTGATAACCGGCTCAGCATTCGGGGCACGACGAACATCTTGAGCCGATCGACTCGGGTTCAATTCCACTCCAGATGCTCGCAGCCGTATACGCCGCTCCTCCGCAGCCAAACGAGCGTTTTCCTCCTTTCTGACCTGTTCCATTTCTTGTTCATATTGCTCATACTTCTCTCTTTCTCGGTCCCTCTCCCTCATCGACGGCGTGTCTTCAACAAACGGACACCTAAATCGTCCGGAGCTTCGAAACTGCGGCCAAGTCCCGTTCTCACGCTTCGAGACTTTCGGGAATTCCTTCACCAAGACTGGGCGATGGTGTTCTTGCGCATCATGAACATACAAATAGTATCCTTTGAAGTAATACATTTCCTTCACTGGAGCTCGGGGATCTCGGTCGGTCGGGCCATGTAACTTTTCATACCGGAGAATGTTGGTAAGATCTGTGATGGGCTCCTTTTGTGGGCGTTGCAGTTTCCGTGGCTCCACTCCTGGCCGCTGGGTTGGTCGGATGCGAAGCTGTCCGTCAAGAGCATCAAGCAGCTCATGTGCTTTCCTTTCGATCCGATCAATAGGGTATAAACGCTGCACATCCGCAGCTATGTCCAGCTTTCCATTGGGATGGTCCTGCAGTGCCCCACAGACACGCTCAAGCTTGTCGAGATTCCAAATTTTCATGAACCGGTTTTGCGCCCTCGTATAGTGGTCTTTGCCAGCACGGATATACTTTTCCATCGTAGCCTGACAGAATCCCCTACAATCCGTCAGCACTGCTCTGGTAAGCAACCTCAGAGATACATACGGCCACAGTGAACTTGCTGGCCCGGTTCTAGGTAACTTTGTAGATCGTGCTAAAGGATGCCTTGCGGTAAGCAAGTGTGTTGCTTCCTCGAAAACATTTGTACACACCTAACAATGTGTCAGCATCCCGATAACATTTCTTAATTCGGCATGATATTACCCCTCCGGACTTCATAATGTACTCCATAGCCTTCTTAACAACATATGGGTGGTAATGCTCGATGTAAAATTTGTATTTTGGAAACATTCCCCCGTATTGTACTTTCCATTGTGTGATATCTGTTATGGTAGTCTCTACCTCTGCTGGTTTTGAACGGGCTTTTGTTGGTCGTTTATACTCGGCTTTCGGTACAGGTACGCGCCGGGGAGTCGTCGTGACGGCATTTTCGACGTTCGATCTCTTCACTGGGGGTGCCTCAATGATCGCTTTCTTCGATGGAGGCTGTCCATAGCTGGTATCTCGAGTTAGGGTGCTTTGTGAACGAGAGCGTTTTGCACCCGTGCCGGTGACACCAAAGGTAGAGTTGATTGCGTTTGGAATGTTCGATAGGGGGGTTCGACGAGACATGGCGGCCGGAGATGGTGGAATGGACACCTGAGCCATAGTTCGAGGAGACTGAGCCAATGTTGTCGCGAGCCCTCACGCGACGTTCATTCTCGTGCTCGCGTTGTGTTCAGTCAAAACACACGGCCGTGACGGGACAGTAGTGGTTGGAAATGCCACCACAGAGAGCGAGGAGCGGAGGAGGACGTCGAACAGTGGGTGGCTGGGTTTATCGGAAGAGGGGAGATGCTCGGTGGGCGGGGGGGAGTGTCGCGAGGCTGGCAGGACGTGGTGGTGGTGGGTTCGATGAGGGGGGGCAGGATTCGCGGTGGTGGTTCAGGTCGGACTCCAACGACGGCTGTTTGTTTACGCCAGCCACAATTGTCCCCCGAGCCACCAAGACCCCGCAACGAGCATTCATTTTCTTGGACCCCCAACCACCTCTGCTAGAACTCGTAAAACGGGTTGTTCAGTACAGGAACCCCGTTACAAAGATTCCTTTGGTTTTTATTTGGTGTCACGACTTCACTTGATACCATGAATCCGAGTCACCGCCAATGAGGCACCTGTTTGACCACATTACACAAATGTTCTGTCTAGATGAGATCTCAAATTACTTTCTTCTTGGTATTCAATATTTACAGTTTACTCACTGCAATCGGTGTTACACTCATAGTGAAATTTTCCCTTCGTTCAGCTGCCCGATTACGCCCCTTCTGACCTGAGTTCTACCCTTTCAATCTATCAAAACAATCCGCCTCCGAGTTATGCTTTGGAATCCGTCTTGTCATCTGTGAACCTGAGACTGATGCTATTGACACAATGGCGCTCGTCCGTCGGAGTAGAATATCCTTCGCCTTTGAACACATGCCTAGCCCAGTTGTCAGCGATTGAAATAGATCAGATTGATGGGGCATCTCTCTAACTTACCCCAAATGTCCTCCACAGTTCGCACAGACAATCTCGGTCCTGGTCATCCCAAACGTGCGATCCTCAAAGCGCTTCACAGCTCCCGGCATGGCATCAAAAAACGCCGGCCAACCGCATCCACTCGAAAACTTGTGCTGGGCTGTATACAACGGCGCATCGCAACCTGCACAGTTGTAGATCCCAGAGGTTGGTGCGTGCTTATCGTACTCTCCAGTGCCAGGACGCTCGGTTCCCTTTTCACGCAGTATCCTGAATTGCTCGGGGCTGAGAATGGCCCGCCATTCGGAATCGGACTTTTGGACCGGATAGGAAGCCATATTGTGTGTAGTGGAAAACCTCGAGGATTGGTTGCCCATGAACTGGGGAACTTGGGGTGAGAGGATTCGGATGCTTTGGGGGCGTGCGGTGGAGCTGAAAGGGCGGATTAGACGTCGAAGCACAAGAGTTGGAGACCGAAGGAACATGGAAGGAGCTAGATGGTAGGTGTAAGCTCCCACGTACTCTACGGCGCGTTTTGAGGTTTCGGTGGTGGATAGAATGACGAATGCGGGGTGAGATCTACGCTACAGACACCATGACGTATGAGACATTACCCTGGTGATGAGGGCAACACTGATAATTTCTAAACAACAAAACGTCCTACATCCTACCATATACTACTTCCACCGTCTATACGCAACAACGATCTCCCACCACACTGAAATTAACACAATTAGAAAATCTAAAATAACTGGGTAACCAACAGGAATATCAACACGAGAACACAAAATACTCGCAACCAAAGACATCACCAAGATCTACTAAAACTCCCGGTTCTCACTTCTCCGCGTCCGACGCGCACGATTCTCGTAAATTACTCTTCAACGGCGGTTGGTGAATGCAATGGTCTGGCAACAAGTCCAGAAGCTGATTGGTCCTTCAACGCCCTGATACATCCTCGCGTCAGCCTTCCATCCACGGATTGATATCGACTGAGATTAATACTCAATCAACCCAGAATGAGGCCTTCTTACATAAGTATCATTGATAATGAAATATAAACCGTGAGCTTTCCACGTCCATCTGATCCTCTTCCTGTTTCGGATGTCGCGGCGGTGATGCCCCCTGAGGGTCTTCATCGTTCTGACACGATACACAACTCTGATGAGCACAAAGCTCGCATCTCAAAATCAACGACTTTTTCAATTTTTTTGTGGTAAGGTTGCATCCGTCGCACTTCGCCGTCGCTACTTCGATGACCCTATACGTGCCGTTCGAGCAATAGACGCTGAGACATCGATAGGGCTTATCCAATTGGACGTCCATATGTTTATCGGGCTTCATGTCCATTTCGCCGCCAGATTTGAAACGGTGTTGGCTGCGGTGATACGTCGTCTGTGAGGAGAAGACTGAACTCGAGTTCGGATGAAGTGATTGTTGGTGAGCGAAAATTCCAGATTGTAAGTCTATGTGGCGGGTCTCGAACTATCGAAAGCGTGAAGAGCGACTAAACAACGACTCGATGTTTACAGGGTGAACGGCGGTGGTTCTTCGACGGATAATCCAGACGTAGCGGACAGCATCCACATTTTATACCCCACAATAATTTATTTGCTTCCACGCTCCCGAGCAGAGCATGGGGACTGGTTTGATGTCTCCGAGCCATGGTGCCGTCTATGCAACGCGTAACCGTTGTGACAGGGGAGGGGGGCGATACTTCGGATGGGGTTTCAGTCCCGAAAGGCGTTGCTTGGTGCAACTGTTGTGCGGAACATGGCGATTTACAAGAATGGAATGTGTTTCACGGTCTGGGTTGGGTCCGGGATAAGTACTTAGTTTCGTTCAATACACTTTGAAGGGGCGGCGGGGATACTACTGGGAGTGAATGGCCCTGTCTGTAGGTTCATAAGGGGCCGAGTTATGATGGCAAGAAAGAGTACAGTTGGTACTCCTTGTGTAAGCATAAGCTACAAGGTTCGTTAGAGCGGCTACCTGGATCGATGATGGTCCCGAGTAAGACGGGTGTATCGATAATTTGAAGGCTAGCCGTCCGTGCATTGTATTTGACTCCCGGAATATATCCATTGCATATTTCAATGGCCATGATGCATTATCTATGGACTTTTACGTTTATCATATCATAGAATCCACATAATGCATTATCATGGCGTTCAGTTCCAGTGTATTCGGGAAAGATATGGTCCTGGTGTCAGTATATGCACTGGTACCCGCCCTGAAAAAAGTTGGCTGGGCGAGCGGGAATACACAGTTGACCTGGCAATTTACCTCGAGAGGTACACCGTAGGGTTCTTCAGAGTCTATGGTGTCAACGTAAGCCTGTACTCTGATTAAACTTCAGACGGTCGATGTGTAACATACCACGTTCCTTTTACGCTATCAGGGATATCTCCATGGTAAAATAATAGAAATTAACCTATCGCACATTGTTCCCAAGCTTCAAAACCACCAGCAGCGCTCATGAATACCCGTGGATACGAGCTGAGTCTTCTACTCCCGTTCTTATCATCAAACGACTCTTCAGCAGCCGTCGATGATTCCCCCGGCATCAAATGTACCTATTCAACTTGTGCTGGCACAAGCCATCAACTTCAGCCATGTACATGTGCACTGACATGTCCTTCTCCATCGAGTCCTCAAAAATCGTCCAGCCCATCAGGATGTTGTTGAAATTGAAGATTCAAGCAAGGAAGAAGTTTCCTTGTTGCTTCCCTTACTTACATTCCAATGAACTGCATTCATTCTGTTTTGGTAAACTCATAGTTGTCCGAAGTTAATGTATACATCCTGGTTTGATGCGCTCACCCGAATTCATGCTATAGGGAAGGAGTGATAATGAGTAAACCCGGGAATGAAACGTGGGAACCCAGCAGCCTGGTATAGTTTGAGAAGCATTACACCATAGAGTCCCTTTTTTGTGCAGATGGTCTTGAATTGGGGCGTATTGGAGCTCCCGGAAATCATGTCGTGGTTATTAGGAAGAACTCCTAGTGCGCTATAGATAAACATGCACATACTTCAATGTCCACGAGATGTAAACCAAACGATACGCCCCAGTGCACGATATATCTGCATGGAATTTAATATTGGTCCAGCGAAGCCCTTATGTAAATTTTCAGCCCGTTCGTTATTCATGCTAGTAAGTCACCGACTCGGTATCAACTCCAGTACAACATCCCCCAAGATGGGCCAGTCCAACTTGAAATCCCCAAAGATGGCTCTTTCAATGCTTCATGGGGTTACATCACACTTCAATCTAGTTAATAACACGACCCTACCTCTCATGCGCCACAAAGGTACTGTAACATATTACAAGCCATGGGGAAAAGAGTTCATTAAAAGTCTCCCGGCTGAGTCCTTCATTCCTGATGCAAGGGATTTGATGCATGGATTATTGCCCTGCTTCTACGGAAATTTGGTGATCGATGATGAAGATGATCGGGTTGGTGTTGCAAGGTCCAAGCTCGTCACTTGCTACCATAACAGGAATTCAATGATCAGATCATGAATTTATTGGTTGAATGTAATCATGTTGAGCGATATAGATGATCATCAAACGTCATTGATCGTGAACTTCCATCCTTCACAACTCACCACGTCGTCACTAATCGGTCCAACCAGCATCTCACTGCCATCCACGTCCCGCTCACTCCTATCAATACCCCTGATCCTCGATCCCCCTATGTACCTCCATCGCCGTCTTCCTCTTCTTCATTCCGGCATTCTCTTCGGTCGCTTCCCGTCTCCAGATCCACTTGAATACGTCAGGGTTAGAACGATGGATCGGGCCCGCTTTCAACTTCGGCTGCGCAACAAATTGAAAAACCATTCGCCTAATCATATTGGACCGGCCTTTCGCCTTCGTTGCAAGCCCGGTGACTACAATTCCTTAAGTTTTTGGTACGGTACGCGTGTGGCTGAATCGACCGATGTATGAAGGACTATAATGGCCAAAATACAGCTCAAAATCATGAGACCTGGAGTAGTGCCCAACAATCGATCCTGAAGTTCCATCTCGCGAGGTTCTCCTAGCTATCCCTCATGACTGGGTTACATAGAAGTTTCGGCATATCGCTCTCTCCGAGCCACGCGCTAGGATATGGGGGGCTACGTTTCCAACCGATACAACTACCCGACCACGCAGTTGTTAGAAAGTTGTTGAGTGGCGTTGTTTGGCCATGTGCGGATTCTAGCTTGCCACGATGCAGATAATCAGCACTTCTGATATTCTACTATACTTTATATCGACAAAACTGTCGCCTGAAGCTCGGGGGATCTAACTCGTACGGCTCCCTCGAACGCGTATACCACCTTGTGTTTCGGTCAAACCGATGAGGGGGCAACGATTCAAACCTAAGTCAGTCTGGTGGATGTTGGGGGCTCACCCCAGGCTGACATCGGGCGGGTGATGTTGTGGGGTCCTATTGCCTCTCAGGGTTAGAGTTGGTTACAAATCTTCATGGGAAGGCTGGTGAAGCTCCTCCGTGTTGCGCAGCTGAGTGGGGCTGAAGAAACCACTCGTTAAGTGGGGGCTTTATTGTGGATATCTGAGGAGGATTCCTTGATTCACCAGAATCATGTCTGGTAAGTCAATTCCTCTGTCCTTCAACAAGAATTCCGATTAAATCTGCGTTCCTAGATCTTCTGGAAACCTTCAACCTCAGTGAAAATCCAAACGCCACTGAAGGCAGGAAACTCTGATCATCTGCACCGCCATCGCCCTATGGTAAGGTTACGCACGGAAAAGCCGGATGACGATCATCGAAAGATTCTCGAATGCTAGTGCCGAGTCCCGAGAACACATACCTAATCACTAGTAAAGGCTTATCTCCACTTCGTTGCATACATTCAAGCTCCAACCTGGCCCGTTTTTGTATCAGAGCATTCAGCATTTGGCCTCCGTAGTTGACATCTGCACGTTGGAGGCCTTTGAGCACTCCATCCCCAGAGTTTCCCCCGCCGTAACGCTAGGTCTTTTGCTATCAGTCTCTAGTCCGATAGCCGTGGTGTCGGATGACGGGGTCTGTCCATGTGAGAAGCCCGTGGAGCACGATTGGAGATGCTGAAGTCAGGTTCCTCTTCAGACAACAGCGGGCCGTTGCGGAGTCGTGAATTTCTGATATCAGGGCCCCATCGCCACCCTGGAATTCTGATCGTCCTCGCGCCTCCCTTCTTCCCACTTCCCTTAACCTGATTCGTGTTGACATTATCGTTATATCATCTCTTCTTCCCCCACACTTTCGTACGATTGATATCGTGAACCCACTCCTCTTGACAACAATCTCATACGCCCGCGCAGCCTGATAACTTGTGTCGAGTCAACCTTTACCCAGGCCATGACGAGCGACAATATATCCCCCACGGATGTGGATCGGAAAAGCCTCTACAATGAAAAGCTCACAGAGTACGTACAACTTTTGCGCCCATGAATTGAGGGGTTTTAACTAAAGTTTTCGACAGTGAGAAAGCAGCAGTATACACCGAGCCCGCGAAGACCATTGAAAGCCCTCTCCCGCCTTACGAAGTAGGATCCATTGATTCTCATGGGTCCTGCGACTCAGATCTTCCTGAATCTACCGAAGAAGAGGTTGCAACACTGCGACACGTCGGTGACAGAATTCCACTGGCTGCGTGGCTCGTTGCTGTTGTCGAGTTGGCTGAGCGGTTCACTTGTCAGTCTCCACGGAGGAAGTCGAGAGCCTCGAATGAATCATGATGAACTAACACTCTTTTGCCAGACTATGGACTGACTGGTCCCTGGCAGAATTACATGGAAAATGAGCGCGACAACCCTCGTCTTCCTGGTGCATTGGGATTGGGACAAAGTACCGCAACGAGCCTCAACTATTTCTTCACCTTTTTCTGCTATGTCACTCCTGTAAGTCACCTCTGCGATGCGCGTCCATGATAATCTGGGATCTAACGCGATCTGCAACTTCAGATCTTTGGCGCTATTGTGGCCGATTCATGGCTCGGTCGCTACAATGCCATTCTCGTCTTCTCGATGGTGTACGTTATTGGACTTTTGATCCTTTTCGTCACATCTCTCCCTGGCCCTCTTGAACACGGCGCTGGCCTCGGCGGACTCATCGCTACCATGATTATTCTTGGTATCGGAACCGGTGGTATCAAATCCAACGTCAGCCCTCTCATCGCCGAACAATACACCGAAACGAAAATGCGCACCAAGGTGCTCAAGTCTGGAGAGAGGGTCGTGGTTGATCCCGCAGTGACCATCCAGAGTTTGTACAACATCTTTTATTGGTGCATTAACATTGGTTCCCTTTCGGCCATTGCGACTGTGTGGATGGAGTTGAAGATTGACTTCTGGGCGGTATGTTCAGCATCTATCGCGTTATGTCACGATTAGTGCTGATCTCGATTACAGGCCTTCCTTTTGCCGTTCTGCTTCTTCTTCATCGGTATCTTCACTCTCTTTGTCGGACGCAAGAAGTATGTTGTGCGCCCTCCCAAGGGTTCAATTTTGGTCGATGCTGGCAAAGCGCTCGCCATTGCCGCAAAAAATGGTTTCAAGATGGACGCTGCGCGGAAGGTGTATGGTGATCAGTTCATCAACGAGATGAAGCGTGCGTTGATTGCCTGCGTAAGTGCCTAAGCCCCATGTTAGTATCATGGCAATATTAACAGTTGAATCTTGTAGCGTGTCTTCTGCTTCTATCCTTTCTTCTGGCTGTTGTATGGTCAAATGAACACAAACTTTGTCTCGATGGCTGGAACCAGTACGAATCCATCTTTACCTTGAAATGCATCACAACTAACGCTTCCTCCAGTGGAACTCCATGGCCTCCCGAACGATCTCCTCTTCAACCTCAACCCCCTCACCATCATCATCTTCATCCCCATCATGGAGCGCTGCGTCTACCCTCTCCTCCGGAAACTCAAGATTCCCTTCAAGCCCATCACGCGCATTGCGTTCGTCTCCATATCCCCCCAAAACCCATCCTCCTCTAACCACCTCTCGTAGTGTCGGTTTCTTCGTCTGCGCCGGAGGCATGGCCTACGCAGCCGGCATCCAAAAAGTCATTTACGACAGCCCACCATGCTACAAATACCCGACCGAATGCCCCGCCTCCGAGGGCGGCGAGCTCCCCAACCGCGTTCACATCGCTCTCCAAGTTCCCGCCTATGTCTGTATTGGTCTCGCGGAAATTTTCGCCTCCGTGACCGGCCTCGAATACGCCTTCACGAAAGCACCAGCGTCCATGAAATCCGTCGTGACCTCTGTCTACCTCCTCCAAAACGCTTTCGGTAGCGCCATTGGTATCGGTGTTGCGACTCGGGCCAAGAACCCCGATATGGTGGTGTTTTATAGCTGCTTAGCTGGGATTACGTTCCTGGCTGGTACTTTGTTCTGGTTTTGCTTCAGAAAGCTGAATGACACCGAGGAGGAAATGAATGCGTTGGATAAGACGGCTGAGGTCAAGTTGGTGAATGCAGAGGAGCTGTCGACGCCGTTGAAGAAATTGTATATTCCGCATCATCATCATCATCATCATCATCAGGGGGAACAGGGGCAGCAGCAACAGCAGCAGCAGCAGCATCATGATGCCCCATCGGAGGTTTGAGGGGAGAGAAGGAGGGTATTGGTCGTTGATGGCGTTGAGGAAGTCATGTTTATATTATGTACCTGCATGCGCGTGTGCGTGTGAAGATTTTGTATGATCGTGTAATGTGTTTATGCTTTGATATGTCTGTATTGTACCATTAGTTAGTCGAGCGGCTGTAACGTAAGAGATTTGGCTTGTTCATAGACAAAAGCTTCTCGTTAACGTATCTTTCTACGTGTTCATATCTGTTATGGGGGGAAGCTGTTCCTTGAGACTTGGTTCTCAAAGACGTTCTTGAGAGCCTAAATTGACCCCATCTAGAGTTCCGCCTCTCACAATTCTCAACTCGCAGTTTTAACAAAATAACAAAAGGTATATTACCCCGAAATTACTGTACCCAAGTTACAACCCATGCCTATCCCCAGAACCATTAAAACTGACAAACCCCAACCAACAAAAAAATGCAGCAATCCCCCAACAATGCAATACCAAAAACCCTCTCCCAAACACACCCGCCATCTCTCCACTACGAATTCCCCGCCTCCTTCTGCACGGGCTCCCATCCTTCCTGCTGCACCATCCCGATACCCATAGAGCTCCCACTCATCGTACTCATATGCTTCATCTGACTCTCCCCGAGACTCATAGCACTAATATGCTTCATCTGGCTCTCACCCATACTCAGCGCACTTTGTCGCCTCAACATGGGCTCCATTGTCGCCATCGTACTCGGGGTCCCCGGAATCTTGGCGCCGTGATACTTCGTTTCCTGGTTTGCGAGCTGACTATTAATCGGGTTTAATGCGGGCGCGTATTTGACGCCACTGTTCGCCTTCTTCTTGATAAAGAAGGCGAAGATGGCTGAGCCCGCGATGGTGATGACGCTGAGCAGCGAGAAGGCGACGAGGGACTTGAAGAGATGGCAGATGCGGATTCCGGAGCTGCTGCCCCATTCTCGGGTGTCACATTTGGAGGTGGTGGTGGAGCCCATGGCGCGCAGGAGGAGAGAGAAGGAGATGAGCCAGAAGAGGGAGAGGAAGGTGTCGATGATGAGGATTGCAATAGGGGAGAGAGAGAAGCAGCAGAGGAGGAGGGTGGTGGCGACGGCGTTGAGGAGGGTTATGGCGGACTATACTCGGGAGAGGTGGGTTAGCTTTTTGGAGCTGGTGGAGGGAAGGGGAGAGCATACGGCGGTGTCAAGGAGTGCAAACTCCCATGGTGTCGGGTAGTCCGCCCGCCAGAGATGGTGTTGGAAGTAGCCTAGGACTCCAAGGACGAGGACAGAGGCGACACATTGGGCGAAGCGGAGGGCGAAGAAGGGGAGCTTGGGGATCGGGGAGGTTGTCTGCTTCGAGCGGCGGAGGACCGGCATGGTGTGAGATGGGTCGCCGGTCGGCGTTGGCGATGGGGAGATAAAGGTAACAGCAGTAGATAGATCGGTGCGGGGCGCTGAGGAGGGGAGGAAGTCAGCTTGGAGTGGCTCCGGAGGTGATCCAGAAGAGCAGCGGGGAGGTTCTG
This sequence comes from Ascodesmis nigricans, assembly GCA_004786065.1. Lineage (NCBI taxonomy): Eukaryota > Fungi > Ascomycota > Pezizomycetes > Pezizales > Ascodesmidaceae > Ascodesmis > Ascodesmis nigricans. The sequence continues at coordinate 23,667 of ML220130.1, forward strand.
GTGTTGCACTGGGCAGGAGGCGCAGCTTGGTGATGTTCCACAAGCCGCTTTGAGGCAGAGGGTCTGCCTTTCAAAATCATGCCAGGATCAGAATTGTCTACTGGGAATACACAGCTGAAAATGATCAAATTCATGCCGACGTATTGAGGAATAGATACCGCGCTTACCCGTGTTCATATCAAGACCTTGTGTTTCAGTTTCGTAAAGGCCTCCCAGTATCATCCTTCTACACTCCTCCACCACCTGCCTATAGCCAAACTCATTGGATGTCACAATCATCAAGCATTCTTTATTCATATTCCAAACCGGCTATCTCCATTGGTCCGTACATGTCCATGATCATCACCGCCAGCTTGCCTTACAACCCTTCCGTTCCACCTTCCACTCTTACCGATCCCATCTCCACCGATGATCTAAGAAACACATCATACACGGATATCTTCTGCCAACAAAAAAAAGCAAAAACTATGCCTAACCAACAAAACTGTCCCAAACGCTAATGCTGAGGTAAAACAACAGAAACAAGATACTATGCCTATATGAAATCATTAAACGTTAGGTAATTCTCCTCATTACTCTTCGTATCCCCATGCTCCGGCCTCTTCCCTGAACTCCTCTTGAACCGTTGATTACCGGAAAGGAAATATCACAGTGTGCGGTAAATGGCACACATGCTATCAGAAGTCTGCTCAATGATGGTATATCAAACATTGCCTATAGGAGCACGTTAGCATTTCACAACCCGCATCTCGGGAGCGCCAAAGCTTACCCAACACAACCATGAACCTCAACCTTGAATCCTTCTCATTATCACCCATTAACCCTCCCTCCTCGAGAATCAAACTCGAACTCTTCCAACCCCAGCTTTGACTGAAGTTAAAGCTGTCTGGGCCGCTCGAGAACATACTCAACATCTTCCCCTTCCTGCTTGGGCTGAATATTTTAAAGTACGTCTCGATAGTTGGTCGGTGATCCACATAGTGACCTATGGCTGGTACCGTTTCAACATTACGGGATGGGGTAGTCCGGACAGCAGAAGTATTTGCTGCTGCGCCTTGTCGTCCCTGAGAAATGAGCGAGTTGATGGTGGTAGAAGTGACGTCGGCGCCATCGAGAAGTGAAGATACCGTGTCTTCACCCCCATCCAGATCTCTCTTCGGGGTGCGGTCTATTAAATTGCCTCGTTCATCTAACGTCGCAATCTGCGTCACTTCCCCATCCCTATGAGCGGAGCTGGAGCCAGATCCTTCACGGTCTTTGGCGCGGTGGAGATACACGCCAAGTTGAACGTTTTTGCTCTTGACTTTCTGGATGTAGATGTTCCAATAGCTTCCAGCGTAGAAAACGGTTTTGGAATACACCCGTTTCTTTTCTTTAAGGGATTTGACGCCACGGAATTCGGCGGAGAAACGGAACGGAGGGAACTGTGAGTAGCATTTGAATTCTCCGGGGGTAGGTGCCGTTGATAACTCCGATTCCTTTCCTAGCGCGGTGGGAACTGATGTATTCGTGAGAGTTGCAGCATTTCGAGGAAGACCGCGTTGGGATACGATAACCTGGGGAGGTTGATCTGGACAGTCACCAATGACCGTTGTCGAATCTTCAGTGGGGATATAGTATTTGCGTTCGCCAGTTGTGGTATATTCGGGAAGAACGCAGGCTATTTGCCCTGCAACACTATTCCCAGGGAATTTTTGCGTTGGCAATTCGCTTGAAGGTTCAAGTTGCCCCTGAGGCTGTTCAACCGTGGTGACACCGAGCTTGATGTGGTCAATTGGTGCATTTACAACCTTCTGGCGTAGGAGCATTTGCTGCCATAGAGCGCCCTGTATGGTCCTTTCACTGACCGTTGGTCGTCCAAGGCAATCCCGGTCACTGGAAATCCTTTGGAGTTCTTCAAAGGACATGTGAACGTAGTATATCCCGGTTTCCAAAAGATCCTGAAGTGGCTTCAAGTATGACTCGTCGAACACGCTGGTATCCAGATTATCGTCGGAACCATGATCGACGCCTGCTCCTTCCATGGTAATCTGGATCCGATGATTGATCAAGTCTCTCACAAAGACATAGCGCGCGTACTCCGTTGGAACATAAAATCCTTCATAACCCGCAATGTCCGCCGCAATTTGTCCATTAATGCCATCCCACTCGGTCAACGGTAACTCCCAACCATCCCTACAGAATAACGCCTTTGCCGCCCCCAGTAGTCGCTCCGTGAATGGGCCATAGTAGCTGTTAGAGACAAAGCTGATTATTTGAGCGACATTGCTGGTTTTCAAGCCCCGTAGAAGTGAGGCGGCGCATGACTCTGCAAAATCCTGAAGCTCCAGATAGCTAGCCGCTGCTAAAAGAGGCAGCGCATGTCTATCCTCCTCCTCACGGTCCACGCGGCCGTATAATCGAGCGAGAGTCAGTTCAAAGGCGTGCTGAACGATATTCGGATCCGAGGTTTCTGGTGATAACGTGATCTCCTTCGACGTTGACTCTATCCACGGAGCGCCGTTGAAGATTGCCGAAAAGAACGGAGACCGGTCAAGGATTAATCGATGGAGTCGGTAATGGATTCCGAATGCTATGATGGTGACGTCGCTACAAATTCCTTCTAGGAAGCCGCGTTGATAGAGGAAGTCCTCGAGCTTCAGCGAGTCTATCATATCCCACAGATATCAGCATACAACAACAGTTATGATCGGCGAGATGACGTACCGCGATAGCCTGGACTGCTCCGCAGCTGTGAACTGGGGCCAGGAGAATTGGCTCCTGTGAAAAACCTCAACGGTGAATCCGCCATCAATGAAGACCTCTTGTCGGACAAAGACAGAGGAGTGCCAGTCGGATCGTCCACCTCTTTCACCGCCGCATCATTACTCTTTACCCCGCCAAACATGGATATGGGCAGTGCAATCTTTCCAGGAGACTCTTCACCTCCGGTTCGTGTGGGTGTTGCTGGACCTGTGCTCGGTGAAGCAGGGGACCTCATGCTAGGATTGTTGAAGATGGACGTGGAAGCGGGAGCGGGCGGCATGAGGGTTTCTGAGGCCGAGGAGGGCGCAAAAGCTGAAGCAGCGGAGGGAGAGGGAGAGGGAGGGGGAGAGTCGGAGTTGGATAGTTCGGATGAAATGGTGAGCCCGTCAACAAGCGTGTGAAGGCCGCCAGCGGTTGGGGTGTTGGGGATGAGGGAAGTTATCGACGCGGTGGTCTGTGCATGGTTGTAGCGCATGTTCTTGAAGGCACGTCTGGCAGGGCCGGAGCTGTGAGGAGGTTAGGAGGAGGAGGAGGGGAGGGATAAGGAGAGTGGATGGAATGAATGGAGGGAGGTGGATGAGGAAGAGCAGGTAGTAGGTGTCGGTCGATCAGCAGCTGTGTGAGCTGGTGTGGGAGCTCTGTAGGAACAAGCCTGCCGTGCTGTGCAACGCTCACCGACACCGTGGAAGGCAAAACGAGACAGCAATGATCCAAGTGTAGTCTACCGGTATACTGGTACAGCCAGAGCCCTGATCCATCCAACGACAAAGAAACCTGAGACGCCAAATGCAGAGCTGTGATGTCGTTGTCCGAAAGATGCATAGACGCTCTCCCTGCGTGTTTATAACGTTTACACTTTCTCTTTGTGTTTTAGTCTTGACATTTTATATTGCACAGCTCATCTACCAAACCTGGTCAGTCCTCACGTTTCCACGTTTGTCTGCGCGTCACTCATACAGCTTGGAAAGAGCTCAGGGGAGCAGCGTTTCCCACCATCTCTGTGACACGTATCTGAGTTTGCGCCACAATCCAATCATGTTCATGCTCAATAGCCTTGTCAAATCATACTTTGTTCCCGCCTGTGTTCTGAATATGCGACCATCTCCTGTTGTGTTCGGTCCGCATAATAGCCAAAAAGTGGATAATTTCCACCGTTCGCGAGATTCTTACACCGAAGCTACTAGTACACTGGAATGCGTATGACTGAGTGGACACAGATGAGTAAATCTTCTGGAAGTCATAATTCTATACGCAAGAAAATAAAGGCGCCAAAGCCCACTGTTCTACTAGCCAAAGAATGGCACAAAGGTAAACTGTTGTAGTAGCAGCAAAGTCGCTCTGGTAGAACGTCACTATCATGAGTCGACCACATCTCACCAAACTCCCCACCCACCACTCTACATCACCATCCGACTCTCTCCTCCTAAACCCCATTAACGCCATCAACACTCTAGTCTCTCTCTTCCTCTCCATCCAGTCCCGTTGCATTCCTCCACCATTGCAGAGATACCATAGCTCCTCATGATTACTCACTCACCTAAGAATTTTCCGCCAGAAGAAGATTTTGCCGGCGACCTCACCGACGACCTCTTCCTCGCCGCCGAGGCCGCCTTGGAATCAGAATTTGATGCCCCTTTCTTTGATCTCGGCCCGAGCCAGTTCGATAACCGGTTTTTCAACGAGACGGTAGAAAACGGTGGATTTGGCATTGCAACGGCTTTAGGTCAACACCCGGATCAATTGCTCAGCTGGCCTGAACAAACGCAAGTAAACCCACAGGACAATAACCATGAGCAAATTTCTCCAGATCAAGACGACAAGGAGGAGGAGAAGGAGGATAACGGTTCCGAATATTATCTCGACTGGGACGAATGCCTTATCTCCGATAACTTTGATTTCCCCTTCTCCAACCACGAATCTCCGGATATTATTCCCGCCTCTTCTTTGTCTTCTGTCTCCTCTACAACCCCACAAGATGAACTGCCTCCTACTTTTCACCACCAATCAACTGTCATCACCGAAATCGAAGAGCGCTTTCCGACACCCTCCGATATCGACGTATTATGGGCTCTCGACACCGCGGCATTAGACAACAGTTCTCAGGAGCTCCCAAATCCCGCGGATCACCATAACCAGGAACTGGATATCTCGAGTACCCCGTTGAAGGAGATACCAGATGTTGAGATTGAGGCTCCAGTTCCAACTCCAATCCCAACTTCTACTCCAACTCCTCCATCAGCACCAATACCCACACAAACCCCCGGGAAATTTATCACTAGACAGTTACCTTCCCCTCCTCACTCCGGTCAAAAAAAGCGTCTCCACCGCGCCATTTCCACCTCCACCTCCACCGAACCCAGTAAACGCCCCAAACCCACCCATCAGCCATCCCCTCCTCCTCCTCCTCCTCATCAACCACAGCACAAACAACAACCCCAAATCCCCGCCCTCCGCCGCCCCCCCCACCCCACCCCACTTCCGCCGCACTCCCTCGTCTCCGGGCTCACTCCCTCATCCTACCTCAAAACCTGTTTCCGGATCACCGATGCTCTCCATCTCGCCGATTCCGGTGGGCTGGGAGTAAGTGATTCCGGCATGGTCGAGTTATTCGGTACTTAATCCCCCCACTCCAGTTCCCTTCAGAGCTAAAGTTCACAGCACGTATCTCCTTCATCTCCCTCCCCAGTCCGCAAAAACGCACTTTCCAATTCCTGGACTTGTGCCATGACCACCCGCCGTATTTGAGTGGCTACTCGACGGTTTTTCGCGCCCATCCGTTGTGGACTGCTGATGCGGAGAAGGTGGTGGTGGGGAGTGTGGTGAGGGTGGTGGGGAGGATGAGGAGGAGTGGGGGGAATATGGTGGGGGGGACGCCTTTTGTGCTGGAGGTCAAGGGGGTCGAGGTTTATGAGTGGGAGGATGTGGGCGAGGTGTTTGGGGAGGTGACGGGAAGGGGGGTGGTGTCGGTTGGGGGGTGAGAACGGGGGAGGGGAGATGTAGGAGTGGCATGCTATGGGAACATGTATGGATGGATATTTAGTCATGTGCTGATACTTAGGGGAGTGTTTGTGGTGAAGGAGTAGAGTTCACATTCAAGATACGGACAATACATTATAGAGTTTTCAATTAAATACCGGCTCCTACCTAATAAAATCATCAGCATCATTACACCAGCATCAACATCAATCATCCATAAATCCACATCATCATCACATATTACTCCCTATTTCCATCTCTCCAACTCCGGGTATCAATCTCCTTCTCCCTTCCACCTTATCACTTATGATCCGCCAACCTCCTATGCAACGGCATTTCCCTAATAAAACTCATCGCTACCAACGCAGCCCCCCCCAGCGCCATAGCCGTAAAAAACACGGCATGTAAGCTCTCCATAAACGCGTCCTCAACCCTTGGCCTCCATTCCGGCGCCAACTTCCTCACCTCGTCGAAATCATTAATGACTCTCCTCATAATCTCCTTCGCCTCTTTACTCTTCCCCAGCCTCTCCAGTAACTCAATCTGCAGCCTCGACTGAAACACCGCGCTTCCAATTGCCGCACCGATAGTCCCACCAGTCGCGCGGAAGAGGTAGGATGCGCTTGTTGTCGTTGCTTGCTGGGAGTGTTTTACCGATGCCATTAGCGCGCAGAGACCGACGGTTAGCTGAGCTCCGTAGCCGATGCCGAAGAGGGAGAGGGCGAGGATTTGGAGGGAGGTGGGGGTCGTGAAGGTGAAGGATGCGAGGAGGGTGAGACCCGCGATGAAGCTGGTAAGGGAGAGGAGGCCGAGGTAGTAGTAGCGACCCGTGGCGTTCATGATGTAGCCGACAGTGAGGGAGCCGAGGGAGATGCCGGCGGCGTAGGGGGTGAGGCGGAGACCGGCTGTGGTGGCGGTGGAGCCTGTGAGCATGCTGTAGATGGGGATGTAGAAGTACTGGGGGGTTAGTTAGCTCTAGTGGGGGGATGGTGGGGGTGGTGGGGGTGGTGGGGGTGGGAAAGGCTTACGGCGCCGAACATGGCCATGGTCATGAACATGAAGGAGAGCAGACTCCCGGTGATGGTGCGGTCGTGAAGAATGTCAAGCGGCATGATGGGCTCTCGTGCATATCGTTTTTCAACAACGATGAAGGTGGCAAGGAATACAAGACTGGCTGCTCCTAGCGGCCAGCCGATGAAAGATCCAGTCGTGTCATTAATGTCTTCACCTCTTTTAGGACCTTCGCCGTGAGTGTTGGAGAGCGCGAGGAGGAAAAGGACAAGAAACGCGACGAGGCTAATACTACCACGGAAATCTGACATCCATTAGAACTTGGAAGAGGAAGCGTAGGATAAATGGCTTACCAATCCTTTGTAGCCTTCCACCTTCCGAGCTGTTGACCGGTATCCGTACCATGATGAATACAAGTAGCGCCGACACAATGATCAACGGGATCTAGAACGAATCAATACCCTCAATTTCCCCCACTTGAATATTGTAACTCACCTGGAGGAGAAACGCCCACCTCCATCCAATCCAATCCGATACTACACCACCATACAGACCTCCCAGCGCGGCGCCGGTTCCATACGCAATATTCCCAAACCTACACCCTCGTCAGCACAATCACTAGAACTCCAAATTCAGCTACCAACCCTTGATACAGTCCGCGCTTTCTCAACGGCACCAAATCCGACGCCACAATTGAGCTGAGCGTCGTCAATCCTCCCCCACCAGCACCTGCAATCACCCGCCCAATGATAATAACATGCTCACTCGTCGCAACGCCACACATGAGGGTCCCAATTCCAAATGCCGTATTCGAAACAAGCAGCCCGCTCCGTCGACCAAATATGTCGGTGAGCTTCCCGGCAAGCGGCTGTAGCGCCGCTTGCGAGATGAGGTAGCTAGTTGTGATCCATCCGACGGTCGCGAAAGATTGAAAGGAAGTAGAGATAGGCGCGAGAAGGGTGCTGATTACTGTGCTATCGAGGGCGGCGAGGAAGACTCCGATCTAGATATGAAAAATCAATATTGAGCTTGATGAGGACGGTTGAAGAGCGCGTACCCATATCGAGCACAGGATTGTGAAAAGCTTGACATTCGACAGCTCTTCAGCTTCTGGTGATGGGGTACAACCAGCTTCTTCAGCTCCTGAAGCATTTCTTAGCAATGGCGATGTTTCGTCTGGCTGCAGTCTCTCATCCTGCAAAGCTTCGGTAGTCATTTCGAAAGAGCGTAAATGAGAGCGAGTGGTTCGTGAGGATGAAGCGATTGTGGGGGGCCGGAGGTGATGATGAGAGCCGGCCCGGAGCGTGGGGGAGGCGTGTGGAGGTCATGAGGGAGGAGAGTCAAGCGCAGCGGCCTGGAGTTGCTTTTGGCATGCAGTCAGAGCTGGATGCGACGGCTCAGCTAGCCTTTCTTGGCTCCCCACATGAAGAAAGGAAATGTCGCCGCTGTGATTGGTTTATTTGATCGAACCATACATCCTCATTGTGTTCTGTGCAATCATGCATGGCCACACGCAATTCACCAAGATGGGGTTCGAGCAATGGGTTCATTCAAGTTGACGATCAGGCCAATAGCCCAACGTCTACCGTGACGAAGCACCGCATATTAGAAACATGAACAAAGCGTATCCGTTTTGGAGTCTAAGGAGACAATGAATGTACTAGTGTAGGAAGTTCATATTGTCGGAGAGTTCAGGTACAGCACAATTGGACAACCACACGAGCTTGTGTAAGAAGAAAAAACAAGAACAAAAAAAACACACATTAAAGCCGAGCAAGCAGGAAAAGAAGCAACCTAAAAACAACAAACAAACAAAACAGAACTAACAAGAAACAAAGCATGCGCAACAATACCATGAACTGAAAACCCGATAAAATGACAAGCACAACAAACCCGAACCAGAAAAAAAGTAAAATCCATCAGCGCGAACGTCTAGGATCGAAACACAACGAAAACAAAACAGAAACAGCCCGTCCAGCGGGCAAACACGAAAAAGCAAACGAACAAGCAAACGAAAAGCACGGAAACAAAGGAAAAGAGGGACCGCCAACAGCAGGCTCGAGACCCAGGGATCTCTTCAATGGCCTGCGGCTAAACCTAGCGGCACCTGGGAAGGCTCCAACCAGGAAAGGCATCCAGGGACACTGAGAGCTCTGGATCTGGATTTCGTACCCAGGCTCGCCAGGCAGGACGATTTCCACGGACGCCGTCGTTGGACGGGCCCGGAGCAGACGCAATACCCTAGGGATCAGGTTCTTTGGTCTTTGTGCTGTCGGCCAACGCAGAGGGAGGAACGGAGCCAGAGATCGACGGAGGCATAACGGGAACTTCAGGGACGGCGGGCTTTGCCCTGTCGACATTAGAAAATGATAATCTGGTAGAGGGAGAAAATTCACTTGTCGTCCTTGGGAGCGGCGGCAAACCCAGGAGAAGGATTGGCCGGTTTCAGCGCGGCGGGGGCAGAAGAAGGGGTGGCCCGTTTGGGGAGCGCGGCCGACCCAGAAGCAGGAGTGGTAGCGGAGGAGGAAGAAAGTTTCGCGCCAGAGGAAGAAGAGGGCTTTTCCATCGAGCTGCCAGCTATGTTGAATGTGGTGATGACTGAAGAACTTTCCGCTGGGGATACTGATCAGAAGTGAAGTTTTGGTGGAGGACATAAGAAAGTTGACGGAATTTCGGCCGCTTTATATGGTGGCCGTTTGAAGTGGGTGGAACGCTGGTATAGCCAACGGGGACGACGTTGCTAGATTCATCTTTGGATTCCGCAGGGATTGTTGGCCAAAATGGTGCAACTTGGGTTCCAACCACTGCTGCCTTACTCCAGTCAACTTCCTTTGGCGGTGATGTAATTTCAACTGGAGAATGGTTCAACACCACGGCCCATATATCCATAGAATAGCCTATTGAGAAATTTGCATCAATAATAGGGACGTTCACGTCACAAGCAGCGTGCGGGGGTTCGATAATATTGTGATGCTGATATCCATGTCTTGTGGTACAGAAAAGACTGCCCTATGCTAGTTTTTCCAATGCCGAAGAGGCTTCACACTCCGGGCAATAAGCGTCACGGTTCGGGTGTTGAACGGCTATAAAAAGTCAGAGAAGCTTTCAGGATGTTGGATAAGTCTAGATGGTGGAAGACCCACAGGGAATTTATGGTGATAATGGGTTGGCCCACACACATATCGGATCCTGGACCAGGGACGGACCATCGGCTGGTGAGACCGAGAAAGGTTGTAACTTTCATAGCTCTATAAAGATGTTAGACGAAGCTTTCACAGCTCGAAACCGTAAACTTACTGAAGCCAGGATGTTTCCAGATGTCTCACTGGCAGCCAAGCAGACCACCGACTCGTGGTCGGTGAAAAGCTTCCAGCAGCTTCAGAAGATGCTTATAACTGAAAATTATGTTGAAGCTTTTCAACATAAATGTATGGCACAAAACGACGCACCCTTGTTGTCACAGCTAGCCAGCGACCTGCAAGATCGATCGTTGTTGAGGAGGGACGGATTGCGTCAAGCTTTTGGATGCGGCAACAATTGATGGTTTAAAAATCTAAACGAGCTCCAAACATGGATGGGAACGCATTCGGAAGCAGTTCAATTGGAGCAAGCGCCTGGACCCTGAGCAACTTGACAACCATTAGTTGTAAACCAAGGAATGAAAAGTAGAATACTAACACTGAGTGCATAGCCAGAAGGATAGTTTATCGCGTAGTGCGAGTGAATGTGGAGGAGTGGCGGAGAATATGTGTGAGTGGAGCGGAGAGCAGGAGGAAAGGAGGGAAAGAGAGAACCGGCACCTGTTATATTCAGAAGCAGCTCTGCTGGTAAAGGATTCACTTGTGGGGTGGGACGTGCTATAGTGACTGATTCTTCTCAAGGTGTCTTTCTGCTGGGGCATTCCAGCTGGAATATGTTGACTAGTGGGAACCACTCACCATGAGAGACGAGTGCTTGAGTGTGCAATACATCTCAAGCAGAGATTTGAAGCACGTTAGAATAGCGTTAAAGGAAGCGTACGTTACCGAAGATATAGTGTACGTGCTAAGCTTTAGCGTTGGCAAGCGAGCGGGATATCAAAATAGATTGGATCTGAGTTAAAGCAGCGAAGAAGCAGGAAATCGCAGTGGTAGTGCTAAAAGTCCAAAGATCAATGGCACGCAAAGATTCAGTAAGAAAGCAGTTCCATGGAGAAATGTGGAGAGTAGGCTTCAGAGGGGTTTCACACATGGTCGAAGGGAAGATACTTGGACACGCTGTGACAACGTTAGAGGTCTGGTGTTCAACTCTTGGCCCCACATGCGCATGCGCACCGAAGCGTCATCTCTTCATCACACGAGGCTGGTGTAGCAGCCCTGCGGGCCTCCCCTGAACAGCGCAGAGCCAACCTCCGAAAATCCGGACCCCAATACTCTCTTCCATGTCATGTTCACCAACTCTGAAGCTACCATAACTGACGTTGCCGTTTCTACTTTCAAATTCTCCAACCATTTCGGCCGACTTTTGACTCGAAATCCTGTCTCAAAGTTCCTGTCCGAGCACCTCCGGAATCATGCACCGGTCACCATTCGCCAACTTCCCACGGCCCCACGAGCTCCTATCCACCGCCAAAGCCGTCCTCCCAACTGCCGCAGACGTGGCGAACACCTTTGCACACTCGCGTAATCGCAACCGCAGCAGCGGGGGAGCCTCGATGGACAGCGTTTTCTTCGAAGCCGCGGACACACCAGACGAAGAGCGGCCAGCAAGGCCATGGTCTCGGACCTCACACTCTCGGAGCCGCTCCAGCTCACCTGTTAAGATCAGCAATGCTGGATCAGTACCGTTGCTACCTCTACATGATCGGAGTCGTTCAATCACCCCAGAGACTGCCGCAGAATGGCGGATAGGAGAAGGTGCATCAGAAGAACGATCGTGGACAGGTGGATGGAGTGAAGGAAGAAAGCTCGGTTGGTGGCTATGGAGCACGGAGAGAGGCTGGGGAGTGTATATTGGGTTTCTGGTAGCACTATATGCTTTTGCATCGTTGGCGTTGGTGATCATGAACAGATTTCTCTTGTGGAGTAAGTTTTCCAAGTGTACGCTCGACGAATCTTTTCTAACCCGCCCACTCTAGCTGGAGTATACAAGTAGGTCATCTCACAATCGTTACCGTCGACAAGGACATATTCTAAATATACTCCAGGTTCCCGTATCCCATCACAACAATATTCCTCGAATTACTCTTCACGCAATTTTTCCTAGTGTTATCAGCATCCTTAACGCGTTCCTTCGCACGGTCACTTCACTCCTTCGGATTGGGATGCATAGTAGCCCCCAATGCAAAGCCCGGGAAAGGGAAGCGAAGAGCCGGCAGCTCTGGCCTACGAGACTTTGCGACTCAGGTTGTACGCGGAACCTCTGGCGGAGTATTTGAAGTGAAATGGGCAGAAGCCAAACCCATTCTCCCGCTTGCCGTCATCTACAGCCTTAAAATCATGCTCACCAACATTTCTTTCGGGTATTGCTATTCCCCCACTTCCTGGGAATCACTCACTGACCTAAACTAGTTACACCCAGCTCCAGATTTACCAATCCTCTCGCGTCCCCGCTCTCATAATGTGCCTCCTCCTCACCCACTACCTCTGCCGCAACCAATCCCTCACCATCACCACCCTCTCCTCCTGCATCGTCATGGTCCTCTCCCTCACCATGGTCTCCCTGCGCCCCGGCATCCGCTTCGCAATCGAAGGCTTCCTCTCGGGCCTCTTCTCCAACCTCTTCGTCGCAGCCTACCCGATCTTCCTCGCGCGGACCTGGAAGATCTTCAACCAGTGCAACAACAGTACCGTCAGCGATTTCCACTCCGCGGGAAACACGACCCAGGAGGAAGCAAGGTCGGCCTGGAAACTACTCCATTATGTCAACTTCATGGCTATTTTGATCGTGTTTCCGTTTGTGCTGCTGAGCGGCGAAATGCGCGATATTAGCAGGAATTGCTATATCCTCGATGTGGCGTTCTTTTGGCTTATGCTGGTGGGTGCGGGCGCCGCGGCATGGGCGACGTTTGTAAGCGGATTTTTGTTGGTGAGGGTATGTTATCCAATGAACTCTGAGGATGATGATGATTGTGGTTGACTGACATGAGTACTATAGGCGACAACACCGCTCACAATGGTGGTGACGACGTACCCGAGATCAGCGTTGCAGACAATGTTGCTGGTTGGATTCAAGTTGCCAACGTGGAGCTGGGTGGGCGTGTTGACGTGCTGGGGAAGCTCAGTGTGGTATCTCCTCGGGCGGAGGAGGGAATGTGGGATTTCATTTTTTAGTGTGGGGGATGATGATGATGTGCTTGGGAGGAGATCGAGGAATCGGTCGACCTAGGGTATGGGATTGATGGAAGATGGTTGGGGATGTAAGTTTCACGGTAATGTAATGAGGTGTAGATGTTTTGTTTTTGGTTCATGGTTAATGATAGATACCAGCGTCGTTTCAACAGATTTGGATAGAAAAATGTCAAGAGACAGACAAAAATAGGTTTACACTGGACTCCTCAAATCAACGTGATTTTCCCATATCTATTTTAACCCGTGGCTCATCCATCTTTTAATACCTTCATGGCAGTGAATAACAACTCACTCTGGTACTCAGACACAGCAAGGCGTCTGACCACAACGTTCACAGAGAGTACAATTCTCGTTGGCTTCTCTTATAAATCCAGTCCAATAGCATGCAAGACTTGAATGGTTGGTGATTGGTGGATGCTGGATATGAAACTGACATGGATCTGTGAGAAAATAAACTACGAGACATGCATCATGCCAGCAACAACGGAGGAGGGGCCGGAGAGCCGATATTGGGGATGAGGCGGGCTGGAACAACGCGTGGTTTGCTTTTACACAATTGCCGATATGAAAAGGTGGATGTGTGGGGGTGACAACGTTTCTTTGTGAAAGAGATCATGGATTCACACTGGCTGGAGAAGCCCGCACTGTCCAAGTCTTCATCCGCATCGGTTCGTGAAGCACTCCTTCCCTATCCAACACAATCTCACGACCCAACAGTATTGTCTCTGCCGATTAACACCACCGTGGTATCACTTCCGTCCCTCCTGCCTCACCGCACTGCTGAATTACAACCTCAAACTATTCGGACGGCACAGAATCATCCAGCGATGCGCGTATCTGGTGACTGCAAGCTATCAGCGCGTTGCCCCGAAGCCGCTCCCGGAAATCCACATCGGAGAAGTCTCGATACTCGGAATCCATAATGCAAGGAGGTTTCTTTACCATCCGCTCCCAGAGAGAAAATGAAGATTTTCTGGACTGATGCGGATTTCAGGCTTGCCCATGCTGTATGCGGAATTGTATTCCCACGCTCTCTCGCTCGCTCGCCACTGCATGAGTAAACTGCCTAGCAAGTTTCAGATTCATGCGTTCCGGGGGCTAATTTGTGGAAAGAAAGCTTGATTTTTCTCCACACCCACTGGTGTGGGAGCCTAAAAGCGAACATCACCATGCGCATGAAGTACTCCCATGATTCTCCAGAAGTCGGCTCGGGGGATAGGTTGGTGTCGAGGCGGTGAGACAACGCGAGACTAGAAGCTCTCCGGACCTGGGCCGCAACAGTCTCAGCCTCGCGAGGCATCTGCTATAATAACTTCAGTATCTCCTCATGTCACCGAGGCTGTGCCTCAGCCCTTGCCGTCGAGGTGTTTGTGTTGTATGCCGGCTGCAACAGGCATCTGGGAAGATGGATACGTGTTGTTGTTGTCTCCTGGTGCTAGGCAAGCTTTGAGTTCGAATCCTCGGTGGACCGGCGAACGATGGTTTGCGGATGAGTTCTCCTCATCGAGTTACCAGGTTTTATGGAGATGCCCAACAGTTGTGGAGCACGTCAACGGTGCTCGGCGATGCAACCAACTCCCGTGGGTGGTATCGGTGGAATTACATAAGCGCCACAGGGGACCATAAGCTCCTCCTCTGTCAGTTATCTTTGCAACAGAACAGAAACACTTATTCAGAGCCCCGTCAATTCTTCGGATTCATCTTCATGATTCTTTAACTTGCCCTTTCATGAATCCTCTATGGAGCTTGCAAGTTGCCACTCTTTCCGGTTTTTTCCACTGTGTTCCTGAGCTAGCTTCGCTATATATACAAAGATGATGCTTCGCCTGGGTGCATCTTATCCGGTGTCCCTGGCGTCCTGCAGTTCTCAGGCACCAACCCCATCTCGGCCGGAGAATTAATTGGCTGAGCCTGTGACATTGCGGTCGCAGACCGGTACGTCTGTGGCCCTTATTACAAGAGGAATCCCCTCTCGATTCTGAAAACACTCTCCGTCTCGCACTGCCTTTTGGCCTTGCCGTCCTTTTTGTTGTTTTCGAATATTCCACTTTGCGCCTCGTACCGTGCCCTAAGAAGGCTGTCTAGCGACAACGGATTTCACCAGGCGAACTAAAGGTCAGCGACACTCGAAAGGCGACATACCAAGGACCCAAATCGCTAGACGGAGCTGGACACCGAAGGTGAAGCACTGAGCACGCTGATCACTTGGGATACCAAATCAACTTCCTATCGCTTCGCACACTGAACAAACACCAATTCACCCGCCATCAGCGCTTAGCGCCAGCAATCAGGGGCTCGACATCTGCGGGTGGGCCGGATTGTGAAGTCTGACTTGCGAGCTCTGGAATAGCGCACCTTGGGAACCGGCCCCCGACACGCGGCCCTTGGGAGCTTTCATCGAGGGGCTTTCCGTTTCCTGAACCGTCTCACCCCCCTCAGTCCTCCCTCTAGCCTTCCTTCCCATGGGGGGGAACCTCAAGGGGTGGTGGTCCTTCACCTATACCCTCTTCCTCTTCGTCCTCTTAGCCGTCGTCTCAGTTACAGCTCAGAAGCAGTCCGGGCAGAATCCCATAACTTATCCCTTGACCGGAATTGTGGGAAGCGATGGAACAATCACCATCGAATGGAAGGTACGAATCCCCGAGCGCCAGCTTCTCCCTGGAATTTGGACGTGTTTAGAGCTCCCTGCTTTCGTTCTTCTCATCTCGGAAATCATGGTGAGAGAGTGGAATCGTTTGTACCTGCATCGATGACCAGTACATCCGTGTGGAGATGCGCATCAGGGAGCACAGGATTTACCCACACCTGTAGCAGATTGAAGGGTTCATGTGGGCATACGCGTCCATGTGAAGGATCATGCAGGCGATCAATTGCTAACATGGATACATATAGCCCACGACTTCTGGAACGATTACAATTGAGCTCTTGAAGGGACCTCAAATCAATCTTGAGAATCTTGGACCTATTCTGAGTAAGTCGCCCACAACTAACGTTTGGAAGTCATGTTAGTCTAACACTCTCCTCACAGAAAACGCGGATAATACTGGATCCTTTACGTGGTCGGTGCCGAAATCCCTGGAGTCTTATGAGTCTATGCCAAAGGACTACATTTACGGCTTCAAAATCATCGACGACGATACAAAGGATTACGAATACAGCAATCCATTCCGCATTGAAGTCCCAGGGTCCACCTACGGCGGCGGTGTAGCAGCTCCCACTAAAGCCACCGCACAACCAACACCTGCCGTTACTGCCAAACCAACTGAGAAGACCGAGAAGACCGAGAAGCCTACCGAGACTAAGAAGCCTGAGCAGAAGCCAGTAGAGGAGAAAGAAGAAGAAAAAGAAGAAAAACCGAAAGAAACTACAAAAGAAGACGAGGACGTTGTACCAACAGCAGCATTCCGCGAAGTCGTCACCAAGACTGCCGACATCATGGCCGAAGCGACAGCTCCTACTTCTGCAACGACTGCGGCGCCGCTTCCCCCCGATAATGAACCCGTCAATGTTTTCGCTATCGCAGGAGGTGTGGCAGCAGGTGTTGCGGTTCTCATTGCCCTCGTCATCTTGTTCATTCGGCTCAAGAAGGACAAGAACCTGATCGCGAATCAACAGACAAAGACGGAACGTCGAGCGATTGAGGCAGATCCAGAGTCAGGTTCTGGAACAGGAGCTCAGCTCACAGAGATCACTGGAGGACACAGGCGGATGAACTCATTAAATTTCGGAGATGCTGCAGCGGCTGGAAAAAGATCTAGTGAAGAGTATAACAAGAGAGATGTCATCAAACCGAACTTGACCGAACAGAAAACACAAAGCCCAATACAGACAACCTCAGCACAAGTCAACTTCCCACCAGCAGCGGCCGCTGTTGCAGCAGTACCACTCCAACAAGGTCGACAGCAATCACCACAATCACCACAATCACCACAACCACAACCAAGACCACAACAACAATACCCTCCACGCCAGCTCCCGCCACAACAAAACCAATGGCAACAAGGCGGACAATCGCCTTATGGGCCTGGTCCAGTGGGGGCAGCTATGGGAGGACGGCAACCTCCACCAGGCCACCGCGGGCCCCCACCAGGTCAACGAGGACCTCCACCAGGCCAACGAGGACCACTGCCCGCTCAACACGGCCAACCCCGACCATACCAACAACAAGCCTATCAACCTCAACCCCGAGGCCCGCCCGCCGCCTACGACCCACGATACCAAAACTCCAACTTCCCGAGCCAGAACTGGCCTATGCCATAGGAAGTTGGGGCGGCAGTGGCACACGAAGACACCAAAAACAACGTCAACGAAAACAAAAACGAAAACAAGAACGAAAACGAAAACATTGCAGCAGCAGCAGCAGCAGCATCGGGTGCCACCCCCACTACCATTTCAGCCACCACGACTAAAAAAGGAGGAGGAGGAGGATACGCTAAAAAGACCTTCATCCACACCAAACTGCAAACCGATGGCCTATCCCCGCCAGCCACCAAACACTCGTTCTCGTCATCGTTGTCGTCGTCGTCTTCGCATGAGCCCTTGTCGCCCCCACCCCCGGCGTATTCCACCGTCGCCGACGATGGAAGTCGTCGTCTTCCGCCCGCGCATCCGTTTGCAGGAATTCACAATAAGAAGGAGAAGGAGAATATCAGGGATTCGGGGAGTGATTATGGAGATTTGGAGGGAGGGGATGAGGGGCATCGCTTTATTGACCGGATGAGCATTGTGAGCTTTATTGGCTATTATGATTATTACCGCCCCAGATGGAGTATGCAGAAGAATGAGAAGGGGCCGCAATAACGAGGTTCTGAGTCCCGCGTGTGTTTTACGATTACGGTTGGTTTTCGTGGGTGCGGGGGTTCTATGGGATTGTTGATGTTTTTGTTTTTTGATTTCGGTTTTATGAAGTTTGATTGGGCTTTGGTTTTCGGGATGCTCACTTTTTGGGATTCTCTGGTTTTTATCTGTACCTTTTCGTTTTCGTTTCTTGTTTTTTTTTTTTGTTTTTTTTTTCGCGGCTTTCGTATGGGTTGTATTTTTTCACTCTTGGTTTTTTTCATTGTTGTTATTCGTTTCTTGTTGGGTTCGCGATTTATTCAGCAAGCCTTTTATTTCTTTCATCGGTGTTGGTTGGTTGGTTGGTGCAGTGGGATTGTATGTTGGGGTGTTTTATTTTCTATACCACTTCTCAGTTTGATGAATTTCTTGGATAGATGGCCAATCATGTCAGAATCTATAGCGCTGCTTGCAGCTTAGCTTGATAACCCAGAGTACTATACCAATATCATCCAATCATGCAATATTTGACGTCAATTATCTCCCAACAGCTTACCTATCCACTGCCGGATGAAAAAACTCAATCTGGGGTTTTTGGGCTACATGGTGTTGGCTCAACAGATGATAGACGATCGTGCGTATGAATTCATGGGTTATCATCCCAACGATGTTGCGAATTGGCACCGCCATCCGTATCCGAGCATCTCGCTGCTAAATAACCTTCCATTTCAACCCCCACAACACTACAAATGCCAGTACATGTATTACAAGCACTATGACTCGCTCTGCAGCAACATCACCGACAACAAAAAAAACACCAACACAATGCTCATTCCATCAACCAAACGTTAAAACACCAAACCCCCACCTTTCTCCACTGTTACCGAATTCTAACCCTCCACCTCCATCTCCAACCCCCTCTCCCCACCATGTTCCTCCCTCCACCTCTCTTCCCCCTTCCTCCACTCCTCCTCCACCCTGTCAAACCCCCTGCCCCTCTCCGCCAGCCACGCCAACCTCCTATCCGCGCTCCACCTCCCCTTCCTCTTCGCCAACTTCTCTACCTCCTTCGCATCCGTCCCCATCAACACTCCATCCATCTCCGGTGTCCAAGCTCCATTGATCCTCTCCACGGGGCGATCAGCATCGATACAATCCAGCACTTGTTCCGCGATGCGCGGGTTGCCGGATGCGCAGTACAGCGCGTACGTGATCCGGGTGGTGGGCATATTGCGGGTTGAGAGGAGGTCGTGGTGGAATTTTCGGAGGAGGGCAATGTTGCGAGGAGAGAGGAGGTCGTTGGGGGTTGATTTGTGGGGAGTTGGAGTGGGGAGGGAGAGGGAGGGGATGGAGAGGTC
>ML220130.1:42891-111647 GCA_004786065.1 Ascodesmis nigricans
GGGGGGTGTGTTTAAGCGGGGAGGAGTGTTTGGGTGGTGTGGTGGCTTTGGGGGGTGAGGAGGGAGGAGGGAGGGTTCCCAGTTCCTCGGAGGGGCCGCGATAGCGGGTGTCGGGCGTGCTGGGGATCTCATCGGTGGGGAGGCCGCGCTTGCGTTTGAGAGGGTTGTGGGCTGGCTGTTTGGAGGGGGTTGTGGGATATCGTGGTATGGTGATTGTTCGGGTGTTGTCTTCTGGGTCAGTTTCATCATCGGGCTCGTAGGTCGGGCTGTCTGGTGTTGGTTTGGGAGGTAGAGATGTGAGTTTGGGTGGCGCTGTAGACATTTTATTTTGGTTGGGTTGTAAAGGTTGCTGGGGTGTGTGAGTGGGCGGTGGTCTAACCCGGCCAAATAACTCTTCATATCGCTTCTTCCATTTCCGCAAAGAGTGATGGGGATTCTATCATTTTTAGCCATGTGATCATATCATACTCTGAGAAATACCTACTTCATCCTGAAAGTCCTCCCAAGTTTCTTGCTGTTGGCTGGCTGGTAAGCGTCTAAGTCCGCAGGAGAAGGCGCGTAGAAGATTATCATCTTCAGGCGTAAAGTCCACCAAACTAATCACAGTGCCCCGTAATAAAGGTTCTACTGACGACGTCGAAAACCGTGATGATGGCCCTATTGCTTTCGCGGTCTGCGGTGCATGCGCTATTGATGTCGATGGCAGAGGTGTCGATTTTCTCGACTTCTTCGGCAAGGTCTTGGACTTGTATTGTTGAGGAAGGGCGCTCTGACGTATTTGGTGCATAAGAGCTAAAGGGTCCACCTTTGACTGCTTATCCTCCTTTTGTTTCTGAGGGAGCTTGGCTGGCCGAGTTGGACTAGATGTGCCTGTAAAGGTGTACATATCTGGAGGTAATGCCCGCTGCTTGGGGGCGGGGGTGACCTCAGAAAGATTGCTTGCCTTTGAAGAGTGTCGCCGGTCGGATTGTTTTGGACGATGGTTAGAATCTGTTGGAAGAGGGGGGCCAAAAGATTCCGAGTTCTCTCGCGATTGCTTGCTTGGCGACTTCGTTCCTACTTTTGGACTGGCGGTTTTCCGTTTAACGATAGGAGGAATTACTCCCGCTGTTCCCGGGGATCCTGACGGGGGCTCTCTATATTTAATCTTCTTCCTTGGAGGGCCATCCGCAGGCTCTACTGGGGCTTCACGACCCAATTTCGCTCTGAACTTGTCACGCCAATAGACGGGGTCGTCGTTATCTTTGGCATACCGGTCTACCCACCGACCTCGCCACCCATGATATGAGTGGTTCGGATGCTACGTTGGAAGTTAGTCGAACCCACTCCACAAGAGCGGGAAGCAAACCTCCGCTTCAAGCTCTTGGTAAACAGCAAATCCAGAAAGCCTGGAACTGACTGCCAGCTTTTCGAACAGGATCAAGTCTTCTTCATCGGTAAAGAAGTTGCGCCTATGCAATTGTCAGTCGATACGAGATATGGTGGTTCAGCTACGTACGATCGCGCGTGACCCTTCTTGGTGGTTGTTCCTCCGATGGCGTTTCCAGTTGATTTCCTCTTGACTGGTGCGGAGCCCCCTGTAATTGCATATTTTGAGTCATCAGCATCGACAAGTCGCTGCTCTTTTTGACAATCATCCAAGAATTTCCAGCAAATGAATCCTTTGTCTCTATATTCCAAAGTTAGTAGGCCTGGTATAGTAATGAGAAGGTCCGGATCTGACGAAAAGAGCTTCGACTTCGCGCTGTCGCCAATTTTTACGTCTGCATTTTGTTCATAGATGGTAATTTTGCCGCCATTGGCCTGGTCTAGTTGTCAGCTGGAGCGCTGTAAGAACAGCGGGGTGCGCGCCTGAATGAACTTCTTCCAGTGGTCCAGTGAGGGGACTTGGTGGGAGATGAAGAAGGTGGACCCGTTAAAGATGCCGCCATCTTCTGGCGGCGGAGCGGTGGCCAACATCATGACCTGGGCCATGCGGGAAGGGTTCGGAGTCGTGGACTCTGGCGATGTGTGCGTGGGTGGTATCTTGACTACTGCGCGTGTTGGAGAGGCACGCGTTGCGCTTGGTGGGAGCGTCACCCGGTCCCGTGACGCTCGTGATATCGCGCACTGGACGATGACAAGATGCACAATCTACAGTTTTGGGTGTTTCAAGAGGCAGTAAACGGGTGCTTTCACTGCTACAGGAGCATTTCGACTTATTTTGTGCACTCCACAAAGCCAAATGGTTGTGCGGCACAGCTATCACTCGCTTTCGTGACCGTCTTGCAGAACATCAGATGGTATCAAGATGCACAAATCACTTCTACAGTGTCTTTTAACTCTGTCAAATAGACAATGAGATTGGCTACTTGCTCTGCACAACCTTTGGTGTATCCACACTCCAACCCATGACGTCGGATCACTGTTCTCGGATACCGGCAGACCTCGCGCCAGACCTGCCACGCGCCCCTCCCACCAACCCCAGGCCAATGCTGAGGCTCTCTCGAGCTCTTGACCAAAAGAATATCCCCCAGCATGCCTTTTCACCGCCATTCTTTAACTATCTGATCGCTATCTCCCTCGATTTCCCCGCCGTCTCGTTGTCTATGTAACGCCGTCCTCTCACCGCGCCCTCCACCACCATCGTACACAGGTCCATAGACCAACAATCCTCCCTTTTCCCCGTTTCGTCATTTCCTGCGTTTCTGTTTCCATCCCGACGGAATGGGCCTTGTCCGCCAGGTGGCCATTATAATCGCCTCCATCTCGCTGTTCACCTTTATTGCTCTGTTTGGTGCTCTTCCACGTCTCCGGTGAGTTGTGGTTAAGTTTCCCTGGAGACACATCCGAGAGCTGTAGCTGACATGCGTGATGGAGCTGACAGGGAAACTCCAATTGGCTGGGCCTACCGTTTTCTGAGATATACGATACCGAGATGGCTGTCAAAGGTGGATTTATGGTTGTGCGGCGGGAGATGTACAGCCATGTCGAAACGTTTCGGGCACTACGTGATGTATGAGAGACATCCACTGATATTGGTATCACCGCCTCTCGGGCTTATCCGAACAGCTCAGCTAACTGAAGCTCCAGGTTTTCTACCTCACTCTCATCACCGGCGGGACCTATATGTTTATTGACGGCGCCTGGAGTTACCTCACATCCTTCGAACGGTACATCCCCAGCACCTCCTCCTCGACAAACCCCTAACAATCTCCAGCATCATCGTCATCCTCGCCATCCCCACCCCATACCTCACCCTCTACCTCGCCGCCAACGCCAACCCAGGCATAATCACCCCCTCCAACAACCGCACTGCCCTTACCCACTACCCATACGACCACATCAACTTCTTCCCCTCGCACATCTGCCGCACCTGTCATCTCCCCAAACCCGCGAGGTCCAAACACTGCTCCATCTGTCGTGCCTGCGTCGGGCGACAAGACCACCACTGCGTCTGGCTCAACACCTGCGTGGGCCAACTCAACACGCGCTGGTTCCTCCTCTTCCTCATCACCACCAACCTCTTCCTCACTCTCGGCACCTATCTCTCCTTCCTGTGCATCTGCCGCGTCGCAGAACACCAGCAAATGCCCATGGCGGGTCTCGACCGGAAAACACAAATCACAATCTTCGGCATTGTCTTGGTGGACCAAACCTACACTGGCGCTGTTTTCCTCCTCGCGAGTATATGCGGTGTGTTGAGTTACGCTTTTACCATCTACCACGCATACCTCATCTGGGCTGGCACCACAACAAACGAAACCGCGAAATGGGCCGACTGGAAAGACGACATCCAGGACGGAATCGTCTTCATCGCGGATATGGATACCGAGTCTGACGCCTCCTCCACCAGCAGCAACACCGACAACCTCCCCACCAGCTCCCGCAGCCGGCGACGCAAAAGAAGCAGCAGAACGAAGAAAAACAAGGCCCGCGGCGCGAGACCGAGTGAAGAAGAAGACGCAACCGACGAGCTCAGCAACTGGCCGAGGAAGAGTGAGCAAAAGGTCATGAGGATCGATGACGGCGAGGGTCCGGAGACACTGCCGAGAGGATGGCTGTGGAGGAGAGTGGAGAAGCTCGAGGAGATTGAGAATATTTATGATCTGGGCGGGTGGAGGAATCTATTGGATGTCGTGTTTCCGAAGAAGTTGTAATGTGGGATGATATATACGAAGGCTGATAATAGAAGAGTAGAATACATCGCCAGCGTATGTATGTGAATCGCCGTTTTCTCGTCCCTCACTACTCCATCCTGAATCATCATTACACCCCCACTCCCTTCCCCACCGCATCAACAACCCTCCGCTTCCCCCTCCTAAACCGCCGCAAATACAAATCCTCCATACTCGGCCCCTTCTCGATTCCTGGCACCCGCGGCGGCGGCGTCAACAGCGGTAGTGATGCCGAACTCGTACTGCTGCTGCTGGCACCAACGGAGGAAACGATGATGATCCTTTTTGTCGGTTGGTTGGAGACGGCGACGGTTGGGGAAGGGAGGAGGAGGAGGAGAGTGGTGAAGATGAGGAGGAGGAGGTTGAGGATGGCGGGGAGAGAGGTGCTGGACGGGGTTAGCGGAGGGGAGGAGAGATGGAATAGGGTGACGGACTGGGTGAGCATGCTGAAAGTGGAGGATAACTCTCTCTCTCGCTGTGTTTGCGGGTTTGTGAGGGTGTGGTGTAGAAGTATAGTGAGGTAGTGAGGTAGTGAAACTGTGCCAGTACTGATAGAGCAATACGAGTCGCAGCAGCTGATCGCAGCGGTTTCCTTTCCTTCCTCCCGAGATCTTCAAGCCCGTTCGTTGATGAGCAGCAGTATGTAATCGCCTGGATCTGGATTCTCGTGAGTAGTGATCGTCGACCCGGGCGCAAACCCGTAGTGCAATGTCGTGTTTCGTGTATGTATGAGATGGAAGATCAGAAAGCAAAACAGCAGCACACTCTCTCAAAAACACCGCCTCCATCGACCCACTGGACCCGGCGGGCGCGGCGGCTGGTGGAACGTGGTAGAGTACCCCACCGCGCCCACTATGACGCCGATAAATAATGGAAGGCGTGGTTGTGGAGGTTAGTGCAGGGGCACCACACGTTATCTTCCCTTCCCTTTGCTTAGGCTGCTTGGCCTATTCACTCCCAGTGTCATGTGTCCGTTTTTTTTTCTTAGGTGTGTAGTTATAGTCTACGGGCCCTAATATCGGTACGACTTGACGTTGAAGACCACGAGTTTCAAGTTAATTATGCGCTTTCGCGTTCGTTTTGTATCCTCGTGATTATGAGATACTCAACCATATCAACACCGGGATCCTGGGTCGGGGAATGCATTATAATGGGCTCTGGCAGTACCGGTACATCTCTCAACCTGAGCGTAGGGCGGGGGCGGCACCGATTAATGCGTCGCTTCCAGCCAAGGCCGCGTCCATGGCGAGCCCAGCCAAAGCCGTGGAGGAGGGTCCGTAAACCAAAGGAGGATGCCGAAAGGAAGCAACGGATGCCGAAGCAAAAGACGGTGAAGAAACGACAACGGTTACGCTAGATGTTCCAGATGATCGTGTTTTGGGTCCGGTCAAGGGCCCAGAGACCCACTGATGATTTGCGAGATCTACTGTGCTATGGTTAGATCCTTCGTGGGCTAACTAGCTACCTAGGTATCCGCTGTCTTCCGCGTTGTGCAATGTGTGTGATAAACATCGTGAGATGACGTATGTGGACGTGGGTATCCGGGGCAGGCAATAGTGTGTATGTCTAAGCTGAGGTAAGCTCAAGCTTCTATCTATGACGGATTATGTGATAAAGTGGAGAAGTAATACAAATAGCCTGAGCCCTCACATCTGGTCCCATAAGAAAGAAAACCCAAAAGAATAAGAAAGACCACCGAAAAGAAAAAAAAACACCGACCCCCGAAACCCGAAAACCCGATAAGAAGTCTACCCAACACCCAACCTTCTCAAAACCCGCCTTCAAGCTCTTCACCTTATTCTCCAACCCGTAGCCAAGAGCTCGCCAGCACCCTCAATCCCCAATCACAAATCGAGCTCCCGCAACGCATTCTCCAATAAGTTTTTCTTTCCGATCAATTCCGCCTTCCTCCGCTCCTGTGCCGGATCCTCCGCCAACAACTTCCTGCACCTATCCTCCGCTACGGATATGTTAGCTTGAGCTCACCCAACCCCGAGGGTGAAATGACTTACCATCCTCCTGATCCAACCCCAAGCTGTCCCTAAGCTGTGGCACCAAATCCTCTCGACAAGTCTTGAGCAGCTTCCCCAACATGCATTTGTACACGTTATCCGCGAACCGTTTCCTGGCAAGCTCATGGTAGGCGTGAGCGGTGGCAAGTACTTCAATCTCGCGCGTATATTTGTCTTCAATTTCTGGTTCATCAATATCGAGGGTCTGAGGAGGGGGATTCTGGCCGCGACCACGGGGGCCGGATTTTCGCGGTGTCATGGTGGGGGTGGTGATGCTCGCTTCCATCTCATTTTCACGGCGTTGTCTCTTTTGGTCCTCCAAGTTTTCTGCTCGCCGGCGTTTCAGAGTCTCCATGCACTTTGCCTTTGCTTTGGCAAAGTCTTCGATGTTGACTGTAGCGATATGTTCCATTTCGCTGTTATGAAGTTCTTGCATGGCTATTTTGAGATGTTCGACCGTTTGGCGAAGAAGGGATTGAATCTTCTGCTCGCATAGCTGTTTGAACTCTGTTTTTTCATATCGCCCGAAGGTTTCTATAAACTCGCGGTGGAAATTGGTCCGAATAACCAGTACAGCGTTTTGGATGAGTCGCTCGACGGGCAAGTTCCAAGTGTCGATTACACTTCTGACGATTTTGTTTACCGCCTCCGTGCTGAACTGTCCGGGGATGTGCGATGTAGAGGCGTGGTCTATGATGTGAGCGAGCTGTGGAAGTGTATACTTGATGGCTAAGCAAAGGTTAGAACTACGGCGGCAAAAAACTGGATAGGAAACATACCTGATGATTCGGAAGGTTTAGCACGTTTACTCCCCGGCTCTTCCATCCCATCATGAGGCCTCTTCCTTCCCGACTGAGGCGTATTCATAGCATCCGCTCCGTTCGTGATGTTCCTCACCTTCGTTGGTGAGTCAGGAGTGAGACAGTTTCCGACAAACCAACCGTCCTTCACCTCCGATTTCAACACTTCTTCCGCCTTCGCTTCCGCTTCTGGATTTTCAAACAGTTTCAACCCAGGTCTCAGCTGTCCCAGTCCGGACGCTAGCCCCTTGATGTGGTCGCGAATGGTGTTCACAGCCTTCATTTCCAGAGCAGCCTGAATGCGAGCCTCAAATTCGGAAACAATATCCTCAGCGAGGCGCGTGTGGTTAGTAGGGGGTTGTGCAGGGAGCGTCATGAGTTCCATCTGTACAAGGCCAATCTGCTGATTGATTGTTTCCCTGATCGTTGGGAGTCTGGACCTATCGTCAGCCATGATACCCACAACGGTAAATGAACGGATGCATACCTGCTCCTAATCAAATGACCTAATGCTTCAGAAAGATAATCAGCCAGCGCTGATGCTCCGAATCTCGCCTTCAAATCTCTCAACTCGCTGCACCATGGTTCTGTAGTTTCGAAAAACTCCTGTTCCAACAAACGCCCTTGAACACTGTCAATTCCAGCGTCAATCGCTCTCTGGTTCGGTTGTTTTGTGACAAAATATCCATGGTGCAAACGATGGGCGTTCCCACGGATGATGTCGATCCACTGGGAGTGTTCTCCGGGTTCGATAAGGTCTGGTTTTGTCAGTGCGCCGATCGTGCGGTCCGCCGCGTATCGCTGAGCAATGGAGCTTGCTGACTGGTTTTCGGGGTCGTCGCGCATGGTAACCGCGAGTAGCACGAGGCAGTCCTGTTCCTTCACATATCCTTCAACGAGTTTTTTCACCAAAGGTACGAGGTATTCTTCGTGCTTCTCCGTATTGTGGATGACCCCCGGAAGGTCGATGAATGAAAGATCTGGAAGATCTGGTCCTGTTATGTCCATGCAAACAACATTTGGGGAGAACATGACTTCCAGGTCACTCTTCTTCATCGATTTCGTGAAATCGATTCGCGCTGCGCTTGTGTCCACGGCTTGGGGATAAGGCGGGGTATAGTTTGGGGCATATTCGCGCCAGTCTTGTGAAGGGTTGAGAATAGCTGTTTGGGCCCTAAGCAGGGCTTCCTGGACCTGGGCTTTGTCATAAAAGGTGGTAAAGTGGACTTGTTGAGATTGCTGTTGAGGCTCCCAGGGATTCGCCTTGCTGCGGACGTATCCGCACTTGAACCTCAGAGAGACTCTGCAGCTCCACGGCTCCTCGGGGTGAACTGTTTTGCGAAGGACGATTTCGAGTGGGCACCGAGTGCATGTTCCGCTCGAACGTGGCACTTTGATCTGTTGAGATATCAGTCATGTTAAACCTTCAAGATGACGGGGTTGGACGTACTCCACTAATGGCCTCGATAAGACTGGATTTTCCTGCCGACTGATTCCCGATGACGGCAATCTTTGGAAGTGGAAGTCCAAGGTCTTCAACTCCCGACGCCCTCAGGCGACTGATAAGATCCACCATTCGCCGCATCCCTCCGCCGAGTACTTTGAGCTGCTCGTCGTGTTTGGCATGTTTGACAAGGGCGGTACTAGGGATCGGAACTTGGGGGCGGTTTTCGACGACTATCTCCGTGAGAGCAGTCAGACAACAATGCAAAGACAGATAAAAAGGACAGAAGGGAGAGCATACTCGCGTCCCTGGTCTCCTCAACGTCAGCCGCATACTCGGCCGCGGTATGCAACAGATCATCCATGATTCGATTGAGTTGCTGGTTTCGATGCTGAGAGCGCGGTGGGTTTGTGTTCAAGAGGTGGTGGAAGAAAGAAGAGAATCTGGCAGTCGACACAACTTTATCGAATCGCAATGAAGGCCAATGTCTGCCGTGGAAGGCAGAACGCTCAAGTACTAGTTACTACACCAACTACTTGTTAGCAACATGATCCATCTTTCAACGCCGCGTCTTCTCAGCTATATCCGCATCTTACCTTTTTAATAGAGGGAGGTTGTCGACAATTCCGCAGTTCTATGTAGCTGTCCACCAAACATTGTCATCCAGCCCGAACTTTATACGTTCCTCTCCTCTCCTGCACCTTTGCCATAAATTTCACCAATCCAACATCTTCTGTTCCACTCTCATGTAGAGTTATTCCCCCTCTACATGATAGCTGCACAAGCTGATTGCCAGCGCATGTTGCGTGGTTGACGTTTCTATCACTACCGAACTCATGGTGTTGTGTCGTGGAGTTTCCCAGACAACCCTCTACATTATATGGCCGTTACAGTGTCGGGAGGAGCCGATTTCGGTTCGGAAGCCAGCACAGACGAGTTGATGTTGTGTGACACGGCTGCAGATCGGTGCCGCAGTTTGCGTGGTTTGCGTCTCCATGGCGTTGGAAGAGGTGAGGACACTCAGAGAGCGAGGATGGTGATAAAGATAGCAGGATGATTGGTGGGAAGAGGTGGGAGCCAGCCACCTGAATTTCGGCGGATTGCGGGGACGGTGGGGGAGCGGGATGAAGTTGGACGAACGAGAGCATTGGCGGCGGGAGAAGTGCACAACCAGTTTTCAACAGTGCGGGATTGCTTGAGCAGAATCGGTCCAGAAATGTATCTGTTCATGGGAAAATATGACGATTTCAATTGTTATCGTGTCCCGGTAGTTTCAGAGAGACGGTTGCAAAGAGTTTGAAGGAGTTATATACAAGTATGATTGATCACGTGAAGCACCCACCATGGCTTGTCACGATCCTGGGGACAAGAAGTGAAATCAAACCATCATTGCTGAATCGCTGACAATAACAGATGTGAAAGCTTCTCTTGTAGCCATTTACATGCGCTACCGTGATTTTGAGGACCGCCAATAGTCACCGTGACGGCGAGGAATTGCAGGCATCCCCATATCAGCACGACCATTGGGGATTACCTTTTATGTATGATGATTAGATCCAATGCTTGAAGCGAAGATCCCCAATAACTCTATCAGGAAATATACATGATTTGCAGAAGCTGAATGTAAATGCCAATAGGTGTCGTTGAAGCCAGCTCAAGCCCCCAAGCTCACCCCACGTCAGTAGTAGTACTACCCCACATCATTCTCTCCTCCACCCAAACCCCGAGTCCCCGACCCCTCCTCCTCTCTCCTACCCCACAAATCACCATCCTCCCGACGGCCACTTATCCTACGACACCATGTGACCCCACCTGCGTAACCATTATCAATATTTCAACTACCCCATCCTCCACTTCACTATCCTCCTCAGCCCCTCTACCTATCACCACCATGTCTCTCCCAATCCTCGACCTTTCTGCCTTTACCTCCCCCTCCTCTACTACCGACTCCAAACGCGCCGCGGCCTCCGCCCTCTCCGCCGCCTGCCGCGACCACGGCTTCTTCTACCTCCGCCACACTCTCGGACCACTAGAACAGCGAGCCCTCGCCCTCGCCCGTGAGTTCTTCCTCACCTCCTCACCTTCCACCAAATCCCGAATCTCTCGACTTAACCCTGGCGACGGCGGCGACGGCGCCCGCGGCTACCAAAAACTCAACGAAAACATCACGCAAGGGAAAACCGATTTCCACGAGGGCATCGACTACTACTCACCCGTCGTGGAGCCCAAGCTCCTCGATCCCGCACACCCGGAGAAAGGATATGAGCTTCTTATGGGAGTGAACCTGTTTCCGCAGGAGGTTGAGGGGTTCCAGGAGACGTTTGAGGCATTCTGGGACGAGCTGCGGAAGCTCGGGGATAGGGTTATGGTGGCGATGGCGTGGGCGTTGGGATATGAGGAGGATGAGGAAGTGTTGCTACGTCAGACGAGAAATGGGTTTTGGAGTGCACGGGTGATCGGGTATCCTGAGTTGAAGAAGGAGGATGGTGGTGAAGGCGGGATTAGTTGTGGGGAACACTCGGATTATGGGTGTACGACGTTTTTGCTGGCGGATCCGACGCCGGGCGCGTTGCAGGTGTTGGCGAAAACGGGAGAGTGGATTGATGCGGACCCAATTGAGGGGTGTTATGTGGTCAATATTGGTGATATGATGGAGTTGTGGACGAATGGGTTGTGGGCGTCAACGAGACATAGGGTCATACATACGAAGAGCGGGTTTAGGGTTAGTATTCCGTTCTTTTATGAGCCGAATTTTGATGCTGTGGTGGAGCCGCTGGATAAGTGTGTGGCCGTTGCGGGCGGGGAGAAGAAATATCAGCCAAAGAAGTATGGGGATCATTTGATTGAGAAGGTGAGCGGGAATTTCTACAAAGCTCCGGAGGCAGATCAGGGGAAGTGAAGAGTGAGTCCTGTAGTTCATCCACTGGAGAATACATTCACGATCAAACAATATAACCAGGATCTTCTCATCAAATTACATCGCGACACTATCAATGGCGCTTTGACAATTCGTCAAGAACCAAAGTTTAAGACGATCGCCAACACAACTCTAAACCCTGAGCATGAGTGACATCGCATGCCACAGAGATGGTGACGCAATGACCCGGACCTCCAACGCTTGACCCGGACCTCCAACGCTTGACTCGGACCGCAACAATCAGCTCCACCACCGCTCCATGAGTCAACGACCCCGTCTCTCCTACACCCAGGCATCCCTCAGTCCTCCCGGGATCTCCTCCACCCCTCTCGCCTTTCTCCCATCCCCTCACCCCCAGCACTCCACGGAAGACGGCTTAGGCACCCCCGGGCTTACCCAACCTCCGCTCTCTCTCTGATTGGTCTCCGCATCCGGAGCGATCGCCGTGTAGTAAGCTTCAAAGCTCTTCTACATCCCCTCTAGGCATCGCCACTGCCAGTCTCCGGTCCCCGCAAGCCCTGAAAGCCTATATTTAATCCCCGTGCCCTCCGCCGGAGAGCTGAATACTCACTTACACCACTCGCTAAACGTCCGATCGTTGAGATCCTTAAAGTCATCATCTGACTCTCGTTCACCAACCACCAGCGATTGCTTTTGTCTACGATCGCTAGCCAACTACTACTACCGCGTTGACGAATTAC
Source organism: Ascodesmis nigricans (assembly GCA_004786065.1). Taxonomy (NCBI): domain Eukaryota; kingdom Fungi; phylum Ascomycota; class Pezizomycetes; order Pezizales; family Ascodesmidaceae; genus Ascodesmis; species Ascodesmis nigricans. The sequence continues at coordinate 54,923 of ML220130.1, forward strand.
CTTTTAACTCTACTACTCGAACTACCACTACTACTGCTGCTACTCGCTACAATGACGAGAACTGCCGCAACACCAAAAGTATGTCTTCCTCCTCCCCAGCTCCAGTCACCGTCCTAACTCATGACTCACAGATGTCCCCCACCCCGCAAACCACCATCACCCTCATCCGGCACGGCCAAGCCCTCCATAACGTCGACCACGACTACACACTCCCCGACCCGGTTCTGACCTCTCTCGGCGAATCCCAATGCCGCACTCTCCCCGAGCGTCTCTCCACCCATCCCTCGACCCTTCCAGCGCCAACCATCATCTTCACTTCGCCGCTCAAACGCACAATCCAGACGTCTCTCCTCGGTCTCCAGCCGTGGTTACAGCCCGACGACAACCTCACCCCGCCACGCCTCATCGCGTTACCAGAGCTCCAGGAAACGAGTAAAATGCCGTGTGACACGGGCAGTGATGTTGAGGAGCTTGAAGGCATCTGGGGGGAGATGGTGGAGTGGGGTGCGCTGAAGGGGGAGATGGGGGAGGGGCTTGGAGAGCGGGAGACGTGGAGGAAGAAGGAGGGGGTGTGGGCGCCTGAACCCGAGAAGTTGAAGAGACGCGCGAAGTGGGTGAGAGCGTTTTTGAAGAAGGTTGCCGAGGAGGAGGGAGTGGAGCATATCGTTTGTGTGTTGCATGGTGGGGTAAGTTTCATCCATCCATCATCATCGTTTTTATTATGAGTATATACTGATGATGATACAACAGTTCCTCCACTACCTCACTGAAGACTGGTCTGGCCAACTTAAAACCGCTGGCACCGGCTGGGCCAACACTGAGTTCCGCAGCTTCACACTCGCGGACGATCCTGAGGATCCCGAAAACGTGAAGCTCATGGAAACGAAGGGGAGTCGTGACGCTAGAGTCGATACTCCTTTGGGCCCGACCGAGAAGAAGCAGTTTGAGGAGACGGTGGTGGCGAATTAAGTCGGGGGTCTATGGGGTTGTTGGTGTTTACCGGTCTTTTGATAGATGGATGAGATAGGGGATAGGGGAGGATTCAGGGATGAGTAAAGGGGAGGATGAACGTATTTGTGTGTGTGTACGTTCGTTGGCATGATATCCTTCGATGATGATGATGATAATGAGTACAATAATTCCGGTCACTGCATTTCATTCATCCATTCCTATACTACAACGTGAACTCAGCCCCCCCCCCCCCTTTCCCCGCCCTACTCCTCCTTCTCTCCCCTACTACTCCCCCACTCAACCTCCTTAACCCACACCCTCCCATCTTTGGGCTTCCCCGTAATCCCCCCCTGAATCTCCACAATACTCCCCATCTCCTCCAATCTCCTCCCCACGCCCTCCACCCTCTCCCGTACCTCAACCCTCCCAACTACTCCGGTAACCAACACCATAAACTCCCACAGGCTGAATTTCTCACCGATGCAGCTGCGGGGGCCCGAGATGAAGGTTTGCAGCATCCAGCTGTTGATGGTGCATTCCTTCCCGGGTTGACCATAACCCTCCCACCTCCCTGGCCTAAACTCCCCCGCATCGTCACCCCACAGTCCTGTACTCCTATGTAGCGCCCACGGTACCACCACGACCATCGTCCCTTTCGGCACCCTCACTCCCCCATTCAGTATCGTCTCCCGCTTCGCCGTGCGCAGCGTCAACGGCACCGGTGGATACAGTCTCAACACCTCAAGACAAAAGTTGCGCAGCTTCGGGAGCTGGGTGAGGTCGGCGTGGGTTAGGGCTTTTGGGGGCCCACGTGGGAAGAGGGTGTAAAGTTCGGTGCGGAGGAGGGATTGGTGGGCGGGGTGGAGGGTGAGGGCGTGGAGGGCCCAGGAGAGGGCTGTTGCGGCTGTGGGAGGGGGTTAGTAGGGAGTGGGAAGATGGGAGGAGGGGAGGGGAGGGGAATGGGAATGGGAAAAGAGAAGGGATGGGGGGAGTACTTGTTTCGTGGCCAGCGGCGAGAAAGGTCATGATTTGATCACGCGCGATTTCCTCGCCGGAGGGAGTGTCGAATTCGCCGGAACGGAGCATGACGGAGAGGATATCGTTATCTTTGATGTCGGAATCTTTGGATTGGGGATTCGAAAGTTGCTTCTCCCGCCGCTCGCGAATCAACTGGGTACTAACTCTCTGAAACGTTTTCTGAGACTTCCGTATCGTCCTTGCGCTCTCGGTCGGTAACCAATACGCCAGCCACCACGGTAGCAGCATCATAAGCATAATCCATCCCATCGCCGCTCTATCCCTCTTCAGCAATTTCGCATACGCGTTTGAGAGCTCGTTTGCTTCTTCGCCGTTCTTCAGTGCGTTGAAGTCATACCCGAAGCCCGCGGTACCAATGATATCCAGCGTCGCCAACGACGCCCACTTGCTTATATCCACCAGTCGCCCCTTCTCCCTCTCCTCGTCCGTCACCGTCTCATCCTCTGTCGGAATCTGCGCTTCCCGGATAATGCAATCCACCATCTCCATAGCCTTATCCCAAAACACGGGCACCAGTTTCCGTAGATGCGTCACCCCGAAACTCGGCAGCAGCATGCGCCGGTAATGTTTCTGCTCCTCGCCTTCCGCAAAGAAAAGACCGCGCTTGCCGAGGATTGTGGATAACCCTCCGAGTGTGTTCGGTTTGACGAACACGTCGGCTTGCGTGTGGAGTATCTCTTTGAGCATTTCTATCGACGTCGGGAAGAGACGCTCCGTGTTCCAGAGACCGAGGTAGCGGATTAGGCCGTCGTTCGGGAGCTTTTGCCAGGTGATGTGTGGGAAACCGGTGGGAAGACGGTAGATGAGCGGGAATTCGCCGAGGAGGAGGGTGGAGGGTTTGGGGCCGGGGAGGTAGCGGAGGGGGGAGAGGAAGCGGGGGTAGAGGAGGACATGGTAGAGTGCAGAGGTGAGGAGGAGGGGGAGGAAGACGGTGAGAAAGGTGATTGCCGGGGAGGGGGAGAGGAGGGCGGGGTAGTGCCGGGGGAGGAGGTAGGCGAAAGTGAGGGAGAGGAGGGTGATGGGGAGGAGGCGGGGCATGGTTGCTGCGGCGATGAAAATGGTGGTTGGAGATGGGAGCTAGATATGGGACATGGCGGGGGCGGGTGAACTAGGCTCCGCGGATCTGGGGTGCAGCTACTGCGAGGGAGATCAGGCACTACGAGATGCTCCGAAGTCCGGTGCGAACCTGATGAGGCCTAGTAACTCTATTGATATCCTGTGTTCTCCATACGCCGCAATTAGATACTGTAATGCTTCAACATGAATTCCATCGCAACATCGCCTGCATGCGCAACATTGATCTCTCCCAGCTCCCAACTCCAACTCGGACCACCCATTTCCCAAACCCCGTGCACCCATCACCTTTCGTCATGCGACACCATCACCCTCCGTGACGTCCTCCCACCTCCCTCCCTCCATCTCCCTCTCCTAAAACCCCGCCTCGTAAACCATCATGTCCCACTCCAGACCCTCCCTAGGTCTTTCTCTTCTCCCTGTGATAATTCACCGCTAACACCCCCAGTAATCCACGGCGGCGCCGGTCACATCACGCGCACCTCCCTCCCCCCCAACTCCCCCGCCTACAAATCCTACACCACCTCCCTCCACCGCATCCTCGCCTCAACCACCTCTCTCCTCTCCTCTCCCACTACCACCGCCCTCGAAGCCGCCTGTCACGCCGTCGTCCTCCTCGAAAACGACGAGCTCTTCAACGCAGGCAAAGGCGCGGTGTTTTCACGCGCTGGGGCAAATGAGTTGGAGGCCTCCATCATGGTCACACGCGGGACAGAGAAGCGGGGGGTGGGGGTGATGTGTTTACAGCGGGTGAAGAATCCGGTGTTGTTGGCAAGGGAGTTGTTGGTGAGAGGGAAGGGGGAGGGGGGGTGTAGGCATAATGTGCTGTGTGGGGAGGAGGCGGAGAGGTTGGCGGGGGTGTGGGGATGTGAGGTTGTGGAAAAGGAGTATTTTTGGACTGAGAAACGGTGAGTGGTGGTAATGTATCACTGGATGACGATGGGTTGATATTGATGAGGTTTAGGTGGAAGGAGCATTTACGCGGCTTGAAGGAAGAGGAGGAGGAGGAAATGGAGGAAGGAATGGAGGCTACACCGGTTGTAGCAGAGGATTTGGATTTGGATGATGATGATGATGATGATGACGAAGATGAGCTCAAAGAGTACCTCCCTCAAGGCACAGTCGGCTGCGTTGTCCGAGACCGCTGGGGCACCATCTGCGTCGCCACAAGCACAGGCGGATTGACCAACAAGCTGCCTGGGAGAATCGGCGACACTCCAACACTGGGCGCCGGGTTCTGGGCGGAAGAATGGGAAGTCGATGATGATGAGGAAGAACAACACCAATCACACATTTCCAGCACTGCAGCAACACGAAACGATTCTCCACCACCAACAACACCAGGACACCGCGGGTCAGTATGGGAAATGCTATTCCGCTCACGCTACACTCCACTACAAGCTGTCGACGATGCACCGACCTCTGACACGCCTCTACTTGGTGGTGGTGAAGCTGATGACGATCAACCTCCACCAGTAACCAAAAAAACCCGAGCAATTGGCATCTCCGGCACCGGCAACGGCGACTACTTTCTCCGCCTCGCGGCCGCACACAACGTCGCGGGCCGCTGCCGCTTCGGCAAGCTCTCCCTCCGCGCAGCACTAGAAGGGGTAGTTGGCGAAGGCGGGGAAATGCAGCGGGCGGCGGTGGACGTCGGGGAGTGGGGGCGCGGCGGCGGCGATGGCGGGTTTATTGGGATTGATGAGATGGGACGTGTGGAGATGGTGCTGAATTGTCAGGGAATGTTTCGTGGGACCGTTGATGCAGAGGGGAGGAGTGTGGTGGCGGTGTATCGTGATGAGGGGCTGTCGCGTGAGGGGTGGGATTAGGATGAGGGTGGAGGCGCTGGCTGTGGCTGTACGGGACTGTATGGTACGCGCTGACTATCCTATTATGATATGCTACCTACCTATGCTATGAGTGGATGAGTGGATGAGTGGATGAGTGGATGAGTGGATGGATGGATGGATGGATGGGGGCCGTGGTGCCGGTGGTGTGATTGCTGAACGAATCCCAGCGCTGTTTGGTTTGCGGGGTTACTGGACAGGGCGAACGAACGATAGCACGATAGCTACGACTCTACAACTCTTCCGGGCGGTTGATCAAGAACACTCTGTATCTATGTGCTGTCTTACCTCACTCCTCCAACACCCAACTCTCAATAGGTCTCTCCGTCAGCTCATGACGCTCTTCATATCCCAGTTTCCCTCCCTTCCCCACACCCACACAAACACCACAATGATGATGATTCTCCATGTAATCCTACATGCCCGCATCTCCCATCCGCACCCACGGTTCGTCGGATAGGCCTTTCTCTTCCAGCAACCACCACGGGCTCCACAACACGCCCCAACAGCCGTCCGCCCTCCCTGCGGCCAATCACAGCCAACCACGCAGGCGGGGTCACTCGTTTCCGCTAAAGCTGCCTTTGCTGTCACCGTCACCCGCGTCCGATTCTGGGGCGGCGATGCCAGCAGGGAGAGAGCGAGAGACATTAGGGGGTCAGACGCCAGTAGAGGAGTCTTTTTAACCACTCGTATGCCCTTGGAGATGGGAGGGAAAAAAAAAAACGTCTTTCTCCAGTTTTCAACCTTCTTGTCGGCATTTCACAAACTGTACAACACCATCTACAACCCACGCGAACAACTGCTCCAGATTCCCTGAAACTGAAACATCAAGTCGCCGGCCATCATAACACAGAGTTGCTCTCCCATCACCATTGCTGATCCAAACACAACAATCCAATTCGTCGAGCACAGCACAGTACCACACAGAGTTTCGGTTCATCCAACCTTCCCGAAACCGCAATTGAGCCACACCACCAAATACACCACCCGAATACACCTAATACACCTCCATAAACCCCAAACCCCAAACCCTCACAACCATGGCGGGCGGCCAGGTCATGCGCTCCAACATGCTGAACCCAGCGCAAGCCTTCAAAGCAACCATCCAAGTCATGGACCAGCAAGGCAAAGTCGTTCACGATACCGTTTGTCTCCCCTTCTCCTCTCCCTCCCTCCAAAGCTAAGTTTCCCCAAGTCCAAAACCTTCTTCTCCGCTTTCCGCGAGGCAAAAGAAGCGTACCGAGCCCGCAAAGCCGAAATCGCAGCCGAACGCGCCTCTGAACGTCGCGCACGCGAGCAACTCCGTAGGCGACACACCGCGCCGATTACCGCCTCCTCTGGCTCCCCAACATCAACAATTCCCCCACAACGCAGAATTGAGGATGTGGTAGACGATAACGCGAGTACGCTTTCGCGATCGTCAACATCGTCGAAACAACACCGACGCCGAAAACCACAGCGCGCGCATACCGACGATTTCGGCGGCCATGTATCGGAAGACGAGCTTGAACCCTCCAATGCTGTAGCCCAACGCGGTAGCCAGGCTTTCGTCAACCCGACTGCGTTCCGCGATGATGACTCCCTCTACGCCCCAGGCGCCAACGAGCAATCCCTCACCGCCGCCGACAACACTGCGATCCGCGGTCTCGCAGCCCCAATGTTCAACGACCCAAGCGTCGTCGCCATCTCCTCGGCGCTAACCCACGTCCAATCGATTCTGGATGAACTCACCTGTCTCACAGCGGGGTTATCCAAGCTTGTGTCGGAGCTCCAGAAAACACCGGACGTTCTTGCGGCGGTTGGTCTCGCGTTGGCGGAGATTTCGTCGCTGGTCACGAAGATTTCCCCGGTCGTGTTGCCGATGCTGCAGAATACGTTTCCCACGATCTTTGCGCTCATGTCGTCGCCACATTTTGCGGTGGTGGCGGGGATTGGCGCGGCAGCGACGGTGGTCGTGTTGGGAGGGTATAAAATTGTGAAGAGTGTTATTGCGGGCGCGGAGGAGAATAGGAGGATGGCGGAAGAGGAGGACTGGGATGAGGGGCTGATTATCGGGGAGGTGTTTGAAGACGAAATCGATGAGCAGGAACAGCAACATCAGCACCAGCAGCAGATGTTGCAGCAAATGCAGGAACGCCGTGCCATCGAGCCCCCGATGCACGTTTCCCCGGCAATGATGGAAGAGCAGAGGATTATCGAGCAGCAAATCCGGGAGCATCAGAAGCGGTTGATGCCGCCGACGCCGCCTGTCACACCGCCAGGTGAGATTGCGGGGTTTGCTGTCCCTGAGGAGAAAGAGAAGAAGAAGCATCGGTCAGGACATGAGAAGGAGAAGAAGCGGGAGAAGAAGGAGAAGGAGGAGAAAGAGCATCATAGGAGGAAGGAGAAGAAGGAGAAGGATGAGAGGAAGGAAAAGGAGAGGAAGGAGAGGCCGAGGGAGTTGAGGAGGGGGAGTACGCAGTTGAGTACGATGAGTAGTAGTAGTGCGAGGAGTGAGAGGAGCGAGAGGAGTGAAAGAAGTGAGAGGAGCGAGAGACATGAGAGGCATGAGCGACATGAGAAGGAAAAGGAGAAGAGCGAGACTGGGGAGAAAAAGAAAAGGAAGGGATTGAAGGCGCTGTTTGAGGGCCGCTCAGGGTGAGATGATATCACTATGGAACGACGGCAATGGAAGGTTATACGACAACATATACATATCACGGCTTTTGGTTTACAAATCATGGAGTTTTACTGGGAGAGTTATGGACAGAATGCGCAAGGATTATGATATCAGGATTCAGCTTGTTTTTGGTTTTGTGGCGTCTTTATCATGGGTTTTGTTTATTTTTTGGTTGTATAGAACAATCGATAATGATGGAATGGGAATACAAGTTAATTGTCAACGTGATCTTTCCTGAACACTATCCGCATCACACTCCATCACCTTCCCCAAGCCGCAAACGACAATTCGAGCCGCGCAGGCCTACGTCACCCCGGCCAGCAAACCAACCAACTGTCCAGGGCCCCATCTCACCCAAGCTTTCCACAGCCAGCCCCGTCAAGCCTGACAAGCGGCACTTCAAATGCCATGCCTCTGACCACGTCCCCAACCTCCTCGGTCTCTTTTGTGTTTTTCATGCGCTGTTTTTTGGCACGGCGCTTGGTGATCAGGAATAGTTGAACTCGCCTTCGCACGACGACGACACGTAGAAACGAAGACACGAAGACACGAAGACACGGAGACACGGAGGAACGAAGAAACGAAGAAACGAAAAAGACAAACACTGTCACTACCTTCAGTCCGCTTCCAAACAGCCAGAATGATGTCCATACGCCGAACGCCGTCCCTCCTACTCCTCCTCACCCTCCTCCTCCTCGCCCCGCACCTCCCCTCCACCACCGCCATCGCTGTTCCCAACCCCGACGACGACTGCCCCAACTCGGGTTATGACAACAGCGGCTGCAACAACAGCGGGATCCGCAACAGTGGCACCAGCAACAGCGGCATCGAGAACGTCGGCACCGGCAACAGCGGGATTCAGAACATTGGAACCGGCAACAGCGGGATTCGTAATTGCGGGGTCAATCAATCGGGTGTCGGGGAAGGGTGTACGGGCGATGAGGATTGGGAGGAGATTGGTATCTGGGTGCCCACGACTACGTTTCCTCCGGTGGTTACGGTCACGAATGTTGCGATTGGAGCGGTCGTGACAGTGACGAGGGGCGCGGTTGTCGGGAGGAGGACAGATTGCGCGTATTGGAGGGCGCAGGGGTATACGTGTGATGCGGGTGTGAAGGAGGGCGTGGAGAGAGGGGTGTTGACGGGTGCGGTTTTGGTGGGTGTGTTGGGAGCTGTAGGGGGATGGTAGAGAGGTGGGGAGAGGTGAATAGAGAGGTGAAGGCGGAGAGCAGAGAAGCGGAGGGATAATGGGAGAATGAGCGTGTCTGGAAGTGAATGGAACTTGGGAGAAAGTAGTAGAATAATGATGATGACGACGATGATTTCCTGTGTATAATACAGTAATGGCGAGACATTTATGAATCATGTTTGCAGTTAGATAACATAGGAATTAGGGATGTAGTTACCTTTGTGAGTTGGCTATTCACAGCCTGGTATGCTACAACACTCAAGTTGGTGTACCTTTCTCCGCGTGTGCGGATAATTCATTTCCGAGCCCAGCGTCTCTACCCCCGCTCGCCTCTTCACCTGCTCTCCAACACTTGGTGCTTTCCTGCCCTCCTAGTCTTGCTGCTTCCTTCTCCGCCAACCTTCTCGCTCGCTTTCGCTGCTCCTTCTCCGACTTCACTGCTCCAACATCCGCTGTATCAAATCATGTACGCCCTCCCGTGCACCATTTATCCAACCGCCGGTTTATCATCTTTCATGATACCCGCCCGCTCTGCCATCATTTTGAACGGCCATCCTTGGAGGATGACCACCACCTTTTCCGATGCCGTGGAGTCGTGTGCGCTTTGTGTGGTATTGGGAAATCACATGAAGGTAAATTGACCTGCTCACTTGGCAATCATCAGGAAGCTGAGCAAATCCTAACCATTCCTAGTGCCAGCCAGTACCTGAGGCAACAGAAGAGAGCTGCAGCCTGTGCTCTGATCATAAAGTAAAATGCGGTAAACGCCTTCACCATGTTAGAGAACTTTCTCATCTGGGCCGTAAAAATAGCTTGGTGGAGTTCAAGTTGAATACATCAGAGGAGTGGAAACCGTAAGTGCTACCACTAACACCTCCCACCAAATCTACTTGTACTACAGCTGATACCACTATTGGTGCTAGGACCAGATGGGCTCTTCAGCACGCTACACTAGCCGCTAGGGTTGTGGAAGAGATTGATAAAACGTTCGTCGACGAAAAGGGCTGGAACGTTTTCCATCATGCATTAAACAATGGCTATTTCAAGGTCGCTCAACTCTTGATGAAGGACCAAAGGATTGATCCCAACGCTCTTATGAACTACCCAGATATCTCGATATTGGGCGAAAAGCTCCCCGGGCCACCACGTGCACAGGTTACACCACTGGGATTTTTGGTTGCTAAAGGGGACTCTTTAGGACTGTACGCTATTTTGGATCAGTTTATCGACCCAAGGGTCGATGTGAACTTTACAGGACCGAAAAACCATACAGCTCTGTATGAAGTGATAGCGCTTCCGACTTGTAGTACAGCATCCAGGGAAGCGACTCAAATGCTAGCTTTCCTTTTAGAACACCCCGATATTGATGTCAGCATCCCGGATTACCGTGTCCGTACACCTCTATTACCGGCTATCAAGACGTACAAAACTAGGAATGCACTGCAAATCATGATGCATAGGAAAACTGACATACATGGCCGATAATCGTGGGTGATCACCTCTGTTGGAGGCAGTCATAAATAACAATATGCATGCTGTGATCTTCTTCTTAATCATCCCAAAATTGATGTTAACTTTGCTGACCAGGGCGGGCGGACAGCTATGAATTCTTCTGCGAATATGATGAAACGACTACTCGCCCAGAGAGAGATCGATATAAACTTACCCGATAAGCTTGGATGTACACCACTAATGTTGGCTTTATCTCAAAGCGGCCTTGAGGATGTTGTAAACCAACTCCTTGAAGCCCCTGAGCCCCATGTTCTACCCTTGCCTGACGATTGTCGCCGACCATCTTTACTGTTGTCTGGACTGGAAGGGCCTCATAAAACTATCGCAATATAGCTTTATCATCGTCCAGAAGTGAAATCTTGGCTCAATATGGACACTTCAAACGAATGTTACCGTTTTGTACTTGACGTGGCTGTAAAAAACGATCATCTTGCTATACTTCGCTCAATCGTAGAGTCGGGCCGGCTTGGAACAATGCAGGACATCAACAAAAACAAAAAAGTTTTTGGATACACACCCTTCTTAGCTGCTGCCATGGCTGGTAGCAGAAATGTGGTACGTGTTTTGGCGAGTCATGGTTTCGAGGACTCGGATGAAAAGGGACATGGAGGGCTGTCTCTAGCTGTTCTGAACGGACATCTAAGCACGAGCAAACAACTTATCGTAGATGACACATTCAACATCAACGAGTGCAACGCCGAAAACCAAACACCGCTTTGGCTAGCGGCGTGGAAAGGCCATCACACTCTGATAGAAGAGCTCTTACGCCACAAAGACATCGACGTAAACGCGGCCGACGCCACAGGTTGCTCACCGTTGCTCATTGCGACGAAGCAGGAGCACATTCAGGTGGTTGATCAGATCATTGGTAGAGGTATACCTGAAATGGACATCAATCAACAAGATTCGTCTGGATGTTCCCCGTTACATGCGGGGGTGATGAATGGCGATTATACTATCATGTTCAGACTTCTCGCGCATCCCGATATCAATCCCCTTCTGAGTGACAAGGACGGAAACATACCATTCATGCTTTTGGAGCACAACAAGAGTCCAGCACGGGACGTGATTTACAAGGTTCTCGAGCCATATTCCAGAGACCTCAATCCCAACGAACCGGAAGATGCAATTTGGTAATGGCCCCGATCGAACGGAGCTTCAGGGATGACATTGCTTTAGTGGGAAAGATACATGGTATCTCGTCGGTATCTGAGGGATTGGTTATGAAGCCCAATGTCGATTTGTTGTGGGCCAGGGCAATTTTTTGGAGTCGGTTCCTAGAGTTTGGTGATTTATTTTGGCCTCCTGCTTTTTGGTTCGTTTTAGGGTTTGATGGGAAGCGAATTTCTGTCTCAGTCTGTTTTGAAACTTGATTGAAGGGAGTTGAGGGGGTTGAGGAATAGGATGTAGCAGTAGCTATTGGCCCCGATGTAGAGTCTCAGATGTTGTATTAATGTTAGCGGTAGAGGGATCCTGCATGAGTTGGTGGTGTTGATGGTAAATTCGGAAGAAGAAGCAGTGGGTTATAGACATGGAATTGATCCTCATCCTTGATTGTGAATAATGGAACTTAGAACCACCGATAACTTTTTATACAACCCGCTTCAATATCAATATCAACCCCCTAGAAACTGCGGATATTCTCGTCTTTCCTGTCTTCACTTATAACGTCGTCTGTTGCAACTGCGATTCTTTCCGACTTCACGATTCCAACGCTTGATCGGTACTTCAGTTTTTGGCCACTGCATGTCCCGACGTCTAAAGAACTACACCATGGATTCATCGGAGTCTGATTTGTATCTTGCACAACCTGTTTGCGATGTTTGTTCAAGTTGCCCAAGGATAAACTTGTCAAAAGTGTATGTACAAGACCGATGACTTGTGAAAAAAGGAAGATGATGAGGCTGACTGTAATCTAGTGCCTACAACATCCATGGATCAACAACAACATATGCGGGGCATGCACTCTTAAGTCTGAAGGTCGGGGGTCTTCTTCTGTATGGTGTGGTGGGCTGCGACTCTTCGAACAAGGCAAAACACGGGATGAGATTTTTAAACAAATGTAAGTACATCTACACTACACAGATTCATCAGGGTGGATGCTTACTACGTTCCGTTTATCCAGACTTCCGGGCTATCTTGAAGTTGGTAGCTTGTACTCCATGGAGGGATTCGACATGGCTGGTGAAACCTTATACTTCGCTGCGGAGAGCGGAAGTGAAGCGTTTGTGGAACGTATTTTAGAGCTGGTCCCTACAGCTGTGGATTTTCGGGACCAAACAACTGGATGCACACGGCTCGTGGTGGCAATCTTGGAGGGTCACGACGAAGTGGTAAAAACAATCTCTCAAGCATCCACAGACTGATTATTCTGATCTTCGCCTCATTGGTAAAGCATCACCACTCCATGTGGTGGCCTGGCAGGGTCACGAACGATTCTCAAGCGCATACCGGTCGACCGTGACATCGATGTCTTACAGTCGTGGCTCATAGAAACAATCAACAAGCCCGATCCAGAAGTAGTGGTGCTACTTCTCTGTCAAAAGGGAATGGCGTCAACTTCAAAAACAGTAATGGACCCAGTCCCCTCGAAGCCGCGATTACGGAGAGCCAGCCGGATATCGTCAAAGTACTCCTCACCCAAGAAGGGCTCGATGTCAACGGAAAAAACAGCAAAGGGTCCACGCCGTTGATACTTGCCCTCAGTCAATTCGAATCACCACGAAACCTGAATCCTCGACTTCGATGTCCAACGAAGAGCGCCGAGTGCGGAAAAATACACAGAAGGGTTTGAACAACCAGATTGTTCAGGCGTTCGTAGAGGATCCCCCAACCGACGTGAACTCCAAAAACGAAAACCAACGACCAGCGCTGATGATAGCCGCCTCTGGACAATGTAGATGTAGAGCTACTCAAAACTTTCCTTCAGCGGGAGGATATTGACGTCAACGTACAAGACGGCCACGGGACAACAATGCTTCGGCTGGTCACGTGCGAGTACCAGGGGAATCCTGAGATTCCGAAGACGCTCCTTGAGCATCCCAAGGTTGACATCAACATTAAGAACCGAGACTCTACACAGCTGGAGATAGCAAACAAGACGCGTCATAGGGGTGCCGGGGACGTTATTAGAGATTATAACAAGAAGCGATCCGATCCGACGCCGAATAGCAGCCATGCTATGATGTGACAGCCCCAATACGATTTTGCCCTTCAGTTTCAGGGCTTGGGGAATTCTTTTAGTTTTATATCCTTTTAAATTATTTACCTATGTTTTGTTTTGGGGTCCAGGGCATCGTTTTCCCATTTTTTTTTTTTGTTTTCTCTTTTTTGCATTATTCTGGATGGGTTTTGTTAGGTTTTTAAGGTGGCTAGTGTTATTGCTATTGACGGAACTTTTGGTCTGATATTTTTAGGAGGGAGAGGATTCCGGGTTTGAGATATTGGTTCATGAAACGTGGAATACCATAGTGGTAATGAATCTTGATTTTTGTTCCAAGTCGTGATCATGGATGCTGAGAACATCCCCAACGCGCTATGTGGTACTGGATTAAAATACCATTTGTATCAACTTCTACAGTAATGACAATACATGCATGTTTTCTCTTTAGCTTCTCATTCGTATTTGACAAGCGGTACCAACATATATCACGATCTGGGCATTCACAACAACTCCACTTCAATCCTGTAACCCAAGCCATCCCCTCTACTCCTCATAATCTTCATCTTCCTCCTCCTCATAATCATCAACCGCCTTCCGCCTCCCCTTCCCCCTCATCCTCCCCCTTCCCGCCACCTTCTTCCCCCTCTTCGCGCTCACCGCCTTCCTCTTCTTTACCACCTTCCCCAACACACTCCCCCCTTTCATAAAGCTCCCCTCATCAAACTGCACCTCCCCGGGCCTCTGCGCATCCACCCTCACCAACACTTTCCCCGTCTCTGCAAACCTCTTCACCAGCCTCTCCTCCCACCGGTCACGGAACGCCGCTCGTTCGCGCCAGCTACTCCCATCGAGAATAACATGAAGTTCCAAGCGGTCAAGCGAGAGGTCTGAATTCGCGCGGGAGGTGAGAGAGCGGAGAAGTGAGCCTGCCGAATGCGTGCTCCATTTTCGCAGGTTGAGGAGGGTGAGGTTGTGGAGCTTTGGAGGCCAGAGGAGGGAGGGTGTGTGGGTATCATTCGCATCGTCATCGTTATCATTATCATTTTGGTCCTCCTCTTCGGTATCGGGTATCGATATCCCGGGCCCAACGAAGAAGGGAAACAGTTCATCATACAACGGGACTGTTGCAACGGTCGTAATTGATGATGTGGAAAAATACAAGCCATCGTACCGCAACCGTGTCAGCCCCTTCGGTAAGCACTGCAAGAAGGCGAGATTTGTTGCGCGGCAATGGAGGATTTCTAGTTCCTCGAGTTGGTGGCAGAGGGGGGTTGTTAGGATTTCTGCAATGATGCCGTCGCCGAGGAGAGTGGAGTCGTTGAGGTTCATGAGGGTGAGAGAACGTAAGCGGAGGTGGGTTTCGCTGAGGGCGCGGAGGAAGGTGTCGTTGATTGCTAGGGAATGAGAAAGTTCGAGGGAGGTGAGGTGCGGGAGGAGGCCGATGATGCGGGCGGCATTGAGGGCGAAATCATGGCAAGTATTTTTTGGGGGACGGGCTTTTCCTGCTATGGCGGCTCGGAAACGGGAGAATCGGAGGCGGGCTAAAGATTGGAAACATGGTAATCGGTGGGCTTTTTCGAGGCCGTCAAAATCCAATATGTCAAGAAAGGTTTGGTCCCAGTTCCAGGCTACCAAGCGTCGAGGAGAAACGGCTTCCAACAATTCCTCTGTGAATGACCATCGGGTTGTCACTGCATACGTGGGTGTACGGTAGGGTGGCCAGTCGGCCGCTTGTGTAATCCATACTTCCTTCAGTCCTGTACACAGCTTGAGGAACTCGGTGAATGGGAAGAATCCCAGATGGGGTATTTTCCTCTCCAAAAGTGGATACACTGGGATGACGAGAACGCGGATAAGATGTGCAACATCTGGGCGAGTACGGAGAAGGGCGAGGAGATCAAATGCTCGAGATGGAGGCTCGAGGAGTGGGGTATGGTAGAGGACGTTGAGGCATGGTGCGGTCAGATTGGGGTGAGACTGGGCGAGTTTTAGGAGAGCATGAGGCGATGTTGGTGGAGAAGGGGGAGACGGAACAGTGTGGAGGAAAATTTGACGGAGAATATGGTATGGGAGGGAGGTGAGGGTTGGGACGGTCGTTCGAGGGCGAGTGTGCCGTGTGGAGGATGGAGGGGTTGGCGCAGGACGTTTTGAGCGGGTTGTAGGCATTCTGAAGAGAATGAGGTATTGGAAGAGTGGACAATGAAGAAGAAGAGAGAAATGAGAAGGGTATCAAAGAGGTGAGATGAACGAACCGCAGTGGTTGAAGTTCTAAAGCTCGTTGCTTCACGCGTTGGTCGGTTGTCTGGACGTCATTCATTGATCCTCAAATCCTCAAGCATGTGCACGTCACTCGACTGCGCATGTGCATTGCGCAGAGGTCGAACCCCATCACCATCATATGATTATTTTTTTTGGGTAAAGAAACTTTCTTTGATTGATTGAAACTTTGAAAAACTCCGACATGGCAAAGGGCACATATCCAAATCACGTGACCATCCAGACCGACGCGGCACATCCCGTCATCACTCACAGTGGGGCACTGCTGCTGCCTCTCGTCTCCGTCACCCTCTAACTCCACTCCGCCCCGTTCTCTCGTCTCTCCCCGTCCCCAAACACGCCATTACCTTCAACCCGGCCCTGCGCCTCCCTGCGAGGTGAGTTTTGGAGCTCTTCTGAGTTAAGCTTCGCCAGGTCCAGCAATGACACATAGACGATACATCTTCCCCCCCAACGTTTATATTTTCAAAGTATGTTGCTGATTAGTTGTCTTTTTAAGAGCCGTCACCCAGCCCCGAACAACCATTTACCGCTCTTTACATCCAACTCTCATACTGAATTTCACAACATCCGACAACACATCTATAAACATGGCTACTGCGACTGCGAGCACCCCCACCACTGATTCTCCGGCCCAGCCCCGTGGCGGATCTGCACGACGAGGCGGGGATCGTGGCCGCGGACGCGGCAGAGGACGCGGCGGGCAAGGTGGAAGAGGCGGTGGGCAAGGTGGAAGAGGCGATGGGCGTGCAGGTCCTCGAATTGGAGGCCAGAGGAAGGGGCCAGACGGACCACAGTCGACTGATGGGCCTGTACAAGCACCCGAAGTGAATAGGCAGACGACGCTCCAAGTTGGGCCAGCCCCGCCAATTGTACCGGTCACTCCAGACGCCGACGATGCTGCTTCCAACAGCTCTGCAGACATCTGCTTCATCTGTGCCGACCCAGTTCAGTATTCGGCAATCGCTCCCTGCAACCATGTCACCTGTCATATTTGCGCGCTGAGGCTGCGGGCGCTCTACAAGTCAAAAAGTTGTGCTCATTGTCGTGTACGTGGCCTCTCTTGGTCTTGATTACAACAGCTGATCATTTACAGACCGAATCGGACTACGTCATCTTCACAAAGGACGCAGATAAACGATTTGAAGAGTTCACCGATTCTGACATCGTAGCACGGAACGATGCATTGGGCATAAAATATGAAGATCAGGCAATCTGCGACGATACGACGTTGCTGTTGCGATACAATTGCCCAGATGCGAACTGCGATCGGGCCTGCCGTGGATGGCCAGATTTGCACCGCCACGTGCGCCAGGACCATGGACTGGTCATGTGGTAAGTATATTACAAGAGGAAATTTGAGCATGGAATAACATTGGGCAGTGACCTCTGTACCCGCCACAAGAAGGTTTTTACTCACGAGCACACCTTGTTCACAAAGGCCCAACTCCACAAGCATGAACGAAAAGGCGATGATAACCCAGGATCGGAAACACAAAGCGGATTCAAAGGTCACCCGGAGTGTCGTTTCTGTACTAAACGCTTCTACTCCAACGATGAACTCTACGAGCATTGTCGACACAACCATGAGCGGTGCTTCATATGCGATCGCCGGAATGTTGGGCAGCAACCAAGTTATTACATCGATTATCCGGCACTTGAGCGCCACTTTAAGAATTCTCACTTCATGTGTCAAGATCGTGAGTGTTTGGAGAAGAAGTTTGTTGTATTCGAACATGAAGTTGATTTGAAGGCCCACATGTTGGAAGCACATCCCGGCGGGTTGTCAAAGAGCGAGAGAAGAGACGCACGACGAGTTGATATGAGCACATTCCAAGATGCTCGACCAGCATATCAACCGCGGGGAGGCAGAGGACGCGGAAACCAGAATTACGTGTATAGAGAAGGAGAACAGGAGCAGTCGCGGACAGTCCAGAGCGCACAGTCATTGACAAGTCGCACATTTGGTGGACAACTTACTACTGAAGACTTTCCACTTCCTGGGGCTTCGGCTTCGGCTTCGGCTTCAACACCTCAAGCAGCCCAGGCACCAGCAATACGGCCTCCCGCCCAACCACCGGCGCCTGTGAGCAGGCCACCAGATGCATTCCCTCCACTAGGAGGATCTGCCCCTCGAACCGCTGCTCGGATTGCAGCTCCAGCAGCGCCTCCCAGGCGACAGACCGCTGCCGAAGCTTTTCCACCGTTGGGAGGCTCATCCCGCACCATTACCACACCCCCCAATGGCCGATCTTCAACTCAACCATCTGGGTCTGAACCAGCCCGCCCTGCTGCACGTCCCACCATGACTGACGAAGTTCGGCGCCTTAAACACACGGCTGTCATCGAACGAGCCTCCAACCTTCTCCGCAACGACCAACAAAGGATCGACACCTTCCGCAGCTACGTCAGCAAATTCCGCACAGGCACCTTCAGCGGCGAAGACCTCGTCGAAGCTTTTTGGGCACTTATGGACGTTTCGCCCGCCGACATGGGTAAACTCATGAACGAGCTCATTGAAATCTACGAGGATGAGCGAAAACAATCCGAGCTCCGTCGGGCCTGGAACAACTGGAAAGCAATTAACGAAGACTACCCCCCGATCGCCGGCGCCTCCTCCTCCTCCTCCACTACCCTCAACCCCACAACCACCGCCTCCTCCAACCGCGTCCTCCGCCTCAAATCCTCAACCCAAAAATCCAGCCGCTCCTCCACAGCACGGCAAACAGCCTGGGGCACGGCCAGCCACTCCTACCCCCTCTCTGACTCCACATCTCGCCGCAGTCCTCCTCTCCCCTCGTCCTCCTCCTTCTCAGCACCACAACAATCCACATCAACAACCTCCTACGCAAGAGCAAACGGGAAGCAGAAAGCGGCTGCCGTGGTCAAGAGAGATGAGTTCCCGGGACTGCCGCAGGTTAACAGGAAACCCGCGAATTGGACTCCGGTCCAAGCGAAGAAATCGAGTTGGGAGCCGAAACCCCCAGAAGTGAATCCGTGGGCGGCGGGGGGAAGTGGTGAGGGGCAGCAGCAGGCGGAAGGACACGCGGAAGGCGAGCAGACGGGCGGGAGGAAGAAGAAGGGGAAGGGGAAGGAGGTGTTGTTTAGAGTTGGGTTGTAGTGTTGTAGGTGTTGTGTTGAGGGCGATGGTAAGTAGGAGGGAATCGTGATTCGTGAATAAGTGGATTGGGGAGTTATAAGTATTATCGCCCTTGAGTAATCAGGGCCGGAAGGATTCGGGATTCAAAGCTCCGGGAAAGAACAGAGAAAATATTAAGAGCTATGGTTATCTACAGCATAAACACTAGGGATAATGTTAGTGTTCTTAGATAACGTTACTGCCAATGTTAGAATCCACTGTCTTTATAGCACACTTCCCATACTTTTATGATGTACACAGTAGATTAACAACATCCGTAACATGACGGCATCTCATTCACGTGTACACATATATAGAAGGCGAAAAGGTGAGATTGCAGTGGTTAGAACGCACCCAAAATGACGATGTTTTACCAGTCAGGCCTTGAATTCACGAATCCTATCAATTAAAATCGCACATAAAATCACAACATACTTGAAGCAGCCATCACTAGTTTTCACAAACTACTGTATTATCATCAACATGACTATCGCATGAGTACCGCCTACACCTACGTACTACCGCCGTAAAGACCAACATCGTGAATATCATTCATGGAACGTCAAAAAAAAGCAAAAGCAAAAGGTAACAAAACAGGAAGAGCGGAAAAAAAGCAGGAAGGTTGAAAAGTTGGAGGTGGCCAGCAACCAAAAGACAGGAGAGGAAGAAACAGAAGAGAACAGAATTAGAGGAAGGCGCAGGAAATAAAAAGCAGTAGAAAACTGAAAAATGATGAAAAATGAAAGATGGAAAAAAAAAAAAACCTCGAAAATTAAAAGAAAACGATATCAAGAAAGAAAAATCTCAGATACACCAAGCCTTGAAAACACCCACATCAAAACACGTAATATCCTACCACTACCCTACGAGTTATTCTCCATCCAGCACGCCTGAACAACCCTCGTCCCTCCTCCCATCACCGCATCACCGCATCAACACCACAACCCCCCCGACAAACCACCCTCTCCCCGACACAACCCTATAAACCCCTTCCCCCCACCTCCTCTCCTATCCGCCCTCGCAAACACAATACTCTCCGCGAGCTGCAACTCCACCGGTCTCGCGGCGGTGGGAACAAAACACGGTGTCACAGTCGGCACGAAGTGGGGTGTCGGGAACGCGCAATACGTTGCGGATGACGCAGAGGACGCGTGACACGAGGAGGAGGTGGAGGGGAGGATAAAGTAGCTGCGTGCTGCTGCGGAGAAGGAGGGGACGGCGGGGATTATGATTTCTTCTTCGGAAGAGCAGGAGAAGTCATAGTCGTAATCGTCATCGTCAGAGTTGTAGCACGCCGAATGAGGGCACGAGGCGGAGAGGTAAGATGGCGTAGTATACGCTCTCTGTGGCGACCTTTTGTGTTCAGTGTGGATGGTGTGGTGAGCAGCGGCAGCTCGGTGAGATTGGTGGTGTGGTTGGTGGTGAAATGGGTGTTGTTGATGATGCTGTGTTTGACTCCAGCGAGGTGACGTGGTATTGTCGGCCGCCCGTGCGCAACTGGGACATGCCATAGACACCTCGAGATCGGGGGATTGGATGACGTTTTTGCAGTCTTTTCCACAGGTCTGGGGGCGGAAGGTGGTGTCATGGTTGCAGGAGTAGCGGAGGACTTGGTAGCGACAGGTTGGGCATGGGGAGGGGGTTGCGGGGCGGTGGGAGGAGGAGGAGGGTTGGGGGTACGAGCAGGTCAGGGAGAAGGTATCGGTGGGAGGAGTTGGGCGGCGAGTTGGCGGAATTACAGGTGAGAGAGGTGACGGAGATGAGGACGGGATGTGGAAGGGTGGAGGATGGGGATATTGTTTTACTGGGTGGTGGTGAACTGGAGGTTCTCGTTTTTCCTCCATTCGAGGTCTGGGGGCCGGAGCGTGTTGTTGTTGCTGTTGTATTCCTCCTCCTGCGAAATTCCCACTTGTCGGAACGTGGATTCCACCCATAACTGCGTCTCGTCCCATACTCTGCCCTCTCAGCTGCTCTCTCCTCCTAATCTCCTCCTCTTCCTCAAACCTACTCACAGCATCCTGAGCACCCATGGAAGCCCCATTCATCTTTGGCCTAACCACCAATGCGCCCTTCATCTTGACATCCTCCTTCATTACTGGCTTCTCAACCGTCTGCAACCACGGCTCATCCTCAGAATCCTCCACAATCACCCTCCTCCTACTCCTCTCCCGGTGTCTCTCTGGGTCCTTCTCCACCCGTTTTTTCCCCTTCCCCATAACCGGCGAGCGTGTTCTATATCCCCTCAGAGACCCGAAATCATCATCGTCGTCGTCGTCCTCATCTGATCCATCGACAACGGTCCACGCATCGCCTCCCAAATCCACGCCTTTTCCTGTATTCTGATATCCCGCTGCTCTCCTCCCACCCCCGCCAAACATTAAACCCAGATCCCGTCGTTCGGCGGCGGCGGCTTTCTCCTCGCAGTCAGGACACGGGAAATCAAAGGTGGGGCCGTAGGTGGCGTTTTGTGCTCCCGGGGGACATGCGTTGGGGCGGGAGCAGCGGATGAGGGGGGGCATTTTGACGTGGTTGCAGGTGTAGTAGAAATTCGACTGTTGACACATTTTGGCGTGGCGTTGAAGAGAAAGCTAAGTGTTGTTTGAGTGTTTGCTGCTCGCGGAGAAGGTGGAGGAGATTGGAAGGTGGTGGGTGACACCTGGGTGGGAGCCTGAGGGAATGTGGTGGAACGAAAGGACCGCAGTAATTACCGCTTGTAAGTGATGTGAGCGAGTGAAAAATTGGAGCCTGGAAGGGAGGATCAGATTTGTAAAATGTCGATAGAAAGAGGATGGCGATGAGTGTAGGCAACCTTGGTTGCGTGTGGAGAGGCGAGGATGAGGCGGAGACCGGTGAGGAGACCGTTAGGGAATAGTGAGTCAGGTTGCCGCCAACTGGGAGGGAGGGGAGCGTGGATAAACCAGCAACACTCAAAATATAAGTGCAAGTGCAAGTCGGGAACTGCCCCAGAGCCTAGCTTTAGCTTCACGTTGAGCTGTTGCGGGTGAGGCGATCGTGGGTGGAAAAGGAAACCACGGAATCAAAAAGCCGCACACACGAGTATATACTAGAGCGGTCGTACTGACGGAACGTCTCGTCTGGTCTTGCCAGGAAGGAGACGGTGGGGTGTTGGCACAGTATCGTATCCAGGTGTTATCCCAGGAGCATTATCGCGGAAAGACGCATTGATGGGGGTTGCGGGACATTGATTCTTGAGATACAGAACACTACCGCAGCACATGGAACATGTAACATCTCATCAAGTCACAGCGCTGTATATCAGCCTCAGGTCCATGTATGATCACGCGTTTCAAAACATCGGCAAATCGCAGCCAAAGAGGCACCAGCTCCCGCCAATGACAAAGCCGACAAGCCACGGGTGGTGGTGTTGACAACGGTGTGTGACAACATGAGTGCACTCAACTGGGGGCTGTGCTTCTCTCTTCAATTGGAGGAATGGTATTTGGACTTTTGTACTTATGCACACCGATGCACACAAGCTGTAAGTTACGTATCCCGGTATTTTGCGTAATGAGCCTCTTCCTTTCTTCGCTGGTTCACCCGCTCGACCACCTCGCTTCCCCAAAACTCTTCCGGTGTTTTTGATCCCGCAAGTACCTCCTTCTCATGTTTCTTCGCCTCGTCTTTGGTCATGACGACCAAATCATCCAGTGAAACACGGTGTTCCTCCTCAGCCCAGTAACCCTCTTCGCGATGCGGGAGCGGGTTCCATCGAATCAGCTCGAGCCTCGTAGAAATACCTGATATAACGCTCTTTCCCTTGAATACCTCTTCGGTAAGATAGCCAATGTCGGTTTCCGTCAAGGGGAGTTTAAGACCAATCACATTTCCGCGCAATCGACTCTCAGAGCCAACAAGACGTGCTTGCATTTCCTGGTAGAGCTTTGTGCGGTTCTTTCCTTGAGAGTATTCCGTGGGGTAACCCGCGAGCGCGACGAGAACGTGGTTTGCGAGACAGAGGCCAAAGAAGCCGGGCATGGTACCGAGGACGGGAAGGATGCGGACACGGAAGTCGGGGAGGACGCCGAGTTCTTTCACACTGCCTTTTTGGAATTCCTCGTCGGAGAGGGGCATGAGGGAAGCTTTGCCGGGGCCGGGCTTCTCGGTGGAGTAGACAACGGGGATACCGGTGGCAACGCCTTTCA
Organism: Ascodesmis nigricans; assembly: GCA_004786065.1. Classification (NCBI taxonomy): domain Eukaryota; kingdom Fungi; phylum Ascomycota; class Pezizomycetes; order Pezizales; family Ascodesmidaceae; genus Ascodesmis; species Ascodesmis nigricans. The sequence goes on from ML220130.1 coordinate 77,935, forward strand.
TGCGCAGACGGCGACGGGTTTGGCGAGAGAGAGGATCTTCGGAAGATTCAGAGATGTCGCCAATCATAACCTGGAGATTTGGTTAGAAAGGATCAAAAGTATGGGCGACATAAAGCGTACTCTAGTAGGATCGCTCTTGCACCCAGCGCCCATGCTGGAGATGACCCGGATCCCTCTGCTGTGGCAGAGATGGAGGAGATCCACTTTCGTATCCATGTTATCGATACAGTCCACCACATAGGTTGGTTCTCCGCTGAGCAGAGCTTCGCCCTTCTCCATGTTCCACAGCTCATTCCGGGCCTCAATCTTGACCCATGGGGCAACCTGCTCAAGATGCTTCCGGAGAGCCATGACTTTTGGAGTTCCGACATCAGCCAAGTTGGCTACAGCGTGCCGATTAAGTGATGAAAGCGTAACTTGATCAAAGTCGATCAGACGGATTCTGCCCACACCAGACCGGACCAGCATGGTAGCTGCCCAAGAACCGACACCTCCGCAGCCGACGACAATGACAAAAGCGTTCCGGACCTTTGAGAGGCCTTCATCTCCGAGGAAGACGCGGTTACGAGCGAGCTGTTCGAGGATGAGGTCTGTGATCGGAGGTCAGTGTTTGCTGTGTTGTTTACTCGACACCAACACACCTTCATCATAATCACCTCTCCTCGCCCTCGCTGCCATTACATTTTCGCGGTCGGGTTCATTCTGTAGTTTCGAGAATGTCGCAGGTGCTCCATATTCTGTGAGCTGGGCATTAACCTTTTAGCGGCACGTTATGGGGTCGGCCGGTGAAAGGCATTGACGTACTTCGGTGGCTTCGGCGGACGGTGGGATGGAGTCCTTGATGCTTCGGACGCGGGAGAGCTGGCGGGCTTTCTGGAGGGCAATGACGGTGGAGCCGACAGCGAAGCCAGAGGCAACAGCGGTCAGGACGAGTTGGCCACGGTGTGAGGAGAGGGCGGAGGAGACGGAGGAGGAGATTGAGTCCATGGTTGGCATGTTCACATAGGCGGGGGTCTAAAAAACTCTCCGCCAGAGGGTGATCCCCATGATGGATATCACGTGATTTTGTGAGTTCAGGCACGGATGGATCTCGGCTGGTGGATTAAGGATTCAGATGAAGCGGCTTCCGTGATACGGAGGGAGCCCAGCTGAACACCCCTAAACACTGTGAGATCCAGTGGCCAAGATGTATCATGTTTGTACATTCTTGTATTTCAGTGTCTTGCTCTCTCGTGGCAGTCGCGTGGATGGCCGATGGAGATGGCGGTGGCTGGATTGCTCTCGTGCCTGCCAGCCCAAAGCACGACAGCACACTCTCTCACTCTCATTCTCTGGGCAAAAGCCAGCTTGGTCAGCGGCCCTCACTGCCTCCCCCCGAGCCTCTCTCCTCTGTTCTGCCCTGTCGCCTTCCGACCACCCCGATACTCCGACAGAGACCGAGAGCTCTCTAAAGCCCAGAGCTTAATAGCCCTCGTCCACTACACTCCTCAGCCTCCCCAACTCGCTCCTCCTCCTTCTCCTCGCCAACACCCTCGCTCCTAACCGCCCCCCGTATCTGCGTCGCCCGTGCTCTGCCGAAACACCCCCCAAGACTCCGTCCGCCTGCTCCGATCATTCCACACCCCCGGACCCGTCGGCCTTTGCCTTTCGGACTGTCCAAGAAGCCGAAGCTGTCGACTCTGCGTATAAGCTATGCCAGGGACCAGCTACGACTCCATCACCACAAACGAACCCTTCAGAAGCTCGAATGACGCCGGAATGAGCACTTCAACAACAGGATTACTGTCGCCTAAGAGGTCTGACTCTCTCCCGCACCGGACAGCTCGCAGCGCTCACATAATACAGGCGGCGGCGGCATAGCACAAAGTCGGCGTACTTCCAGGGAGAAGCAACATGGGCCAGCAGCGTGATCAACCTGTTAAACACCAGTATGTTTCTTGAGTATCTGTCCGGGTGTGCGCATGCTGACTCGCAAAAGTTGTTGGCGCTGGTGTCCTGGCCATGCCACGGGCCATGTCGCAGTTTGGTATCGTGCTCGGTGTCTTTGTCATTGTATTCTCGGCCTTTGCCTCGGGATTCGGCCTCTACCTTCAAGCTCGGTGCTCAAAATATGTCGAGCGAGGAACAGCGAGCTTCTTTTCGCTCAGTCAGCTTACATACCCTAATGCTGCTGTCATTTTCGATGCTGCCATTGCGATCAAATGTTTTGGTACGTTGCAGTCTTGGAATCTTGGGAAACATGGAATCTGACCAGTTTAGGTGTCGCTGTTTCATATCTCATCATTATCGGTGACTTGATGCCACAGGTTGTGCGTGGTTTTAGTGAAGACCTTGCAGATATCCCGTATTTGAGTGATCGCCACTTTTGGATCACCGCATTCATGTTAGTCATGTTCTACAAGGGGATTCTAACTTAACTAACCATGAAACAGGTTGATTGTCATTCCGATTTCCTTCTTGCGTCGCCTTGATTCCCTCAAGTACACTTCAATCATTGCTTTGACCTCAATCGCATACCTTATCCTCCTCGTCTTTGCTCACTTTATGCTCGGCGATGCTACCGAAGAGCGCGGCCCTATCCGGGTCATCACCTGGTCTGGCCCGATTGACGCTCTCAAGAACTTTCCCATCATTGTTTTCGCCTACACCTGCCATCAGAACGTATGTCACCCCAATAACATTACTCTCCGTAACACAACTAACCCTGTGAACAGATGTTCAGCATCGTCAATGAAATCCGCGACAACTCTCATTCCTCCACGCTCTCCGTCATTGCCGGTTCTATCGGCACCGGCTGTGTCACCTACGTCTTCGTCGCCATCACCGGTTACCTCTCCTTCGGCGGCACCCCCCTTGGCAACATCATCGCCCAATACTCGCCCTCATGGACCTCTACCATTGGCTGCGCCGCCATCGTCGTCCTCGTCATGTTCTCCTACCCCCTCCAAGTTCATCCCTGCCGTGCCAGTATTGACAACGTCCTGAAATGGCGTCCGAGGCGGTCCAACGTCCCTCCACCTCCACCACCCCCCAATTCTGGCCGCGCCGCGGAAATCAGTGACACGAAATTCGCAATCATCAGCACCGTCATCATCATTGGGACTTATGCGACTGCGATGAGTGTCAGCAGCTTGACCCGCGTGTTGAGTTACGTGGGGAGCACCGGAAGCACGAGTATCAGTTTCATCCTTCCTGGATTGTTTTACTGGAAGATTAGCTCCCCCGAGAGCGATAATCGGTTGCTGCTGAAGGATCATGATGATGAGTGGGACGGTGCAGAGAAGGAGGGTGGGTGGAAGGATAAGGCGGTGAGGAAGGGGAGTTTGGTATTGGCGATCTATGGCGTGGTTGTGATGGTCGTGTGTTTGGGGACCAACGTGTTTTTATCAGGTGAGGGGGCGCATTAAATAGAGAATTTTGGTGGAAGTGGATGACGATAGAGGGGGATATGGAGGTAGAAGATGTGGACGATATAGAGAGCTAGAGGGGCGTTGGAGCTGGAGCGCTGACTCGGAGATCTGGGTTCTTATTTCCACTTTAGGATTAGTTTTTTTGGTTAGCTGGGGTACCTAGGCGTTTGATGGATGTCTGTTCATGTGTTTAATGTCTTCTGAGCTGAGTTGAAGCGTTGTTATGAGCGGTGCTCTTTGGCAGATCCGGAGCAAATAGTAGAGTTAGATGGGATTGATCCATAACGATAGTTTAACCGATAGTTTATGCGTATACTTAATGATAGAAACCTCCCCATTAACTCTCTTCGCATCAACGTGAACTTACCCTTGACCCACTGACCATTAGCTTAACTCAAAAGTCAATGCCAACGGGCTAACATCATAACGAGTGACACACGGTGTTCCCACTCCTGCCCCCGAAAGCTTCCCCAACCATGCAACACCTCCCCGAGTCTTTAAACCACCATCATCACCCACATCTCCACACACAACAGCCCTCGCTCCAGACCACCAACACTATCAACACCTTCCCCCCCCCCACTCCCCCCATCCTCGCGCACCGTTGCCTTGTGTTGCACAACCAAGCGCATTTCGCAGGAAGCTTAAGCCCACCTCACCCCTGTCCTGTCCTGTCCTGTCCTGTCCGGCGACCCCCGACCCCCTTCAGAACACCATTATCACCACCCTCACCGCCCTCCTCCTCGCTCCTCCGTGCACACCCCGCCGCCGCAAGCAACAATGTCAAAAAAAACATGGGAAATTGACCCCGACACGCGCCGCAAGGTTGCCTGCCCCCTTCCTTCCTTGCTCCTTCCTCGAATTACACACACGCTGTACTGGGGGGAGACAGAGAGCTGGAACTGACAGATAATGCCACGAGTGCAGCTGCTCGAGTTCCAGAAACGCGATGGGAATAATGTGTGCTGCGATTGTGGCGCCCCCGCGCCACAGTGGGCGAGTCCGAAGTTTGGGGTATGTTGTCCTGGGGGAGAATGGGATGGATTGGGCTGATGGGGCAGATCTTTATTTGCTTGACGTGTGCAGGTGTTCATCGGTGAGTGTTCTCTAAGGGGTCGAGGGTGACCGGCTGGTAATTGGGGGGATAAGGACTGACATTGTGTCCAGAGGACTCGGAGTGCATATTTCGTTTGTGCGCTCGGTCACGATGGATTCGTTTAAAGAAGACGAGATCCTCCGGATGGATAAAGGCGGCAACAAAAAGTGCCAGGAGTACTTTGTGGCAGCGCCTGAGTTTTATGATGGCATGACGATAGCGGAACGGTATTCGGCGGAGTTTGCGGAGGATTATAAAGAGAAGGTATTGCTCCGTGGCATATCCCCTTCTCTCCTTCAGGGGCAATTCACAGCAATGGTCAAGCTGACTCCTTTCTCTCCCTCTCTCAGTTAACCGCCGAAATCGAAGGCCGCGAATGGATCAAAACCGCGCGACCCCCCAAACCCCAACCCTCCTCCTCCTCCTCCCGTCCCTCAGCCTCCACTATCCCGCTCTCCAGCAAACAACAAAACGAGCAATACTTCTCCCGGCTGGGCTCCGCCAACGCCACACGCCCCGACCACCTCCCCCCCTCCCAAGGTGGTAAATACGCTGGCTTCGGCTCCACTCCCACCCCCTCGCAACCCTCCTCCTCCGCAGCCCCAGCCTTCGACCTCAACGACCCGATCGGCACGCTCACAAAGGGCTGGGGTTTCTTCACCAGCACCGCTCTCAAGGGCGTCCAAACGGTGAACCAACAAGTCCTCCAACCAACCGCACAAAAGCTTGCCGAAGCAGACTTCGGGAAGACGGCAGCCCAGCTCGGGCAAAGAGTGGGCGAAACGGGGAGAGCGGGGTTCGAGGGCTTTACTAGGTTTGTGGAAGGTGCTCCGGGGACTGCAGGGGGACAGAGGAGGCAGGCGCCCGAGCCGGAGAGGAAAGATTTTTGGGAGAGCTTTGGGTTGCCTCCTGCCGGGGAGAAGGTGGAGAAGGTTGAGAAGCCGAGCGCGATTGGGACGAGTGCGATGAAGCCCGCGCAGGGGAAGGCGCAGAAGAAGGATGATGAGTGGAGGGATTGGTGAGTGTGTTTTGATCGAAGGTGGAGGGGTGGTTCGGGGGTTGGTATCGTAGGGAAGAGGGGAGACTGGAGGGGGGAAGGGGAGTTTGAGGGATACATGTTGTAGGGGTTTTTACTACCACTGGGTTTTGGGGATTAGACTCGTTACATTTTCCGGGATTATGGGGGGTTATGGGGCGATGCAGGGGGAAGGTGATGCAATAGAATGATACATGATTATGCCAATATGGTTAGCTATCTATGTTCTATGGGGCTCGATGTGTGGTGATGGGGAGGCGTGTGAGGATTGGGAGTTGGGATTAGTGACCCTGATGGAGTTGGGACGTAGCCTTCCAGCGGAACATGAACTGGCAAAGGCAAGCAAAGTCATCGAGGATGGCGGTTTTGTCTTGCACTATTAGGTAGTACTCCAGATTAGGCGCGGTATTCCTCCCTTCTGTCCATATCTCCCGCCAATCAGCCCGCAATGTCAACATTTGTAGACCCATATCGACACGTATCGCCAGTTCTCGCCCCACACTGAGTGGGTATCTGGCTGCACTGCATTCTCATACAACTTCTGACACTCCTCATCAGCATGCATTATGTGTGTATTTACGAAGCATCAACAAGACAGTGTGTAGTCCTGTCTGCAATCCTTAACTACCCGTCCATGGGATGGATGTTTCATACCAGGCCAGAGACTCTTCATCGGCATTCAGTGCTAAATCGTCCGGTTTCAGAAACGCCACAGGTGCGAGCCGGAGTCCCCCGATATATACGAGGCAGCTTGAGGTAAGGTGGTAAAGGTAGAGTAGGTATCGTGTGTGCGCACGAGGATTGGAGGAGAAAGTAGAAAGTTGGATACTGTCAGCATTCATGGCGGTGGGTGTGAGATGGTGGAAGTGCAATGGGTTGTGATGTGGAGAGATTTCAGAATTTGTGATGTGGGCTGGCTCGCATGGGGACTTGGGTAGCTGGGCGGTGGAAGTGGGATAATGTGCGCCTGGAGTGAGGAGGGGAGAAATAAGGAGAAATATCATATTTTGTGTTCAAAATGTTGGGACGTGGGTTTTGGATGGTTGGTTGCTGGTGTGGGTTAGATTAAGCGTAACGTCGCGCATTAACGTTAACGTTATTTCGAAGTTTGTTTTGACGTGAACCACAGTTGAGTGGAGTGTCATGGATATCGGCCTCCTGGGAGTTTGAAGCACCATCCTCCTGATGGTCGAAGTGGTTTCGATTTGACCAATGGGTGCCGGTTCAGAAGTTGGGGATTGACGTCGATTTCCTGAATCCCCGTATTATCGTCCTTGGAAGAGGACCACGGCCCGCCCCCCTCTCATTGAGGATAGACAAGTGCACTGCAAGCATACACAACGGCCGTAAACCCCCCATGGACAACGCTCTCCTGATTATACTTCCATAAATTGACTTCTTCACTATATACACCAGTATCTACATCCACCGCTAAACCACTCCCCAACCCCTCTACCCCCATCAGCACCTCCCTCTCTAGCCCCAAACTTTAACCCCCACCCCCAAGCCACATCCCCCGGAATGATCCTATGACGCACTAGACGCTAGGGCCCGCAGCTGTCAAATTTAAAAACGTGCATAAGCGAGCGGGAAGCCAACATCGGTGGTTACCTGGCTGACGTATGGAGTTGGAGATGAGGATGAAGATGGGGATGAGGATGGAGGTGATGGATATGGAAATGGAGAAGGATGTGGAGATGTATTTGACGATGGAGATGGAGATGGAGCAGCGGAAAATGGAGAATAGCGAGATGAGATGGCAGCAAGAGCAGCGGGAAATGATCAGTGGATGAGACGGTAGCGGGATAGCAGCGCGGAATGGTCAACGAGGTGAGATAGCAGCGAGAGCAGGGGGAACTCAATTGACGATGCAAATGTCCAGCAGCGAGCAGGATCATGTATCCAGTGAGTACAACCAGCGGGAAATGAGCATCGACAGATGACGATGGCCGCCCAGTTCGACGCGCCTCATCCTTCAGAGCAGCGAGAATTCATCAGCTCTCAGCCACCATGAATCCGATTGCCCAGATCAGCCGGCCAGCCACCGATAAGACAATCTCGCCCGCCGCTCCTAGCCAGCCCTGCGATTGAGCATTTGCCCGCTTGACATTTTCCCGCTTCTAGGGCAAAGCCCTGGGGAGGGGTATATCTCCTTCTGCTGCCCCGCACCCTTCTTTCCTCCTCCACCTCCCCCGCATGACCAGGTCTCCGTACTGAAACATCAAGGTTGGAGACTCTGCTAGTCAATGCTCTCTTCTCTCCGGAGATTGCTTCAAGAAAAGATCGCAGCCCGACTTGTTCCGTGCTCAGACCTCTGTCGCCGGTTGTTGGAGGCGTCTGTTTCGCACTCTTGGTTCTCGTCATCGCTGTCTAGGCCAAAACATCTCGAACGTATCATCATGGCTGGAAAGACACGGTTCATCCAACTCCGGCTATGGAAGCAGCGGGTCCATCTCTCCTAGCCACTGGCAGAGGGAGTTGGCTCGTCTGCGCGACGAGGTTGCCGATCTCCGCCGTCGCTCTCTCCGACAGGTCCGAGGAACAAGCTCTCGCTGCTCGGCTTGCGTCTCTTGATCTGGATGTTCTCCACGAGAAAGACCGGACGAGGATTGCTCTCAGGTAAGTACAATCCCCAGGTTGGTGTCGACTCAAGGCTAGCATACCAGTAGGAAAGCGATGTATCCTATGACCTGGATGAGGGATGTAATCCGGAATCCTGTGTCCATCTGGGGAAACTGATCGAGCTCACCGAAGAGCACCAGCACACGCTCGCCGACCTCGAAGAAGCACGCAACGACCTGGTCAAACCCAACAGGGAGTATCAATAAGCTGTCCGAGGACTCCACGGCGATTCAGAGCGAGCTCGCGTACCCGGCCTCGGCGATGACTCCGCTGACGACGAGGACGGCTATGGCTCAGACGACTCGGAGTGCACCATGGGTTCCCACCGCCCTATACGGCCTTACAACTCCAGGGAGTCAGAGTTATCAGCGATCGAGGTCGAGGATGAGCTGTCGGTGCAAATTCAGCATCGAGATACTCTCAACGGCGACCTTGAGAACGAAAGGCATGAAGCGACCTTCATTGCGGACGAGCTATTCCAGCAAATCCAGTATCGCGACTCGGTCATGGATGACCTTTAACGCTCGGTGGAGCTTGAAGCGTTTGATCGTGTCCGGCAACTTATAGTGAAAGAGCTCCTAGAGCAGGTACACTTTTGCCATGACTTCATTGCCAATCTCCTCGTCGAGCCCGGGGGGTTTCATTCTCAAACTTCACGGGAAACTTCAAGTGGGGGAAGAACTAATGCGATGACGGCGCACCTGTCCTGATCCCATTCCCAGGGCCCGGGTTTGAGATTGGGCGGTGGAGCCTGAACAGCGTTCTGAACCCTCCCCCACGAGGTGCGCGTTCGATTCACCTCAGTTGATTACTGCAGTGCCGGTTTCTTCAGGCCTGTGGATGTTCGAAGATTTTGTCCGACTCTATTATCATCGCTGATCCAGCAGCATGATTGATGCCTTGTCAACCTTCACACCACATGGTTATACCGATGTACTTTGCAACGGCGGTGTAGACCCACGCTCTGGTTCATTGGGGAAAAAAAAGAAAAGGAAAAAAAAAAGAAGAAAATTAAGAAAGAAATCAAAACCAAGAATAAAACCTTCACTAGCGACATTACCCTTCGTCCTATGGTTAATGTTCATCGACTGGGGACTGAGCCGCAGTATTTTCCTGTTAGTCGGGCCAGTTTATCTTTGCTTTTTCTCTGTTTGCTGTTGTTTATGTTGATGATGCTCTTGTTGTTAGTCGTTTCATCATTTCTTGTTATTCATGTGGTAATTATTCATGTTGTCGGCGTTATTCCTGTTGTCGGTATTTTTTTTGTCGTTGTTAGTTATTCTTCTCATTATTCTTCTCTTCCTTATAATTTTCGTGGGTATTCCTGTCATCGTTATGCATGTTGTTAATCCTTCTTGCTTACTTGCGCTGTTGGTTGATTGGCTCTTCTTTGGCGTTGAGGGATTTGCTTGATATTTGATGTTTGGTCGTTTAGGTGTTCGGTTGTTTTGGAGGAGTTTTAAGGTTTTGATTTTCATGCTCGGTTTCAAAGTTTGGTAAGTCTATCCTCCCCAAACTGCTCTGATCAGGATCTTCTAACATGACAGCAGGTTGTATATACGTCAAGGACTGTGGGTACCGGCCATGATTTCCGTTGGTCATTGGTCTATGCGGGGGCTGGGGTATTTGCCGAAAATGGTGATTCGTCTTCGGCTTCGGGGTAGGGGGCATTAATCGAGACGGTGGTGCGTCTTCGACTTTGGGGTTTGGGGTATTCGCTGGGACGGTTGTTCGTCGTTGGCTTGTGTGAGATCTGGGGGTCTGGTTGATTCCAGCCGGTCGAGGGTAGGAGGGCTAGTCGTGATGGTGGTTCGTTTGGCTAGTTCTTGTATCTTCGATTCGGGACTCATCAATGCCATAGCTTGTGTCCTCAGGTGCGGGGTTGTCGGAATCTGATCGAAAAACCGATGTCGAACTGAGTGGGGACTGGGGGTTTGGAGAGATTAGCATTTGCCTTCCAGCATGGACGGGATGTTGCTTCACTGCTTCGGCGATGGGGGTCCGGTTGGGGTTAATCATCCTCATCCGTAGTGCGCGGTGGCCAGAACGGGCTCAAGACCTCTTGCGGCTTGAAGGGTTGGTGGTGTTGGGTTTTACATACACCCTGAGTTGAGACCGAGCTGAGGCTGTTGGGGGTCCTTGGTTTGATCCGTGCTGCGGGGTGGGTTTTTTTTTTTTTTTTTGGGGGGGGGGGGGGGGGGGGGTGGTGATCTTGACGCGAGTCCAGGCACGTCACTTCAGAAGGAAGAGGCGATGGAGAGAGCTTCGAAACCCGGTAAGTCAAGTCCCTCCAACGCATGAATAGACATAATAAGGTGGTACGGAAAGCTATTTGGATGACAGGCTAAGCCACGGCCACAGTACTTCTCGGTAATCTACAGTTGTCGCGCAGGCATATTGCGATGACGACTGGTGGTCATGGATTGCCGCATTCGGCGTCAATTGCGTGACGATGAAAGAGGAATTTGTCTCCACGAACCGCTCCGTCTTGGTATTGTTACTGAGCAACATTCGAGTTGATGGGGAATTGAGATGGAGGCTTTTGGTGGACGAAGGTGAGGTATCTTTGATTAGACACGAGGCAAAGCTGGCTATTGATATGAAGGGGGGTCCAAGGGTGGCTCGTACTAAGCAATGGCACTGTTTTCGACACAGCCACTCCACACGCTACTTGAGTACAGCAGGCCCGACGTTCGTCCATACCGGTATGCGCAGACAATGACGCCCCTCACATCAATCCTGCGAGTACCTCAGGCATTTTCTGCACCCATTCTGTCGACCTTTTTGCGCTGTGAACACAAGGTGGGGGGTAATACACGACTTAATATATATTGGGGGATAGCTTGATAGCATTCCAGTCTACAGTTTTACTACATTACCAATGACGTGAGAGAGTTAGGCGGAGAGAAGAAATAATGAACTGAATGTCTAAGCGAGTGATACTCCATGTGCAGGATTGCGTGATGCACGCGCACCAGCCATACCGGTGCAGCATGTAACTCGCCTTCAGAGTACAGGCTAATGCCGTCTTGATGCCGACCGTTACAGGGAAATGTGGAGTCGAGAATCACAATCGAACTTGCCATGTTACGATTCTGGAGCTGAAGGTATTAACTTGTGTGAACAGGCACAGGCAAGAGTTTGCTGGTCTGGGGCATTCGTCATTGGACTTCCACAGCCACTGGCCACAATCACTCCCTATCCACAGAACATTTCAAAAGCTTCCCGATTCCCCGATGGAGGTCGTGGGGTGCAACGGTAGTGAGTTGACAGGCAGGGTCCATCGTGGGAGCCCCCCTGAGCATTTCTGTCTCTCTCGCAGCGCCAGTGTGATGGCCGCACATATTCGGAGCGCCCTCCTTCTCCTCTTCCTCCTTCTCCTCTTCCTCCTTCTCCAAGCGCCATGGTACTCACCCTGTGCTGTACCTGACTAGAAACGAACGAGCCAGGCCTTTGTACTTTGCCGCTCGCCCTGTCTCGAGGAAGCAATCGCTGTAAGCACCTGCACAGGGACGAGTCCTACCCTACCTACTGTGTTCAGTGTGCTGTGTTCGTCCTCCTCTTCTTCCTCCCCCCAGGCGTTGCTGCCCCGAGCGAGCTCCTCGTCTCCTCCCCTCATCCTGGTCCTCCCAGCTGCCCTCTCCACCCTCCCCACCAAACCCATCCTCCCCCTCCTCTCCCCCTCCTCCCCCTCCTCCCCCCGCTCCTCTTCATCGTCCCCAACGGCCACTGGGCTCTCTCCCTCTCCACCACCATTTGCATACACACTGCTCGCCAGAGACTTCTCTCCGCCTTCCTCGGTGCCCCATTGCTGCTTCTTGCTGCCTCCCCGTGCCGCCGGCTGTGTGGCTCCGCTTCATCTCCACCCTGCGCTCTTTCCCACCCAAGCACCCAGCTGTCTGTCCTTCTCCACCAGTGGTTGTCGACCAACTCTAATCACCTCTTCTTTCCACAGTCGCTGAATTCGTCGCTGTATAGTCATCGTAGTCGCCGTCACCAGAACCCCCGTCGCCCCCCGTCACTGCCGTGCAGATCGTTGCGTCGCTTCCCCCGCCCCCTCTTCCCCAAAGCTCCACATACCTGTACCTTGCTGGTCCTGGCAACCTGTACCTGACGGGACCTCAAACCCTCGCTCTGCCCTGAACAACCCACCATTGTGCTCCTGGGATACGAGATATCGCGTTCCTGTTCCCTCGTACCTTCGCAAACGCAAAAACGAGACACGCACACGTACACTCGCTCTGCACGGCGCCAGTCCGCCACTCAGGAGCCCGTCACTTGTCCGAGCCGTTGACAACGCTACTTCGCCCGCCGATCGCTTGAAAGGGCCCGCGCGAGCTCTGGAATACTCCTCCACAGGGTGAACACAGCAGACTGTGCAAGGGCTGACTTGCTCCATTACGCTTTGTCAGTGGGGAAACAACGCGTGGGAGGACTTTCTGGATTGAGGCGGTGTTGAAACGTCGGATTGAGGCCATCTCACTGCTGTTTCAGCTGGAAACGGTGAGAATTGCTCGCGGCAAGCGGTTGACAGCAATCGACGTGCATTTGGATTGGTAGCACGGCTGCGGAATTGAATATCGTGTTGTGTGAGGTTGGGCAAGACGGATAGAGTCAGGAACGCTGCATTCAAAAACATGGCGAACTCGAAGCACGGCAAGGCGAACAGTATCGACGTTTCTTCGTCATCACTCTTAGGTTCGAGCAAAGGCCTTAGTGGGAACATCAAATTGCACATGGCGCCGCTGCTCAAATACAAGTCACTTCGGGGGAACGACGCTTCTGATCGACAAAGGGAGAGCTTATCAGCGGATACAACATCGTTCCTGACGACAATTACTTCGGACCGTCCCCCGCAAATACCTCCCCACACCCCAACAACACCTACATTTCACGGAACAGATATAGGTCAAGACAGCTTCGGATCACCCAGACTCCCTGGAACGCCGACGATACGCGCCGTGACGGAACCAGGCAGCACAGCCGCACCCCTCAAGGTCACTACTTCCACCAGCTCATCTTCATCCCGACATCGCAGCCACAGCGCAACCTCCAGCCCCGCTTCAACACATCTTCCCCAAATGATTCCAGAAGGTCGAGAAGCTCCCTCTCCACCGCCAGTCCCGCCTTCCCCGGCCGAATCCACGGCCCGGGTACCCCCACCGCGGCCTGGCGGTTCATCGTCCAGGCGCTCTGCAAGCCAGGAGAAGAATTTTCTCAACAAGATCAAGAAGGGACGAGATGTTGCCCAGGAACAAGGAACGAAGGCAGTGGGCATGTTGAATAAATTCGGTCACGGTGCGTGGGACAAGTTCAAGACCCAGCGGGAGAGACTTTCTACCCCCAAATCAGGCGGCGGATATGGACGGTCGTCAAGCCCACAGAATTTGCACCGTGATCATTCGAAGAGGGATAAGAAAAAGGATGTGGAGGTGTTTGGCATGAAGCTCAAGGACGCCGTGGAGAAAACAAGGGTCCAAAAGGAGAGGAAGGGCGAAGATATTGCATTTTGGATTCCAGCCATCGCGTACAGGTGTATACAGTAAGTTTGTTCTGATTCATCTGGACGAGGACTTGCTGACAGTAATAAGGTATCTTAATGTTCATGGCCCGAAAGAAGTGGGAGTCTACAGGGTCCCCGGAAGTACTGCTGTGGTGGATGAGTTGCGAGCGGAATTCGTAATGTGTAAGTTGATCTTAGGGTTTATTAAGTAGGGGCAGGTGGCGGTTGGCTGACTTTGTATCAAACAGACCATGATGTTGATTTGTTTGAGAATCCACCCAACGACCTGCATACAGTGTCATCCTTGTTGAAGTCGTACCTCAGGAGCCGTAAGTACATCATACAGTCTTTTCGTTACCGTGCTGACCTTGACTGTATAGTCCCTGAACCTGTTATCCCCAAAGATGTGCAGACTCGAATGTACGAGCGCTGCAAAGACCACGCCGATCTTTCTCGTCCACCTACCGAATTCATTGAAGAGCTCTCTAAGCTCCCGCCCTATGTGAGAATCCTTTCTCATCTCGTTTTGCCTCTGTTACTGATCAGCAACAGAACTACTACCTCCTCCGCTACCTCTTCTCCCATCTCTCCGCCGTCAACGATGCATCGGGAATTAACAAAATGAACATCCCCAATCTTGCAATGATTTTCTGTCCCACTCTCCGAATGGATAGGTTCGCGTTCAACTGGTTGGCTGGAAACTTCAACATGTGCTGGACTATGGGCTGCGTTGGTGAGGAGGAAGAGTATCTGTTGTCGAGCCAGAACCAAGTCGGAAGGAGGCCAAGCCATGCCTCTGTTGCGTCCTCGTCGTTGGCTCCCCCGCTTTCTGCTGGTTCGTCGACCATGAGGCCAGATACTAGGGGCACTGAGAAGGGGACTACTACTGTTCGTCCAGCTACCAATGGAGGCGAGACGAGGCCTCCGACATCTCCATCTCCCGGACCGCAGAAAACACCGGCCCAATCCTCCGCGTCCTCGTCCCCGAAGCCAACCGCAACGTCTCCGAAAACAAACGGCACTTCGCCTACAGCGGTGCCAGCGAAACCCGCCTCTTCGCCCCCGCCATCATCTCCCCCGTCTCCGTCTCCGATTTCCCTGGCCTCATCCGCACCCAAGCCGCAACCCAGCACCACTGGAGTTTCTAAAGACGATCAGGCGGTAATCAAAGGCCTTTCAGCGCTGCATCTCCAATCTTCTTCACCGCCAGCCTCACAATCGGGTAATAAAGACGCGTCGACACTGGGAGCGGGCCATGCGAGGTCGGATAGTATGATTGTACAGACCGGAAGGCTGAGCGTCGGAAACCCACTGGATGCCGTTCCGGGGAACGCACCGATTGTCGAAGTCGGTGGACGAGGAGAAACATGATACGACACGTGATACTATGTTACGGAAGCAACCGGGAGTGTAATGAAATAACTTGGAGATATTGACTGAGCACGACGAGAACGTTGAATGAAAACGAGGATGAGGAATCAATCCCATCGCTGGCTCGATGGGTTCAACTGGATTTCAACTGGAGACCATGTGGAATCGGCTTTTATGCATGTTATGCATTCCTCCCTTTTCTTCTTTTTTCATCTGTGTATTTTTTTTTTTTTTTTTTTGCCGTTCGCCATGTTATTACGGATCCTTTCCCCCGCAAGCGGTGTTTAGGTTGATGCCTTAACATGTGCGTCCAGGCTTTTTTTCTTCTTCTTATTGTTCAGAACATTTGTTTCCACATTGTTTTAGCATCGTTTTTCTGTTTTCCGTGTTTTCCTTTTTTTTTTACTCTGCTTTTTCTTATCACCAACTCGAGGATGGATGAATACACCCCCATCCCCTCTAGTTTCAAAAATAAGGAATGATACCCCCTCTCACACTTTGTTTTTTCTCTTTTGCTTTGACTCTAGCAATTAGCCTAGCCTAGCGTACCGAGTTGCGTGTATCATACGTGTTTTTCTTTGTATTTTTTTTGTCATAGGTGTAGTTTTGCTATCTCTGTTTTTTTCTGTTATGATTGTTGTTGTTTGTGGAGGAGGGGGGGGGGTATTAATCATGATAGTACTAGTACTAGCAACGTGCGCACTACATTGGCTGCACGCTTGATAGTTGCGGGATTACTTGGCTAGCTGGCTACAGATATGGCGAACTAACATTTGTGGTGTTGTTGCATTGAGGGTTGTTTTTGTTGAACGGATACTCGAGGTGGTGGATGGGGGTAATTGTCTGGATGAGATGAGATGGGAAGGGATGGGATTACTAGTACCTACTTGAGACTCTACTGTAGAGAGAGATGAGATGAGATGAGATGCGATACGTAATACACGAGGAACATTGGCGGGTCCAGGAATTGGTGTTCGAGAATTAAGGAATTGTGTGATCATTATCATCATGAGGCACGGCCGGGGATTGCGGTATCGATAAGCCGTACTCTCATCATATGCTGGTGGCGGTTGAAAAGTTTCAAAACGGAGGTAAGAATGAAAACATTGAAAAGTCTGTTGAAGGGCGAAGATCCAAACTCAACAGCATCGTGCATGTTTTCCTTGGTGTTGCGGGATGTGTGTCCTTCTAAAAAAAGTCCGCCATGAGTTAGATTTTCATTCACCAAGTTGATCCCAGATTTTGGAGGAAAGAAACAATGATAGTATTGCTACAAGTCCACGACATGATTATCAACATACCCGCTCTTCATTTTTAAACGCGTTTGGTAGATACAGAGGTGTTCTTCTCCGCATCATAACAAGCCCACCACTACCGCCCGAGAGCTTCCATGAGCTTAATTTCAGTCCATATGTATCTAAATCCCAAAAGCTCCACGGAAAAAAAGGTGCCGGGGAAACGCGATTCGTATAGGATAAGGAGGTGGGTGATTATCTGTGATTATCTGTGATGAGCGGTTCATCGCCCTGGGGTCTCACTATGGTTTAAGACATGATTGGGGGGAGAGGTTCATTGTTGGTGCGCCAGCGAAGTTGATTAATCTGTGCCGGTATCAGAAACCGTATCAGTCATTGAACACTCGGGCTCGGGGGTTCGTTGGCCAGGGGGTGTATCAGAATCGGTATTGATGGAGAGGCGATCCGAGTTCCAGCATCCTCACAACCCACATCATGGCGGTCATTTCAACTTCACAGGGCATACAACCGCTAACGGATTGTATCCATCGCCAAATAACACATGTGGAGTTTCTGTTTCCGCGACAACAACAACGGTCAGTCTCCCTGTCCAATTCTCACCAGGTCTCACCAACGCTAACACCCATTGCCTGATGCCCATCTCGCACAGATCCATTTCTGACCGACATCCCATAGTCTATCCTGGGCCGTATCTATAAGGATAGTTATATACCGTACCGGTACTTTCCCGCCATGAGCCTCCTTAAATAAACACCTTCCAGTACCGGCGCATCATGTTATCGATCGAATCATATCAAGCCATCCGATGATGTTGTGCAATGTGAAGGCAGGTGGGGGTCCAGGTCGGCGATTTATGACAGAGGTGATGTGATGCATATGTGCTTCCCGGGATTCGATACCATGGTATTGTAAGGAAATTTGGAAGTAAGTATGCAGGTTGGTGCGTGTGGCATTATCGATGTTGGTATTTTTTGGTCTCTACAAATCCCATTCTCAGCCCCCAGATTCTCGAGTCCCTGGGTTCGTAAAAAGAATGATAAAATCCCACGGTCCGAGTCCAACATCTGTGTCCGGGCCGATCAGCATTCAGCATTTGCCTCTGTAAAAAAAAACTTCCGCATCTTCCCGGTTCTGCCTAGAACGAAGAGGTTCACGAGGTCATCATGACTATTCTCTCTCGACGAACAGCCATAACGGAGGCCGCGGACTCCGACTCTACCATTGCGGGTGTAAGGAAAAAAATTCCTCAGCCTAGGGCCTCCAATGATGCTGCGCAGTGGATCCGGTTACAGTATACCTAGTTGGTATTTTTACGTTACGAATGCGACGGAGCCTTTACAACCATGACGAAATGGCGAGGATTTTCTCACGACCTCTTCAACTTGAAGGATCGAACGTGAATAGGCGTCCAGAACAGTCCTACACGGGATAGGACACGAGCCTTTGATTCATATCGGGACCATCGAATGGTGATATTGATGGGGGGTTGTTTCTCCGACCTGCAAGGTCCGAGGCCAAAGGGTTTTGCGTAAACTAGCTAAAATCCGTCATCCGCCTGCACGCGCGTCTGTGAATTTCGTGAAAGGAACATCCCGCTTGGGACCACTTTTCCACCTGCTGAGGAAGCTCGCCAGCTCGACTGACGATGTGACAAGAATCGATGGAGGCCGGACAGACCATTTATGACCCACTTCCCCACCTAGGGCGCTTGTTCCTTCTGGGGCCGACGATTTTCTGACATCCGAGTCAAGCTTTAACTTCTTCTTCCTTCCTCTCTCGTTTCTCGTTTCTCTTCCTCTCCGCCCCGTCTCCCCAGATTGATACCTCACCACCGGCCAGTCTCCTCACACGCTCATCACCGCAGTCAAGATGCCTCTCAACCCGAACTTCACTGTCGAGCCCGCCACGGCGGCTGACATCCCCGAGATGACACGGATCCAATTCGCCGCCTTCAACGACCCTTTCCAATACGAGCCCTACCACGAGGTTCTCTATCCCGGAGGAGATACCCCTGTAGCTCGCGCCTCTGCGACCGTCCGTATGCTCGCCGATTTCGAGAATGACAAGCATGCGCAATATCTCAAGGTCGTGGATGGCGCAACGGGAAAGATTGCTGCGGGATGCCGTTGGGCTATTTACCACGAGAATAAAATGGACGGCGCAGAGGGATTGGAGGCGGATTGGGTGGACTTGGAGGATGAGAGCAAGAGGTTGAGAGGAGATTGGGGTTTAGATTGGAAAGAGTACACAGAGCATATCTGCAAGGCTCTGTACCGACATAGGGATGACCTAACCAAGGGAGAGCCATACGTTGGTAAGTTTCTGAGCGTTTTCCATGACCTTTACTTGTTTCTGATCCGGAACTGCCAGATAGAATAAGAACTGTTACTGATGAGATTTCTTATAGTTCTCGACATGCTGTACGTTGACGTGAACTACCAACGCCAGGGCGCTGGCCAGCTCCTCATGGACTGGGGTGTCTCCAAGGCCGACGAACTCGGATACTCCAGCCTCATCGAATCCACACGATCAGGAAAGCCGTTGTACGAACGAAATGGGTACACTGGCGAGCGGAAGCATCTCGCCGTTCCCGAGAAGTGGTTGTGGCGAACTCCGGTGCAGTACTGGCTTATGTATAGACCCGCAAGGACTGCTGGTAAGGTGAACGGTGTGAACGGTACCAATGGGGTCAATAGCGATTAAGGTCGACGCGGACGGGAGGGAAACGAAAGAACATGTTGTGTACGATATTGCTAGATGATAGATTGAAGAGAAACGATGGATGGTGAGAAGTTCGTTCAAACATGAGGTAGATTAAGTATCTGAGTGACTACATAGAATACACCGAGACATGCCGTTTTTGCAACGCACGAATTTTGTCCGAATTGTCGATAGCCAACTCAATGATCCTCGTACAACACACCTGAAATAATCAATCGTCAAGAACGCTTATTTGCTGATTTAGGCCACTCACTATCTCCAACCAGAAAACCGCATTCCAAGTGTGTGAGGTCAAAAAATCCTGAACACAATCTCATGTCCCTTAGGTCTCAGCCATCGTGCAGAAGCTATGACACACATTGTGTTGCGATAGTCGAGTTCAGCCATAATTTGAAGCAGTCTTGCTACTTCCACTGATTCTTTTGAGGCGGAGGTTTTGTCGTGTGATTATGCCGTACACCGGGGTTACTGTGGATACTCGAGGTTCTAGTGACTTAGGGACCAAAGTCGGCGGAAAGAGAAATAAAGGTAACGGCGAAGGAGGAGTCATGCCATGTCTCTGCATTGTAAAGGATTAGTTTCAGCGTCCACGAATTTGGGGGGGCACGTTGGAGACGTCTTGTGAGGTAGAGGGATATGGCGGCATTGACTTGCTCGCTAATTCAAGGCCCTGTATCGAGTGGAAGTAGATGGATGAAAGCACAATAGAGAGCGGAATTTTTGATGAGACGGTGGGCAGAATGACCTGGCGATGGTAGAGGGCGAAGAACAATCGGATGGCAGCGAATGATGGTTTGTGGATGGTTGACGACACTCTCGGATCGTCGAGTTCCCGCAAACTTTCCACATCTTCTCACCACCCTACCTTCCACACACACCTTCATTCACAAACAACACCATCACACATCCCATCCCAACTACGTATGTCAGCCACTATGACTACAAGAATAGGTCTTTACCCCCCCAACTTCTATTTCCATTGAACATAGATGGCTGCGCAAATTAACACATTGGTTATCAGATAAATCGCCGACCCGGATCCAAGCACGCATCCAGTTGTACAAAACTCAGCCACCGTTGCACAAGAGTCCTCATGGATGGCGAGGACCGAGGAGAAATACGACACATATACAACTGTAGATGTGATATGACTAGCTATTGCATTCTCGACCGCCTGGTTTCATGACACTGATTGCGGAACAGAATTCATGGTGCATGATCCGGTGAATACGGATAGCGGATTAGTGATTCCCGGCGTGTCACGATGTTCAAGCTTCAATAAAGTTAACGCGGGGTACATACAGTACATATGTACATGTCCGGCTGAACTACACGCACAGAATCTAGTTGGGAACTTGGATAATGTCACTATGGATTCTCGAGTTCGTTCGAGCGGCTGACTGTATCCTGTATTTATCCTAGTTACAATACATGGCTCTGATTTGAAGGCTACTCATTGTGATTCAGATGACGTCCGATAGATCGAAACTGTGATGAAGCGGGATCCCTATGTATGGGATAATGACGTGAATCGTCCGGGATTAATGGAGATCAGTATAGTGAATATCATCAGCGGTATGTTCCCAGGGGTGTCCAATGCTGTACACTGGCACTAGCAATCGAACTTCTAGAAGTCAACCAACATGTAACCACACACAAAAGGAACCAGCACGAAACACGTTTCCAGCTTTCCCATGCAGGTATTTACGCCATCTGCACAAAGGGTTCCAACCCCACTCCAATTGACAACTCCATCTGGCCCTGAAACGCATCACCATCGGCTCTAGTTAGCCAGCCTTTCACCGTGTCTATGTACACATCCAGAAAGAACCCCAATTCGGCAGCTGGATAAAAGCTTCCCCCCTTCTTACATTGGGTACATGGTCATGGTCACTGTAGTCCCGCATCCGTGAAGTGGAGTCGTACTTGTTTGTGGCTTGAAGTTGGTTGCCACCTGAGTCCTAGAAGATACTGGATATCGCTCAGCTGGGCATCACAAATCAGTGCCCTTGTAAATGAAAGATATATTTCAGCGCCGCGGCCGTAAGGGCGTGTGCTTACCAGTGCTTTACAGTGCTGTGAACGGTGTCCGCCGCAATCAACGCCAGCCAGTAACTGACGAGACAGCTTTCTGGAATCCTACATACTTCGCTAACAACACTTATCGGCAGCCCTTGGTTGTGCCATCGGGAATTGCGGCGGATTTTGGATACAGAACCATTTACATTATCTGCATAATAATAATACCCGACCTATTGTCCAACTACCATCTGATCCGAGCGCATTTCGAGGAACGATGACTCCCGAAGCTCTTCTTGGCTGCCAGGTTGCAGCGTCTTTCATCTGCCTTCTGATGATTGGCATCCGGCTGACAGTTGCTCATCAAAAATCATGGCAACCGGTAACCTCGGAACGCTGGGGGTGTGGACTATTCGTCTTCGGTTGTATCATGTGTTTGTCGTGTTCGGTATATTGGATGGTAGATGCAGTTAAGGTAAGCCCTGAATCATCGGTTTCCAAGAATATAAAGGGATTTGCGCTGACAAAGAGATACAGCAACTTCAGTGGGTGGAGCAGGGCCTTAGTTCGTTGGAGATCAGGTTGAACTTGATGTCCGAAAAGGTCTGGAAGGTATGGCTACCATCATACTCAGCCATTACAAAGCTTTTTACTCATCCGCCTACTTTAGGGAGTCTACGCGACTGCGCTCCTCGCTGCCACGTGTATGTGGTTCGGAAAGTTTTCCTTCCTGCTGCTCTACGTCCCAGCATATAAACAATTCAACCGCAATACCAAGATTCTGTATCAAGTCGCAATATGGTTCACATTACTATGCTTCGGGGCGATTCTCCTTATCTTCATCTTTTATTGTTCTCCAATCCGACGGAACTGGTATGCAACCTCCCACGATTCATCATGGTTCGCGTTAAAGAAAGCAATGGTTAACTTGAAGCTAAGGATTTTGGATCCACGTGTGGGCGTCTGCTCTACAGCAATCTCAAAATACCCCTTGAACGTCGCCCTAATCCTCTCAATCATTTCCGACTTTATCAGTGAGTGACTCCGAATAACACCGTCACGCCTGTTGCTCCGGTCGTTGCCGTATATCTAACGTTGTTCAACAGTATTCTCCATTCCCGTGGTGCTTATCATACGACTACAATCCCACTCCCGGGCCGAATACACCTCCCTCGCCTTCCTTGTGGCCCTGGCCATTGGTTCTATCGCTGCCACTACCTATTTCGTAGTCGATGCAAACGAAAACAACTACAACGGCGGAAAACCATTACCGATCGATAAGAGAAATATGTTTGCGTGGAACCAAGTGTTCGCCAATGTGTTGCTGCTAGCGGCAATTGCTATGCCGAGCGTACGGTTCTTGGGGAGAGGACCCAGTAAAGAGAGACCAGACTCGGAGGCTTGGTCCCGGGTCGAGAGTCGAGCGTGGTCTGCGAAGAGGATGGACCGCCAGGATAGCTATACCTTGGATGATGATCGGCAAAGGTTGAACAGTATGAAGCAGAGAGATTTGTTTGGTGAAGAGCTGCAGCATGGTGGAGAGTGTCACGGCGAGCGAGAGAGGCGTAGTTCAGATAGTCGGGGACCGACTTCCTGGATTCATCTCGAATCCCCCTGATCAATGTTTGCATAAAGATACAGGTGCAGAATCACTGAATGACTATCACAGCGATGTTGAGAGTTGCTGCAATACGGAGTTTTGGTAGGGTTATTTGATGGGAGTTTTGCGCTGGCGCTGGGCGTATTTTTATGGGTCCACGATTTTTGACTTATTTGATTAATTTTCCATGTATGATGAACTTCTGCTTAGCGCTGTTGGTGGCAACTGAGCTGGTCTCAATAATGAATTGGTGGTATTCTACTACTACCACCTTCATGTGGCTTGAATGAGGCTAAAATGACTGACAAAATGTATCACGATACCGGTTTTTTCAGTTTCCCCTCTAGGAGTTGGTGATGGACTGAATGGGGAGGATGAAGGGGCCGAGGGGTATGTATGAGGGGAAGGATTCGTAATGAAATGCAGACGAGGTTGAATGAAGATATTGTGACCATGTTGGAGCACCGTTAGTCCTAAGTTCCTAGTGCGTATAAGGATTGAAGTTCCGTTTGAGCCTTCAACAACTCGTCAAGGTTTACCGGCTTTGGAAGTTGTACTTGGAGGTTGGAGGTTTCGCGATTCTTGGAGATCTCACTGACCAATGGAACAATGTGTTTTGAGTGTTGTATAACATCCTAGTTTACGAAGCTAGCCCCTGTTTCGGTTAAGTGCGTCTTGTTCTGGATGTCTCCAGAGATTAGTTTCTCCTCAGGGTTTAACCAGGCTTAGCTGCAACCCCCGCCCCTTTATTTGTTATACCAGTACGTACCTGCACTCAGGCAGACGCGTACATCTACGTTACTTCTCGTCTTCTTTTTCGCATCATCGACATCACCACGTTCTTTTTCACCGCTCCAACTACAGACCTTCGTTCAGTGTATCATCAGCGTCTACACACAGTCATTCCTTCAACATGCAGATCTCTCGCCTCGCCCCTGTTTTGATCGCCGCGCTCTTGCCGGTCGCCAGCGCCGTTCTCTGCACTGAAAGCACCATGGTCGCTGCTTCGGAGACCTCCATCAAGGAATTTACCAAGATTTCCGAAGCTATAGATGAGCTTACCCAGGATATCATGCCCATCGACATCGACACATCGGCCAAGCGGTTGATGAGACGTCAAGAGGACAGCAATATTTACGTGCCGGCTAACTGTATGTCGAAATTCTTCAGCCCAACTGTACATCAGACAACAGAAGATCATCGATGCTAATGGGATGGGTGTCCTCAGGCAACATCAACGAGAAGTGTATTGATCTCGGCGCCCTTGTCTGCTATGACGAGTATGTTCCTTCTCCTCCTCTTTTATCAGGGCATTCTCCCACTAACTTTGATTCTCGCACAGGTCTACCACAGTTGCTCGCTCCGGAGATGGAATCAGCGTGACCCTCAAGAACGGCGACATGGTTCTCCCCGACGGCTCCAAGGCCAACGTTTTCAAGAACACCGAGCCGATCAAGAAGTACATCTTGGGCATGCTTGAGGAGGCGGCTGAAGAGATTTCAAAGAACCCCGAGCTCGCGAGCATCATGAGCCAGGTCAGCCTGTCGATTCCGACACCAACCGGCTCTGCCTCTACTCCTTCTTCGACCGCCGATGCCGACAAAGAGGACGACAAGAAGGACGACAAGAAGGACGAGGATGAGGAGAGCAAGGCCGGAAGGACTGTCGTTGGTGGCTTCGTCGCTGGCGTTGCCGCGTTGGCTGCTGTCATGTTGATCTAAGGGGTTGAGGCAGGGAATGATCTGGTGGATGCTGTCCAGTAGACCGGATTTTGTTGATACATATATTTCATAAATAGATATATCGATCATTTAATTGTTGATATTATATCTCTGTGGACTGTTGTCCAAACATACTAGAGTACTTTACATGAACCGAAGTCATGTTGGCTGGCGTTGTCCCCAGACCACTAACTCCTCCATTCAAGTTCGATTCAAGTTCGATTTGACAAGTGCTAGCCTAAATAAAAAATATGAAATTGACAATATATCAAGTCTAAGATCTTCAAAATATCGGTGGTGCCTCATGAATGTCACTCGACTCATGGATCAAGCATTGATTCTTGTTTCCAGAGCTTAAGGTTCTTCATGTACTTAAAGGCATTGCACAGCGTAAAACATCACCCAGAAACTTGTTGGCTGGCCTCGTGTAGCCGTATGTATCTATGTGAGATGATATGAAAAGACGTGCTCTTGTTCATCAATACAGACTCAATCCATTCGTTTGCAATCTCATAAGCGACCGTAATATCGACTAACCAATCAAGCTCCATCACCAAATCATAGATATTCATCATCCGCATCCATTCATGCCTACTCTTCTCTCCATCGCCTCTCAGACGCTTTCACTCAGCGTCGTATCGATGCTAAGGCTTCAGACTCTTCAAGCCGTCGGCCTAATAACATACGGGCACGGGGTCTCGCCAAAGTTATAGATACTGTTCTGCTGGACGCGGTTGACACTATCATTGGGAGCATTCCACATGTACGCAGTATCACTAAACCTCATGGTGTCAGTCACATTCTCATTATCTCCACCATACGGGTAAGAGTAGGGATAGTTGTCACTTACGTCATGACGATACCAACATGATGAATATTTCCCCAATTCGAACAGTCACACGCACCACCGTAGAATACGAAATCACCGGCCTTCCGCTGGGCGATGGGGTATTTCCTATGCGGATGTTAGCTATTGAGTTGTTTTCACCAAGACCGGTCCATAAGAGGGAACGGTCGATCATTAAGCAGACGTACTTGTATTTCAATGTGGATTCAGCCGCGCAGTACATGTTATGTGTATTGCGGAGGCCCTCAGCGAAGAGGTTACGGCCTGTGATTTGACATACAGCGTAGCATACAAGGCCAGAGCAATCAAAACCGATTTCGCCGTAGTCGTAGGGTGGCTGATCACCGGATGGCCCGGAGCAAGTTCCACCGCCCCACTAACACCCGTTAGTATGGAGTGTATGATGATAAGTGTATGCGGAGGAGTTACAGCATATGGTAAACCAGCTTGGGTCATGGCTTTGGCGAGAATCCGGGCTCCAACGTCTCCAGACGGAGGAGTTGTTCCACCAGTGACACAGCATTGAATATCATCACTTCCGGGGCAGGGCCAGTTGGGCTACATTCACCAAAGGTAAATTAGCACAATTCAGACATCAAGAATTTGAGGCTTCAAACCCCAGTTCCAGAATAGAATTTTCCTCCAGAGCACCCTTGAGAGCTAACTGAGCGACACGTTCCAGATCCTTGAGGGACGGAGCAGCTTCCACCGGTATTCGGAGGGGCAGACGATTTAACGCAGCATTTGATGTCATCTGAACCAGGGCATGGCCAGTTGGGCTGAACCACTCGCACCAATGTCATTCCTCGTCCCCAGATCAATCGGGATGATACTAACCCCGGTTCCAGCGTAGAAGGTTCCCCCAGAGCACCCATTCATGCTGACAGAACGGCAGTAGCCGCTCCCCTGGGAAACGGTGCAAGAATGGACAACGCAGCATTCGATGTTGTTCGGATCGTTCGGGCAGTACGGCTGACTGTAAGAGATTCCTTTACAGGTTGAACGATCGATACAGGTTCCGGAGCCTTCGGGAGCAGAGCAAGCACCGCCGACAGCCCGTTCAAATATATCAACGGGAGTCGCGATCGCGAGGGTTGCTGCAAAGAGCAGCAAAAAGTGGTGAATCTGCATATCGAATCCCGAAGACTTGGATACAAAAGGTGATCTGGATATCCGGTGGTGATGAATAAACCGACAACGCTACAATTGCTGCTTTATATACCGCTGAGATTGAGATGCTCCGTGATCACGGCGTACAGAGGGGCTGCTTCGTTATCTGAGTCGTGATGCTGCGAAGTAAACCTTCACCCGTATCGCTGACGGCAGCGTGTTCTTGTACGGGGTTTTGTACGAAAGCACATTCGATTAGTTAGGAGCAACGGTCACGGTAGTGCGGCGGCGATCCCGTAACTTGAATCAAGGGCAGTGTAGGATAGAGTGATCATGATGGTTAAATGGACGAAACGGGGAGGTGGTGGGCAGCAGTGTGAGCAAAGCCCAGGGCTTCCGGAAGAGGGATTTCGATACAATGTACTTCTCTGCATCAAAGTTTGCAGATCCGACGATGTTTTGGGATGGTCGTAATGGATAGCGTCGGTTCAAAGCCCTTCCACAGGTAACTGGAGATGCCATTACATTGGTGGGAAGAGGCGAAGGCCGGTGCCGGGTTAACTAGTTAGATAGGATGATCGCGGTATCCACTAAATATTGACTCTCTCCATGTCGCCTGTTTTCCACAAAATCGGACCATGTATTTTCATTGATCAAGAAGTTGGTGGTGAACGGATGTTGTTGCGAGCCTGCAACACCGCCGCCATGTGAAGCTCGCGCTTCTGCCTGAACTGCTTCTGCTCCTCATCTCACCCTCGTCTCCCCCCATCCATCGTCGCCCTACTCCCCGTATACCAAACCCCGCATCTGCTATCGAACCACTTCTTTCAGCTCGACAACTAATACCTATTCTCCATGGCCGAGAACAATCCGCTCAGTATGCTCCTCTCCTTGACGCAGTTGACGCCTCATTCACCTCGTGTCAGCCTGACTCGTACTCCACCAAATCAGCCATGGAGCTTGACCTGCCGCCGCCGTCCCTTGAGAACGTTTGGGAATCGTTTGCGAGGCTGTCTGTTGGCGAACGAGCAACGTTCCTCACGCAACTGAGCACCAGACTCACTCCACTTGAATCGCGGAATTTCGCACGACATCTCCCCAACATCCACCTCTACAACATTGATTGGATGACCGTCCTACCATTGGAGCTTGTGGGACACATTTTCGGTTATTTAAACCCTGCTTACATCTTCCGTTGCCGAAGAGTCAACAAAAACTGGAACACTCAGCTCTCTGGCCTTTGCGGAATAATCCTCCGACAGAATTTTCCGGACGATGCGCGCCTATGGAGTAACCCGGAGTCTATATACCATGCGAAGAGCCATGAATGGGCCTTACAGAATGCTCTGTCTCGGGATATCCTGTTCAAAAATCATATCATGGCCTGTTCCCATGAGCACGACCCTTTCCGATACAGTGCACGCTTCCAGTACACTGATGAGTCTTGTGCTATCGTAACGGAGGATCAAGACGAAATTCAAATCTTGAGCCTGGATGCTGAAAAGGGCTACGAACTTCAAGTTAGGAAGCCCCTGCCGGAGAGAGAAGATTGCTCCAATATCTGTTATACGTCCAGCTTTGTCCTATGCTTTGTCGACGATTCTTATTTCTACATATATGACGTAAAAAAGGACAAATTTACGAAACAAACCTGGCCGAACCTCGATTTCGCCTTCCCTATCGCGAGCGACGCTGACGAAGATGTGTTTGTGCTGCTGTACCGGACCGAATTCGCTGTGATCACTGCGAGCGGAGCCAGGCCGTCATATTATATCAAGCGAAGTCCATTCATCTCAAAAGACGACTATCCCGATATACGAAACGTATCCGTCAATGCCAAAGAACGGACATTTACTATCCTCGGATGGTGCCCATGTCCACGCAACAAAGCAATACTCCAATACGAGGTGCGAAGTATCGATAGTGGTGACATACTGTATTATAAAACAGCCGATGGGCCTTTTATCGAGATTTTGGCTGGCGCGGGGGATGCTAAAAACATCCTAACCAACCCTTTCTGTGGACCGCGAGTACGCCACCTTGTCACAACCAGGAGCTCTCGAGTTACAGCAGGCGACCCTGTCGTTCTTTGGAGTTTTTTCTTTGATTTCAACACAAACAATCTCCTATGTCTCTCTCAGACATCACCAGATTACCCATGGCCGGATGCTGGTGTATATACTTGGTTTGCGTGGGGCGGAACGAACCTCATCTCGTATGACCATGATTCGTTTTTGGCCTTCTCAAGTTATCCAACCACTCAGCGGAGCATAAACGATAGTAAAAACGTAAAGAGAATACGCCCGATATGTGGGCGAAGACCTGTTAGCGCCATTGGCATGGAGTGTCTCAATGACAAGGTGAACAATGTGGTTTTGGACAAGAATGGACGTCTTCTTTTACTCAACCAGGGATTTTTCTTCGTAGTCAAGGGCATGCACGACCTTGGCACTGACTCGGAATTGTGGAGTTACTGGATAAAACATGGCAGTGGGGGTCTTGAAATCTAATAAACTATGGCCTGAGGCCAGCATTTAGGTCATTAATTGTTTACGAAATAAATCTTCCAGCATTAAGCTATTGCGATGGGCACAGGTGAACGCACAATCGCTCTTGAGCAACTTGATCTGCTGGCCTGATTGAACTACACTTTTAGAGTCCAGGTTTCAACGACATGGCACAGCTAATCTCCCAGGCGGCCGCTGTCTCCCTTACCTGAGAAAGCAAACGTCTGCATACCTTCGCCCAGCCCCAAGCTGGTTTGATAATGTAGAGTATGTTAGAGTGTGCTCCACATCAGCAACACCGACGATGTCTACACCTCCCCAGGGAAAGTTTCGCAAGTGTGGCGATCAAAAAAGCTGGGAATGGGCCTCTGTGAGTTATCTGATTGGCTGGTACCCATACCACACTTGCAATACTTTCCCAAGAGAGGTGTACATGCCTGTGCATGTTGTGGCTGAGCACATCCCACCACCACCAACATTGGCACTCTCAGCCTTTCCTAGGCATCAACTGCTTGTTATCTGGCTATGACACCGAGTTACAAGATCTTTCCTTAAACCCCCAAAGTCTTCAACCATCTCTCGACCATCACACAATCACTCCATCAACTCCAACTCCACTTCCACCATTACCACCATGGCTCACACCCTACAAGCTCCTACAACCTCAACGGCCTCCCGCACCGTTTCCTCCCTCCTCTCTCTCGCAATGGTTGACGCCCTCGGCGCACCCGTCGAGTTCTGTCCTCGAGACACCTTCCCACCCGTCACCAACTATCTCCCCACGCGGCACTTCTCTCTTCCACCGGGCACCCCAACCGACGACACCTCCATGGCCCTCTGCCTTGCTACCTCCCTCCTCAGCATGCGCACCTTCTCCCCCTCCTCCCAAGCCGCCAACTATATCCGCTGGTTCCGGCACGGATACCTCTCCGCCACGGGCCACTGTTTCGACATTGGCAACTGCACACGGAAAGCACTGAAGCTGTGGGAGCAGGGCGAAGCACAGGGACTTGAAGTCTGGAAGGCCGAGAAAGGCCGGGAGTGGCCGTGGTTCAAGGAACAGAAGGGGAATGGCGGGTTGATGAGAGTGTTGCCGGTTGCATTGGTTATGTGGAGAGAACCGTTGGTCGCGAGACGATGGGCGAGGGAATCGAGTAAGACTACGCATCCAGCGGTTATGAGTCAGCTTGCTTGTGAGGTGTATGTGGAGTTGGTTGGCGGGATTATCAGAGGCGAGTTTTATGATCCCGAGACAAGAAGATTGGACAAGAAGCTGTTTGTGGAGAGGTTGGAGACTTGGGAGGGGTGGAAGAGAGATGAACGGGGGCTTTTGAGGAAGGAGAACGAGAGGTCGCAGTGTGAGGTGTTGAGGCAAGCGATGACGGGTGTGGGGAAGTTGAAGAGAGAGAAGGTCAGTAGTTCCGGGTACGTGCTGAGTACTCTACAGGCTGCAATCTGGGCGTTTTTGGCTAGTGATGGATTTGTTGAAGGCGCGAGGCTGGTCGTGAACTTGGGAGACGATGCTGATACTGTCGGTGCTGTTTATGGAGGATTGGCTGGGGCGTGGTATGGTGGCGTGGAGTCCGATAGGGAGAGGAGGCAGTGGTGGAAAGACGAGACGGTGACGGAGTGGAGACGAGGATTGCAGATGGCGAAAGAGATTGTGACGATAGCGGAGGATATTGCGAAGGTGGATGGGAGTTTGAGGTCGAATTGATCTGTAAATAGAATTAAGCGTATAGGAAATTGGGAAGACTTTTCAGTTTGAACGCCGAATTGGATTCAATAGGTAACAGACAAACAAACAGTAACTAAAGACATAAGGAAAATGCAGAGAAATACACAGGCGTAAGGAATATATACTATCAGCAGGCACAATAACTCCTGCTGCCATGCTTACACAACATCACATCACGCCCCAACGCCCACCCTCCCCAATTCTACCCATTTAATCTGACTCATCCTTCTTCCTCTTCTTCTTCTTCTCCTTATCACCCTTCTCTTTCTTTTCCTTCTTTTCCTTCTTCTTCTCCTTGTCCTCACCGGCTTCTGATTTTCTCCGTTTCTCCTTCTTAGACTTCTTCTCCTCCTTCTCTGCCTTCCTCTTCTTCTTTGACGATTCTTCCGCATCCTCCTTCTCCTCGCTCTCTCCATCAATGTCCATAGCGATTGCTGAGCCAAGGGCCTGCTCGACGGGCGCATCGGTCATTACTGTATCAGCATCCGCATTATAGTTCTTGGTCTCCTTCAATGCAGCCTTGCCAGGTCTGCCAACACCAGTCTGAATATAGCGCTCCTCCTTAGGCAATGGCGGGCGGCCCTCAAGATGTCGAAGACGGGCCTCAACCTTGCGGCGGTACTCGGCACCCAAAGCACCCTCAGACTCGCCCTCAGGCTTGTCCTCGTTGTAGGCATCATAACGTGTACCAAGAGAAGCCTTGGCAGCGAGCATGCGGGAGATCTTGCCCTTGGCCTTACCAGCCTGGCCAACAAGCGAGGCGTGGTAAATGAGACCATACTTCGGTGTGTTATGCTTGGTCTTGAGCGCGCGGAAGAGGGCCTTCTCGGCACCGAGGATCTGGAGGGTAGAAGCGGGGGCCTTGGAAAGAGAGATGAGGGAACCTGCGTGAGCGATGAGGCGGGCGCCGACAAGCTCACCAACAAGGGCAGTCAAGTTAGGAGCAATCGCGTTCATACGCGCAGAGAGGTATCCGCTGAGTTGCTGACGGTACTCGGCGAAGGAAATAACCTGCTCAGCAAGAGCCTTGATGTTGGAAAGATCAATCTCGGTGATTTCAGTTCCCATGGAGACCTCAGCAGCGGCCTTAAGAGCAGTCTCGAGCTCCTCGGGAAGGACCTCAGAGAAGTCGGTGTTGGCGGCATTGGTACGCATGCCCATGGTCAAGATACACCGGGCGTAGGCCATGTTGTCGTTGATGATCTTTTGCATTTCCGGGAAGTGCCAGCCATACCATTCCTTCACACGCATGGCATAGGTGTTGAGTTCCTTGTCAAGATCATCGAGAAGGGCAATAGCCTGAACAATCATGGTATCGACCTTGTCGGCAGAGAACTTGAGCTTATGCCGGGAGAGGGAGTGCGACAGACCAAGGGACATTGTCGACAGATCGGTGGGAGTAAGACCGGGGATGAGCGAAGTGAGGTGCTCCCTGATGCCACGGTACAAATCTTGTGTGGTAGAGTCGGAGATGATGCTGAGCTGGAGGCCGGGAAGCTTGTTGATGGCGTTTCCTGAAGAGTCAGTCAGAACCGAGTGCAGAACCATCGAGGACACGACATACCAAGCTTCGGGTCCGCAACCACAAGAGACGACTTCTTCTCATCCTTGAGACCCTCAAGCATGTTTGCCAACATGGGCGACACCCGGGACTCGACAATGGCGGAAGCCTCCTCCACGGCCTGTTGGGCGCTGTCAAACTTTGCGAACTGCTTCAACTTAAGCCTGAAGACCACACAGTCGTCAGTAACCCATAATCCATTGACCACCGTCGCCTCTTCTCCGGGTATTCTCACAATCCAGCGGCGCCCTCGGCCGTCTTCAGATCGCTCGACAAATCATCCTTCTTAAGGAGCTTCTTGTCCTTCGCCTTGAAGAGCGCATAGCCGGCGCTCGTTTCGGTGAGAATGAGCATAGTCATCTTGACTTCTTCCTCTGGTGGAACCGAACGTAGGGACGGGGTTCGATCGGTATTCTCGGAGTGCCTGAATCGGGACACCAGGAAGGATTGAGTACTGGCGGGGAAGTCTGGGTGGTGGGTGTGCTGGCTGGCCGCGAAAAGAAAACTTTCAGCAGAGCCGCCAAGCAGCGAACATGGATGCGCATCCTTCCATCACCCACGCACAGCGCATCACCCCTCCACCACCGATCACCCACTTTAAGTTCTGCCGGGTAAATTTCAGCAGATGTTCATCTCCCCGACCCCAGACCCCAAGCCCTAGGCCCTCTCTTCAACGGTCAGCCGCATGTCACAGCGAAATCTTCGCTTCTGCGCCTCTCTTAAAGTTTCAGCCAGATCACGACACAACAGTGCACAGCCTCTCCCTCCGCCTCTCCCTCCGCCTCTCGATGGCCGCCTCGGTTCACTCTTACCAATGGTACATTCCTCCTATTTCACGCTGCACAGCCGGCGGAAGCAACAGATCTTCATGATGAGAACAAAGAATGCATATCACAGACCTGTTCTGAACACACAATGTGGATAACTTTCTTGGAGACCTTCTGACTGAGATCTGATCGCTTCTGTGTGGTGGTTGATCATTTTGTGGCTCGAACGACTTTGCTGACGTTTGTCCATCAGATTCTCTACGATATTTTTTCCCCATAGCATAGTTTTCCAATATGAATAATACAGTTGTATTTCTTCATCTCTGAGTTCATTTGGGTTCGTGTGAATCTGTGATCAACTGTCAACATCTGGATCTTTGGTGCCCGTGCCAGTGAATCATCCATCCATCTTGTGCGCCTTCGCAACTGTAAACCCGATCAGCCCGATACCAGTGCACAGCCGTACAAATACAATCTCGGTCAGGCTGACCATGAATCCTCTCCGATCCCTCACCACCACGGCCCCTCCGCTCCTCCCAATCGCGATCGCCATCCCTATCCAAGCCAACCTATTGCCCCATCGCTCCAGCATCCGAACCTAATCCTCTCACCATATTCTATGCTAGTCTGTGCACTCACCTCATCATCCACTCCAATGCGATTGATTGATTGATTGATTGTAATCATTTAAGCGCATGCGTCCCGTTGGGATATGGCGCGAGCTACATACAAAAACGTCCCCTTTCCACAGTGTTCTACTGCTTACTTCCAGGCTCTATTTCATCCGTTTTCAACCATTTCCTCGCCGGCCTTGCTGCCTTTGCAGTG